>OZ030390.1:58068970-58671470 GCA_964023965.1 Melinopterus prodromus
AAATTTATCAATACATATCATTTCACATTTTTTCCTTTTAAATTTTAATTCTCTTATGTTGTTTCAGAGAATTTACAAACCACCTACCCTACGTTGCAATGTTTATTAGCATTATTATCATTATACTAAACTATTTTATACTAAATCATTATTATTAATCCAACTCTTCTCATCAAGACCTAACCACTTGACATACAGTCGATTTCCCTTTTTTCTTAATATTTTTTCAACCAGTAGGATACTTAGCTCGTTGTAATTCTTGTTCATCAAAGGATCCTGAAATTGATTGCCCACTAAGGTCTCGCAGCAAGTATGTAGTAGGATTAGTGTACTGTATCTTATCTATGATAAATATTTCGTTAGTCCAATTTGGATTGTAACCTTTGGCAAATATACTACGATGTTTTGAAATGCGTACATGATCGTTACGTTTAAATTTAGTAATTAAATTGCTGAGTTTAATATGACTATAGACGGTCTTCAATAACCGTTTTTCCTGTTCTGAATTTACATTAACTGGTTTCATTCTAATTGTTGAGTGAATAGTGTTGTAGTGGAATATTACCAATATCAGAATTGCTTACGTTAATAGTATGTATTTTAGTTTATAGTATATATCGCAACATAGGAACAACAGGCGATGTATGAGGTTGCTGCGTCAACTTATATCGACGGTTGAACCCAAGACGACCTACCTGTAAGCCAGGTGCGTGGCATGGTCCGTCTAGTAAAGCACAACGTATCATTATCGTAATAGATGTATTAGTAACATGTTGACTTTCAATCCATCGATCCTCCCCTATCACATGGCGATCCTGCCAGTCGTGGCATAGTATTAGAAGAAAAAAAAAGTGAAGAAGTTACAAGTTCCAAACATATATATACATATATATTAAAAGTGAATAAAAGTACATCAAAATGGGCAACAGTTATACCAAAGACGAAGAAGTTATAATTACCCAAGCGGGAATCAGTGGAGGAGTTACAAATGAAAGAAAATTTGATACAGGAGAAGTTGTCCTGATCATTGTCGCAGCGTTCTTCATTGTGGGTGTTTTGTGGTTCTGTTGCGTGCGTGCAAGAAAAAATCTGCGTGCAGACATCCGTAGAGAAATCGGCAATAGCATCGGCAAGAGCATCGACGATTTGCGCCAAAGTGAATCGCGTGTCTAATGGGCAAAGTGAAAAGTGATGTGTGACGACCTAGAACAGCTAAGCGAAGAGGTATCTAATTTTAAGAATAACTTAGGCAAAGACAATCAAAGTAGGAGATTTAATTTAGAATTGGTAAATAAAAAACTTAGAGAGTTAGATCGCTTAGAAGAATGTTTTTATGAATTAGAAAATAAGGAAAATAAAAATATAGACATTGACAATAGTCAGCGAATAAAACTAAACATAGAAAACTGTAGATCAGTATTGCTAGAAAGACAAAATATTTTAATAGGTAAAATGGCAACTGAAAAATTTGAATTGAAAACAGCAGGTTCATTACTACCAGTTATGAATGATTCTGAAGTTGTAACGGGTCAATTGGTGGACTCTATTGAACTGTACTCTAGTATGTTAGACGAGACAAACAAAAATAAATTAATTCAATACGTTTTAAAAACACGTCTCTCTCAGAGTGCAAAGTTGAGGTTAAATTTGGAATACACTACCGTAGAAGCTTTGGTGAAGGATATGCGTTTACATCTTTTTTCGAAAAAATCAGCTTCTGCTCTTTCAAGAGAGTTGCATAGCTCAAAACAGAATACCAGGTCAATAGAAGAATATGGTAAGACCATTGAAGAACTTTTAGTAGGTTTAACGATTGCACAATCTAACGGTGATGCCAATACTGCTAATGTATTGCGTATTGCTAACGAAACAACGGCAATTGCTACATTTGCCAACGGGCTAAGACATTCCGAACTCAGAACAATCGTGAAAGCGCGAAATTATACTTCCCTTAAGGACGCGATAGCGGGTGCGAAAGATGAGGATAGGTCCACAAATTCGGAATCTCACAACGTGTTTCATTATAGGCAAAATTGGAATCCCCGTCAGCGTAATCCACATAGAAATAATTATCCAAATCGAGGTTTTAGGAATAATTTTCAAACAAGAGGTACACCTCAAGGTTTTAATTATAATCAAAAACGTGGTCAGCGATATTTTTCTAATAACAATAGATATCAAAATTCGTCGGGCTCCAGATTTCATAGTCAGCAAAATAGAGGTTTTGGCAACAGGTCAACATATAACCAGCAAAGAGCTTACGTTGCAAATACAGAAATAGATCAACTAAATGAAAACGAACGCAATAATTTAACCACTCGCGGACAATCAGTAAAATTTTTTCGAGACCAATAAAAACAATTATGAAAGTGCAATATTTCCAATTAATGGCATTAATATAGTAAAATTGAAGTATAAAAATAACGATTTAAAATTCTTAATCGATACTGGTGCGTCAGTTAGTGTTGTATTTTCGGATCAAATAAATAACGATATTATAAAAAGAAACGAGCAAATTAAAATAAATGGAATTGGTGGTCAAACCGTTTCATTAGGTTCAGCATTTCTTGAATTGTCAATTCATGGATATGTGTTGGATCATAATTTTCTTATACTGGACAGTTTTGACAATAGTTTTGATGGAATATTGGGATCAGATTTCTGTACGAAATTTGAAGCCACTATAAATTATGAACAGTTTTCACTATCGTTTTGGTTAAACAAACACTTGCTAACACTACCTTTACAATCATCATACGATGACTTAACTACTATTCAGTATTAACTTACTATTTAGTCACGATGCGAGAGTGTAAAAATTTTTAAATACAACTGTCGTGAAGATTGTGTAGTTTTACCTCAAAATATATGCGAAGGTGTGTATGTTGCTGGATGCATAGTGAAAGCAAAAGAAAACAGTATACCAATTAAAATTTTAAATACTACAGATAAAGATGTTCAGATTAAAAATTTTCGACCTTTCATACATTCTCTGAGTGAATATAATATTTGTGAATTTGATAAAAATGAATTAACAATAGATAGAATAGATAAAATTTTAGATTTAATAAATACTAAAAAATTAAATACGGAAGAACACCGAACAATCGAAAAAATTTTTCCATTTGGAAGGTGATAAATTATCAGTTACAAATATTATGAAACAAAGTATAACCTTAAATAAGGATTCGTCACCAGTATATGTTAAGCCTTACCGACTACCTCATGCGCAAAAATCTGAAATCCAAAAGCAAATTAATAAACTGTTAGAGAACGAAATAATAGAAGAAGCAACATCTTCCTGGTCTTCTCCAGTTCTAATAGTACCTAAAAAGGCAGATGTTCATGGTAATAAAAAGTGGCGACTAGTTATTGATTATCGACTACTTAACAAACAAATACAGGATGATAAATTCCCATTGCCAAACATTACTGACATACTCGATTCATTGTCAGGAGCAATTTATTTTAGCCATCTCGATTTATCCCAAGGATTTTTTCAAGTAGAGTTGGATCCGAAAAGTAGACCTATTACAGCATTTTCAACAAATAGTGGACAATACCAAATGCGAAGAATGCCAATGGGTTTGAAAGTAAGTCCAAATGCATTCTCTAGGATTATGACAATAGCTATGTCTGGGCTAAACTACGAGTCATGCCTTGTTTATTTAGACGATTTGATCATATTTGGAAATAACTTAGAAACTCACAACAAAAATTTAATAAAAGTTTTTGAAAGATTACGAAAGGTAAATTTAAAACTAAATCCTGAGAAGTGTGAATTCTTGAAGAAAGATTTACTTTATTTAGGTCATGTAATTTCAAAGGAAGGTGTACTTCCAGATCCTGAGAAAATAAAAATAGTTAGAAATTATCCGGTTCCAAAAAGTAGCGATGAAACAAAACGTTTTGTAGCCTTTGCAAATTACTACAGGAAATTCATAAAAAATTTTGCTAGTATAGTACATCCCTTAAATAAACTTTCTCGAAAAGGAACGAATTTTGATTGGACAAGTGAGTGCCAGAATTCTTTTGAAGTTTTGCAAGAATCTTTAGTAAACCCACCTATTTTACAATATCCGGATTTATCACAAGATAACGAGTTTATTTTAAAAACAGACGCTTCAGGATTTGCAATCGGTGCAGTTTTATCAAACGCCGATGACAGGGTTGTGGCTTATGCCAGTAGAAGTTTGAACAAAGCAGAGAAAAACTATAGTACGATCGAGAAAGAATTAACGGCAATTTGCTGGTCAGTAAGGCACTTTAGGCCTTATTTATTTTCAAAAAAATTTAAAATTTTTTCCGATCACAGACCATTAATTTATTTATTCGGAATGACAAATCCGTCAAGTCGATTGACAAAATTTAGATTGACATTAGAGGAGTACGATTTTGAAATTCATTATGTGAAAGGAAAAGACAATGTAGTGGCTGATGCCTTATCTAGGATCACAATAGATGAGTTAAAAGCAATGAATAACACCACATGCTTTGTAATGACGAGGTCAAAAACCAAGTCTATCCCCGGAAATGACGAAATACCGCTTCAAGCCGACGAAAGGACTGATCACCCTGGATTCGTAGAAGTGTTAAACCGACCTATACAATCAATTGAGCTGCAGCCAATAAACCAATACGAATTTGACTTATTAAAAAGAGATAAGAAAGTAAATGTCGACTATAAAACAAAGTATATGATATATGATATAAAAATGTGCACAATATATATAAATCAGTGTTCTTTATCATCAACAAACTCAGTTGCGTGGATGAAAGACCTGTGTGATGTATGTTATAAATATAATATTAAAGAAATTGTAATAATAAAAGAAAAAACGACATGTCGAATTATAAAAGAATTACTAAACAAGAGAAAAACTCTACACGAAGCTAAGATAAATATATCAGTATTAAGAGGAATAATAAATATCCAAGACAAAGAAACAAGACAAATAATCCTAAATGATTTTCATATGCTGCCTACAGGTGGACATACAGGAGTAAAACGTATGTCTAACAACATAAAGAAATATTATTTTTGACCAAGTCTTATACAAGATGTAGAAAAATTTGTAAAACGATGCGATGATTGCCAACGCTATAAGCATACAAAACCAAATAAAGAACCTATGGTTATAACCGATACCGCAACAACAGCGTTTGAAAAGATTTCTTTAGACTTAGTAGGTCCTTTAAATACGGACATTGACGAAAATAAATATATTTTGACAATTCAGTGTGATTTAACTAAATATGTAGAAGGCTATCCGATTCGTAACAAAGACGCGGAGACTGTGGCAAAAGCTTACGTACAAAATTTTGTTTTGAGGTATGGAATTCCTAAAGTTGTATTAACCGATCAAGGTACGGAGTTTATGTCAAGTATTTTTCAGAATGTATGTAAACTATTAGGTATTAAACAGCTAAATTCTACCGCTTATCACCACCAAACTCTAGGTGCAATTGAAAATACCCATAAACATTTAGGTGCTTATTTGAGAATTCAGTTGAATAAATATTTAAATACGTGGAGCACTTGGGTACCATATTGGATGTTTTCATTTAATAATACAGTTCACAGTGAAACCAAATTTACCCCTTATGAGTTAGTTTTCGGAAAAAATGTTCAATTACCATCAAATTTAACGAATCAAATAGAGCCAATATATAACTTTGACAATTATGCAATTGAACTCAAATATAGACTTCAAAGTGCTTGTGCTGATGCACGATCGAATTTGTTACTTTCAAAATGTAAAAGAAAAGAAATATACGACAGAAAGAGTAAAGAAATTACTTATAATATAGGAGATAAGATATTGTTAAAAAACGAAACAGGAAATAAATTAGAAGCTTTGTATAAAGGTCCATACGAAATTATTCAAATAAATGAACCTAATGTAACAATTAAATTAGACAATAAGTTTGTAATAGTGCATAAGAATAGAATTAAGGATTATAATGAATAAAAAGAAGCAAAATAAAATATAAAAATTTGTAGAATTTTATATTTTTTAAATTACCGTAGGAGGTGTAGTGGAATATTACCAATATCAGAATTGCTTACGTTAAGAGTATGTATTTTATTTTATAGTATATATCGCAACATAGGAACAACAGGCGATGTATGAGGTTGCTGCGTCAACTTATATCGACGGTTGAACCCAAGACGACCTACCTGTAAGCCAGGTGCGTGGCATGGTCCGTCTAGTAAAGCACAACGTATCATTATCGTAATAGATGTATTAGTAACATGTTGACTTTCAATCCATCGATCCTCCCCTATCACAGTGTTGTTGTATTTTGTAACAATTTCAGGCAACAATTTTAACCCTTGCATACTAAACTCCTTCCACATCATAGCTTTTAACGTTCTATTTACACGTTCCACCACAGATGCTTTCATTGAACTAAATGTTGAGTAATGATTTATGTTTAAGTTTTTCATAAGTGAAGAGAAATTTTTATTAAAAAATTCAGTACCCATATCTGTTTGTAAATTTACTGGTGGTTTTAAAGATAAAATTTTTTTCATTGCAGTTGTTACATCTTTTGCAGACTTTGTTTTAAGTGGACTGGTCCAAACAAACTTACTAAATACATCAATAACAACCAGAATATACTTATATCCACCATTCTGTCGAGCATACGGAATCATTTCAACTAAATCTGCCTGATATAAATCATTTAAACCTTTTACTATAACTCGTCTTCGCTTAAATATCTTCCTAGCTGGTTTGTGCAGCTCCTCGACCACTTCTCTCTTCATACTCATGTCTTATCAGATGTTATATTGATCAATATCAATCACAACAAGCAATTCGACTAAGAATGGTGGCGATCTTTTTATTTTTGGGTTTCCAACATATTTTAAGTACATAACATCTTCTGGTTTTAACTGATTATTCGTATTACTATATGGATATCCGTTAATATACAAGGTGATATCAGGATCTGTTGAAATCACTTCTTTTATTATTCCTCTATAAAATTTATTTTTATAGTTTTGTTTATTACCTTTGCTCCGAATAAGTAAGTCACTACTTGTCGTATGATAACCATCACCAGCTAAACTTATTACTGTATATCCTTTGATAGGTTTCTTATCTGTAATATGCTGACCAAACTTATCAAGAGTCATTGTAAGACTAAAATGAACAAATACAAACAATGAATTTATATGATTATACGTGCTTCACGTAACTCTTCTACTATACTATGAATTTCGTTTGCATGCGAATCATTTCCTGCATTTTGAGATGCAATCAATAATCGTAATCTGTCGCAAAGTTCATCAGCGTCATTCCAGTATGTAAATTGTACAGGTTTAGTGTTGTATTGCATTAAGCCATTACCAAGCCTGGACCTTAAACTAGTACTTCTCAAGCGTGCAGCTACAGTTCGCGAACTTGTTGGTGTTTCTGACACAGAAACTGATCTCCCTTGTAGGAGTGGAGCTACAATTTGTGTATATTTTCGAGACTTGTTACCTGCAATTTGTTTGCTAGGATCATGATTTACTCTTGCAGCATCTGAAGTTAAAATAATTTCTCGATAGTTTTTCTCGTCTTCCAACTTGATATCTGTTGGAATCTTTTTAAAAATCAATTCATATAATCCAGGAGTACCTTTGTACTCTATCCCATTTACAACTATATTATCATTTTTTGCGTTAAATTGCAGTTCTGCGTTTCCAATATAAAATTTATCCTGCACCACATCATGACGAACACCCATGCGACTAGTATCATATCCATTTTCAGTATCTTTAATTAAACCTTCAATATAGTATCTAGCTAAAGGAGCAAATTGTTGTAGATATTCCGCAAATGAACGTTGGTTATATATTGGAGTACTCTGAATGGTAGTTAAATCCTCAGATTCAGGTTCAGTATATGCTTCAAAAACCTCATCCTGTGGTTGATCAGTAGCAATATTAAACATATCTTCATCCTCTTCCGGCAAGGGCAATGACGTTCGACCTCGATGTTTCTCCTTCTTTTTCTTCTTCTTAGTCGGAGAATCATCCTTAGGTGGGGTTTTTATTTGATCATCCTTATCTAGGTTGGGATTTTGTTCAATTTTAACAGGAGTTGATGTAATAATATTTCGCAGAGATTCTGTTAACGGGTTATATGTTCTTTTAAGGAACTCTTCCGATCTCAATTTATTAGCTTTAAGTGCAGCTAGTTTCCGTTTGATATTTTTCTTAGCTTTTATTAATCTAATAGTTGTGTCATCGGAATTCATGATAACCACTTAGGAACCGTTAACAATAGCTTACGAACCGTTAACAAACGCTTACGAACCGTTAACAACCGATTAAGAACCACTCAGGAACCGTTCACAACCAGTTAAGACACGTTAACAACCGCTAACAACCGCTAACAACTGCTTATGAACCGTTAATAACCACATAGATATGAAGGTTTTGTTACACTAATTGATTATCATATTACGATGACTTTATATAGAAATGGAAACCTTTTCTATAGCGTCCGTTGTTTATATCACTATCCTTGTCTATTACTAAAAAAACATACTTCTCATAATTCAGCAATTTTTTTAAAATCTGAAAAGCTTATGTCACCAAGTACGTGATCTGAGAAAATCTTCTGAAGATTAAGTTGGTCGATTTGAAAAATTATCAACAAATTTGCGTTATCTCGTATTAAATGCTTTGGAATATGTGCATAAGTTTGACATAAGTAGAAACTATCTATTGACTTATGGGGGGACACTCAGCCAGAGGTCTGTGAAAATGGTGGAAATTAGGATTTTTTTTCAAGCTAAGGTTTAGTGAAAATAAAACGACTTGTATTTTTACTAAAACATATATTTTTTAAGAATGTTTTAAAAAAGAAATTGTGAAAAAATTTTAAAGAACAAAAAAGTTATAGTCGTCGGCAGATGTCAACAACTTTTGCGTCACGTACGGCGGTGGACACTATGAAGCTGAAACCATCCATCTGAAATAAAAAAACGAAATGGGTTATTTAAGTTAATAACAAAGGCGAGTCCTTGACGATCGCCGATTTTAAAATCACTTATTTTTTACGAAATGGTAACGAAATAAAAATTAAAGTGGAAAAACAACGAAAAAAAATTAGATTTACTATTTAATTTTTAAAAAATCAAGATCGATTTAAAAAAAGTGAGATCGTCAAGGAGCTCTAAATGTTTCTCAGCATATTTTGTGTAAATTTGAAAACGATCTATCGAACAGTTTTTGAGATATCGTGTCCACCGGCATTCAAAACAGCGTTTTGAGATAAACACATTTAAACTTTCATTATGTTTGAGCAATTATTTAGTGTAGAATTTTTTACTTTACCTCTAGTCGGCAATTCCAGGACCATACAGAGAACCCTCAGCAGCGATGGCAGCTTCGTGAGAAGTGGACTGTTATTGTCTGCGAGCAATTCTTCCTTCGCGACTCGCCTCCTGCGCTTTTACTTCGGCTGAATCGATGCGCGCGCGGTCTTGATCTTCGCAATAATCAGCGCATCTCTGGCCAATTTCAATATTTAATGACTGCATTATTGCCATATATGCAGTGGCACATTCGTTGAAAGTGCAAGCAGCAATATTTGCAGCTATTTTTACGATAGATGCACCGCTGTGCTGCACTTTTGGAGCCGCTCGCCAAATCACGTTATTCAAACTTTCGTTTGCATTCTGTGTAAATCCACCGACGCATCTCTCTAATAAATTTTCCTCCGAAAGAATTTCATATATAGGGCGAATTGCTGTGATGACATCTTCGTGAAGTGGCGGTTTATGGTTATAATGCTGCAGAGTTCCTGCGGCTTTTGCTTGCTGCCACGAACACCATGATTCGGATCCTTCAGGACAATTATCGTGTCGAGGTTCTTCGTCCGTCGAAATCTTATGGTAAAATGTGGACCATATGGCATCTTTCATTTTTTTCACAGAATCGCTATTTCTTCTGATCGCGAGGCCGTAATAAACTGTCAATTCATCGATCAGTTTTGCAGTCAATTTGCCTTTACCACCCAGACCTGTAGTTTTTTTTGCAAGCGCGAAGCCTTGTGCCCATGCGTTTTTGTACGTGGCCTATACATTCCTTTTTGTTGATCATAACAGAAGAACCATACGGAGAAGCATCCACCACTCCCTTGTAGGTTTTCGAGTCGCCGTCGCCTATATAATTGATGTATTTGACTCCGTAAGTAGCTTCAGATCGCTCGAACATTTCACGGATTGCGTCGACTTCCATTTTTCCGGCCGAGCCTTTATGATTGGCAGAACAATTATCTTGATGAGAATCAAGCCACTCGAGATATTATACCGTATCCTTTTTATTTGCCCAAGGTTCACAAGCTTTGCAAAAACTACTTTTTACTAAAATGTCAAGAACTTTACCACTATAGTATCCAATGATCGTTGAGACGCCGTGCAATGAAGTGAATCCTCGTTTTCTCCATGTTCCGTCTCCGGAAACAGTAAGCCCTTCCGTTGGTCGTTCTATTCCTTCCAAACTGTTTGCTTCCATAGTCGTTTTCTGTTCTTCCGCAACACTTCTAGATAAAATCACTTTTGCAACACCTTCCGACGCATTTACTAAGCTCTTTACAATCAGATCGTAGGTGCTCTGAAAAAGTGGTCGATGTAAATCCATGATTCCGCAGAATGTTGTTGCTCCTGCTAATCCGACCCCCAACAATCGCAGAGCAAAGAAAAATCTTCTGTTTATTTCGTAAGTAGCTCCTATATACGGACAAGACGGGATGTTTCTTAGTGGGCATGAATTGCACTTCATTATTATTTTAAATCCTAAGCCTCGTTCACTTGCACGATTGAAGGCAACGTCGTTTCCACACTGCTTACAAGTTACAGAGGCACTTACTGCAGAAAACACAGTTGCAAAGTTTAGTATCACATACCCGATCGATTCGTTGATAGGAACATCGAGATCATTCGAGCCCTGTAATTTTCTCGCGGACGCACTTGTGCTTGCTTCTTCCTTTTCGGTTTCGAACGGATTCGATGGTCGTCTTCTTTTCCTCGGTCTGTCGCGTCTGAGAGAACTAGAAGCTCTTGTATCTCGAGAAATTTTTTCTTTTGAAGCCATAACTAAGAACGATTCAAAAATATGTCACTACTCTAACTCAACGGTTTTCGTACTGAATTGTACCTATTCTCATTTGGCGCAGGTACAATTGACCGACCCGACCCTTTTCGTGGAATGGTATTTATTGCACCAATAAGATCTTGAGGACAAACAAACACAATGCACAATGCACAATTTTCTAGGTATATTCTTAAGATTCCGGACTTTTAAAAAATAGAATAAAAAAAAATGAAAAAAAAAATATTTTCAGGGTGGATGTCCCCCCCCTTATGTCGACCCATGCTAAAGAAGTCACGAATAATGGACTGTTTTTGACATGCAACATCATCAAAGATAAATATTGATTTCTCTTTCGCATTTGATGGATGAATTATTTCCGAATCATCAGAGAATTCATGATAGCCAATTGCAGGAGACAATTCATGAAACAAATTTCTCAAGTACTCATACTTTGGTTGATATAGAGATTTTGAATACACATATACGTTTTCGAATCGTAACCCATTTAGATCTTCTAAAAGACTAATCATGACGTTTGTTTTACCACAGTTGGATGGGCCGCAAATTATACAACGAATACTTGATGGTAAAAGTTCACCATGTTTTCGGCAGGCATCCGGTTTAACAACGTCGACATTATTCACATGAAGACAACACTTTTGTTTGATCAGCTTCATGTTCAAGTTAACACTGAATTCATATTTTATTTGATGATTATTTTAAAAGCATCCATTTAACTTTCAACTGTTGAAGTGACAAGTTTAGTTATGACAGCTCGTGGTAAAGGTAATGTAAGAAAGAGGAAGATGGTTGTGAAGAGGAAGAGAATAATACCAACCCCAAAAATAGGAGGATTTTTGCCTCTAATACCACTTTTTGCAGGATTGAGTGCTTTGGGTACCCTTGCAGGTGGAGCTGCTGCAATTAGTAAGGCAGTCAATGAAAACAAAGGTTTAAAATCTCAGCAAAAGGAACATGAACGTCATAATAAGACTATGGAGGCAATTGAAATGGGTAAAGGATTGTTCTTGAAACCTTATAAAAAAGGTAGTGGTTTAAAAACGAGTAGTAGTGCTTAAAAAAAATTTCTTCGTCGTCGTCATCCTCGAAACCGTTAACAAACTTTGATTTAGAAAAGTACGCTAGGGGTATATTAAATTTTCGTGGTGTGTTTATGAGCAATAATCTACCCAAACATATTAAAAAGAATGAACGTGGTATAATTAATTTAGATGTTACAGAAGGACCAGGTACTCATTGGATTGCTTACATTAAAAAAGGAAAACTTGTTAAATATTTTGATAGTTTTGGTAATTTAAAACCAAGCACTGAAATTGTAAATTATTTTAAAAGTGCTGGCGATGATGTTATAATTAAATATAATCACAAATCCTATCAGTCATACAATACCAGTAACTGTGGTCAGTTGTGTTTAAAATTTCTTCAAAGTGAGTAATTTAACCATTTGTATATAAACAGTGTTGCAATGCATACCTTTACTCTCTCTGCTCGAACGTCTATTTTGCAAGCTCACTATAACCCTCCTGTTGACTTAGATGGTAATTATGAGCTAGGGTTAATAAATTTTGAGACATATAATGCGATTCCAAATGTTGATGAAAATAATAATAAGCTTAAAATAGATGGAGATTTAATTGAAATTCCAGTTGGATCCTATGAACTTTCAGATATTAGTAGCACGATTAATATAATACTCCAAAAAAATAAAGCAAATGTAAAGTTTAATATTTCTGCTAATAATAATACTTTAAAGTATATAATTAAATGTGATAAAAATATTGACTTTAACGTCAATAATTCAATAGGACCTTTACTTGGATTTAAACCAAAAACGCTACTTGAATCAGTCGAGTCACCACACGTGTCTGAACATGTTGTCGACATTCTTAGAGTTAATACTATTAAAAGCGAATGTAATATAATACATGGTGCATTCAATAACAGTCAGTCTGCTCATACAATACATGAGTTTTTTCCCTCAGTACCACCTGGCTTTAAAATAATTGAAACACCACGTAATGTCATTTATATGCCACTAAATACAAACCGTATTGATAATATCATCCTTAAAATACTCGATCAAGATGGGAAAATGGTTAATTTCAGAGAAGAAGTCGTGACGATAAGACTACACTTACGTCTACAAGATAGCAATGGTTCTTAAACTTACTAATAGTTATATAAAACCCAAAAAATTATCAACAACAATCAGTTACCCGTCAACATTGAAACAGTTAACACCAAGAAATAGACATTTTTTAGAATCGTTAGGCTTTCGATTGGTTAACAATGGATATTTTAAACGTCACTGAATCAGCTGAATTCGATAATTCAATTGCAAAAGCAGAGGTTTTTTCTCATTTACCCTATTCTTCAAATTCTTACGATCTGAACGATGAAATTCGAATACCGATACAGAATCAGGATTTGTATACTATTCCTAGCCAGAGCTGCATTTACATTGAAGGTAAACTATTGAGAGCTGATGGTAAACCATCACCTACAGCCAAAATAATTAATAATGGATTTGCACACTTATTTCAAGAGATTCGTTATGAAATTGGTGGAAAAGTTGTTGATCGCGTTAGAAATCCTGGTATTACAAGCACACTAAAAGCTCTTGCATCATTCAATAAAAATGAAATGGATGTTGCAGCTATGTCTGGCTTTAAATTTAACCTGTATAATGAAATGGATGAGACAACTGGATTTTTTAACGTTTGCATACCTCTAAAATATTTACTCGGTGTTATGGAGGATTTTGAGAAGATTCTTTTGAACGTTCATCAAGAAATAGTGTTGGTACGCAGCAGCACAGATCAAAATGCTATTTACAGCAATGATGCAGCTGAAGAATTAAAATTTAAATTGAGTAAAATTACTTGGAGAGTACCTCACATAACAGTAGCTGACTCAGAACGTATAAATCTTTTAAACTACATATCGAGTGGTACAGAACTGGGTCTTGCTTTCCGCAGTTGGGATCTATATGAATACCCGATTCTTCCAAAATCAAGACAACATACATGGACGATAAAATCTAGCTCACAATTGGAAAAACCGCGATATGTAATTGTAGCATTTCAGACAGACAGAAAAAATAGCTTCTAAAAGAATAATAGTCTGTTTGATCATTGTAATTTGACTAATATCAAATTATTTCTTAATAGTGAATCATATCCATATGAATCAGTCAATACTAATTTTAAACAGAAGCAGTTTATTATTCTCTATGATATGTACTCCAAATTCCAAGCTTCATATTATAATCGAAAAAGTGAACCACTATTGACACCTCAGAAATATGTTGGTGAGCATACAATAATGATAATTGATTGTTCTAAACAAAACGAAATATTAAACACTGGTACAGTTGACATTCGCTTAGAGTTTGAGGCTAGTGATGATATTGCAGACAAAACATCACTCTATTGTTTAATTCTCCACGATCGTGTTCTAAAATATACTCCTTTAACTGGAACGGTTAGATCGATGTAAGTTCAGTTTATTATCGACCATCATGTCGAACACTTGGCTTCTAGACGTGCAAGGTTTTCATTAAACGATAGTGATTTTATTTGTAAAGAACTGGCATTGTTGAGACTTAGTTCCTGCTGTTGTGAAGTACATAAGTTTTTTAAATACTTTATAAAATTTAATCACTTGGAGGAATCGTTACAAAAGCTAGTACAATACTTAACTACATATATCCACGGACTAACTTGGCGAAAACAAAGAGAAAATTATCACAAAGACTGTGATTTGGAAGATGAAGAATACGCAAACTTGTCTACATTATTACTAAATTCTGGAATTGTCAAAAAATCGCATATTTTTGTGAAAGGGTTGCAAAAGAAACGGTGGTTGGAAAAGCTACTACCGGATATTTCTATTTTCAATATTGAAGATATAGGCTGTCCTGCACTTTCTAAATTGAAGAATGATGTTAAAACATATCATTGCTGCAAGCATGCAATTAATAATTTACAATGCGCACATCAAAATGTACATCTGATTCGTGATTGGTTGAAAGCTCAGTCACCAATATACTATAAAGAAGATGATTATGTATAATTTTAAGCATTTCAATATGTGGTTGTATTACGTGACATCATATGGAGCTCTGGTAGCTCTCAGCGTTCAAGATATACTAAAATTGGCTAAGTGTTTCTCGAAATCTCCGCAGCCGCTAGATTCACTATTGACTCTACAAATGGAATGGTTACATCGAATAAATATAAGTACAAATTTATTGGATGCAGCCAATCAACTTCAATACAGTGGGAACAGCAATAACAACAACAGTATCTGCAATGATCCTGTTGAACTTCCTGAAGAATATGTGACTACTTTTTTGCAAGATAACTACTAAATGTTATATAGATATGTATATTTGTCTTAATAAAACTGTTCTAGAAGCATTAATATGTTTTATTATACCTACCTTGTCTCTATCAATATAGACCTGTAAGGGATTAAAAGAAGGTAAAGAAATAAAACAATATTGGTAGTGAGAATATTATATTCAGAAAGCATATATTATTAATTTATAATGTAAGATTTAAATTTGTAAACGATTCAAGTAAAGCAAGAGTATTTATGTAATCTTGCGCATCATGAGATGGCCATCTGCCTGAATCTGGCCCAGACTGCCAACCAACTTGTTCACCCCTTTCTGCTTTTTTTACATTGGTTACCAACCATTTCATAATATCTTTATGTGAGATTCGAGTAGTCGGTTCAAATCTAAATTCATAATTTTTGTTTTTACCAAGTTGTAATAGTTTGTGTACAAACAAAGTGTCGGCATAATATAGTGCATCACACATTATTTTATCAAAGAAGAATCGTGTATTTTTATAATTACAGATAAGATTACTGACAGAATATGAATCATCGCTTCTGAGTAAAGTTAAAATTATATACATTTTATAGTTTTCATCCGTGAATTTACAGTCAACTCTTTTAGATAAACAATCAATATCTTTAAATGAAATTTCATCAAACAGTGTAACAAGATTTAATGTTTCATCAGCAAGAGTATCCAATTGTCTCATTGAATCGAAGAAATGTTCAAGTATTTCACTTGATGCATTATGTAAATATCTATAAACTAATAACTCTTGCGGCACAAACACTTTTTTTAATAAATACACTACACCCTCACAATTAGATTCACGAATAAATTTTTTTAGATGATCAATATAAGTATATTTAAGCTTTTTAAAAACATCATATTGAATATTAAAATAAACCAATTCAGAGGACATGTTTAACTGATAAAACTTAACGCACAACTAACATTTTTTAGACTCCTTTACTGATACCACCACTACCACTACCACTACTCTCTCCTCCACTACAATGCTTTTCTAAGTACCCCCATGGAACAGATTCATTGTTAAAGTAATTAATATTTCTTTTATCGTCATATGGTGTTAATACTAATTTATCAGTTTCGATGGTAGAAATGGTGTGTTTATTTGATCGAATTAAACGTTGTTTTGCTGAAAATGTGCGTTGATTGTTTAAACATTCTATGTAATCGTTAAATGTGATTGTTTTTAAACTAGATTTTGTAACTGCCTTACTTTTTTTCTTTTCTTCTTTAACGGTTCTATAGGAGTACAGTTTGGATCTCAAACCAACAAACTCCAACATAATATCACCAGCCAATTCATCTTTCATTACTCCAATTTTTTTCTTATTCACTCTAGGTATTCCATAAACATTATTATCAGTATAATCAGAAGTATCATATTTATGAATATCACGTTTTATTATTTCATATATATCACAATTGAAATCATATGTCAGTATCGATATACATTAACTTAGCTTTCGATCCGAGTTCCCTTTTAATATAATTGTAATGGAAATCATAGACGAAGGTTTTTGAAATATCTAACACACAAAAACCAACGTAAATCGGTTTCGTAAATTTGACTTTTTCTTTGTTCAGTTCAATAACAACAATTCCCTTTTCAGCATCAAATATTGTTGAACTGTGAAATCTAGGATTTGAAATTAGTGATTTTGCACCATAACGGCCTTCCCATTTATTCACTAATTTTATATTTTTATACTTACGGACATTCTCCATTGTCTTCCCATATCCCGAATTTATCAAGGCCTTAAATAACCCTTTTTCGAAGTTATTGGTTGCGTTAACTCGAAGTTGAGTATTTAAATCAATATATGGTTTCAACCATGCAGACTGAGCAAATTTTAAAATTTTATGTATTTTTGTTAATTTCATACCTAAACTTAAATAAATCTTCAATATTGCGTAATGTATAATATAATTTTCTTTTGGATAAAATGTTGTTAGTAGTTTTGAATATTTTGAAGATTGCATCGGTGGAATTCGTCGTTCTGGACATAGAGGAAAATCTTTATGGTTTTTATGCAACCCTTCAGGATAATCTAAATCTACTGCAAAAATGTATCCAACATCAGAACTATCGCTTAAATTTAAAATTGTATTGACATCATTAAAACAGTTCACATTAATCCACTCGAATGATCCATAGGGTAAATATGAAGACATTGCTGCTCCATATAAATTATTAATATCAAAATACATAAGAAATGAGTCTGGTTTAGCAGGATCATAATCTGGAAGATATTTGTTGTTTGCCTTTGCATATCTATTGCAACATTGTGACATTCCCCCTCGAATACCCTTTTCCACAAACAACAACATATCAATATCAGTCAGAAGCTCCAATTTTATTCCAGTGAACTTCAAAAGCGCATCCCATGTGTAACCAGGTAATGAGTAATAATGTGCAGGATCAAGACTATATGTTTTCATACTAAAATGACGAAAATTTTCAAATACATCAGCTAATAGAAGTACATCTGTTTTTAGATATATATATCGGAATATTCACCCAAATTTTTTATATTAAGTTATTCCAAATAGTGTGAGCATGTTGATAATCGGCATTACTAATATCCGAATCGTTCAGTAAACTGTGAAAAGCAGAAATTGAAGGTAATGAAGTCTCCTCGAGCTTTTGCCAACTATCAACATATTCATAAGGATAAACACCTTTTCTCGTTAACAGTGTAAAATCAGCTTCGGAGTTAGCAAAAGATTTTGTAATTAATTTCTGTGAATTATTTAAATGCTAGTTTTTCCAAGCCCTCAGGTAGAAACCGATAGGACTCTATAAATTTCAATATCAGGTTGGAACCTTCAATATATTTGGAAAAAGAAATGTACTTCTCTTTATTTATTGGTAAAAGAGATACATTTCCTTTAATAATACTACATAATTCAATCATAAATAAATGAGCATCATATCCACTAAGATTGTGCATCACAACTGGGACTTTATGATTTATTTTATAATTTAGGTTGCAACTATTATGACTCGGTCCACGATATAATCCACTCGTGTGATCGTGATCTTTTATTCTAATATCAGACATATTAAACTTTTTTTCACAGATGTGACAAACGGTTGCAGTTAAATGGAGTTGTTGTTCCCGTATTGATAATGGTTTCATTGGAACCACTGTATTATAGTGAATTTCGATTGATTTCACAATATTATATAACTCCATTATAAACCATTTTACACAGTCTTGACCTCTATATAAATTGAATTTCGATAGTGAATTATCAAAACTACATTTTACATAATAAGCTACACTCATGGGGATGTGCTTCTGATATTTATGTAAATCGTTTGTTTTCTCCAAAATACATTCAAAATCTGCATAAATAACAAATGGAGCCTTTTCCTTGTTTGAATAATTTTTAAACTCTACATACTTTTCATGATCTTCAGGCATTTCTAATCTTAAATTTGTATTCTGACATATTTTCGAATGTTTTTCAAGATATGCTGGAGTGGTAAAATGATTCAAACAAAAATTACAAATGAATGATTTATTAGTGTTTTTTGTATATTGAGATGATATTAACCCAGATAAATTTTTGATTAATGCATAATGTTTTAATCTACCTTCCTCAATAAGTAGCAAATTCACATGGGTCTCACTTTTGAAACTGCTCAGTCTATATGGTAAAACGTCATGTTCTAAACTGTTATTTATTAGATTCAATGAATACACGTTGATCCTAATATTATTTTGCAATTCTAATTTAGACATATCCTCTATTGAAACTGGAAATGAAATATCTTCATATTTTAGAATTTTTTTAAAATCAGGATAGGATGATTTACGGTTGTTTTGCTGGGTAAAGTGCTGCACAAATACAATATAATACACAAAAATTATCGTTACTTTTAATATTTATAACAGCCTTTTTATTTTTAATGTTGGGTGGTAAATCAATAAATGTACCGATAGTTATTGGGCGATATTGGTTTATATTTACTTTAAGATGCATAATTTCAAAAAGAGACCACCCTGAGTTCCTCTCCTCGAATTCTTCGAGTTTTACTAAATGTTTATCTAAGACATTTTCATCGTACCATTTTTTAATATTTGTTGATCTATCAATTACATTATTTCGAGTATTAAACGATTAACGATTATATTAACGATTAAACGAAAAATCTTCCGTAAAGTACTGTATTTACTTTTAACAATGATTTTAATGATGATTTAATTTTTTTTGAAAGACTACGAAATGCATACCTTAAAAACTCCCTGGGATCCTTGAATTTCAGATTTGTTATAACACCAGTGTACATTCTACCATTAAAACACGATTCAATATTCTGCCAGCAGTAACCTTTTACTTTAACACCATTCTTCTGCTGATTCAACTTTTCTTTATAGAATTTTAGCACTGATAAATTGCTTTCTAATTTTGATTGTACACTATAATATTCTTTTGTATTGATAAAGCGCGATAAGAGACGAATAAATTTTTTAATTTGTCGAGTAAATTTGTCTACTTCATTTTCTGTTTTAATTAAATCGTAACTTTTGTTCAAATTTACAATAATTTGATCGTTTATTTCAGCAAGTTTACTCGACATGTTGGCAACTTGAATAAAACGTTTCCGTTGCGCTTTCTTACTTATACTCAAGTACCACGGTCACCACCACCACCACCACCACCACCACCACTCTGCATTGTAAGTGGGGTACTGGAAATAGCTACCATATGTGAATGTTTTCGAATAATGTAAAATAAATATCTCTGAGAATCATTATTTCTTTTAATTTAACTCTTTATATTTTTCATTCGATTCTAAAATAAACAACAAACATTTATGTTAAGTTATAATCTTTATTAGAGGTTTACTAACAACTAAGTCGATTTGCCCTGATCCTCTTTATTACATTTCAAAATTATTAGTGTAATTTTAGTATTTATATGTTGTATCTAAATTATATTATCTAGGTTTCAAATATTTAATGAGATGTATCAGAGATTTTCAATAAATAATAATAATAATATATTACACAACGTTAAAACTTTATAAATTTTAATTGATCCCCAATTCTCTCCATTCCAAATTGGGAGTAACCCCCTCGCCTGTACATATCGATGATTCTATCATCTATCGTGGTTGATATTCTTCTCGGCAGTACAATTCTGCAATGTTCCAACTCAACAATAACAGATGAATCGCCGGTTCTCATCATGTCCAGAATGAGATATATTTCACCTTCCACTAAATGACAGAATTTTGGCCGAAGTTCCATAATGAACTGTTTCTTGGATTGTGATGGTGATTAATTTTCTTGCTGTTTTGGTTGCAGTTGAGAGTATCTTGACAATACTGAATAATCTTTATTATATTAACGTTCTTATATGCAAACAACGAGTTGGATTGAACACATGCAAACTTATATATGGGAAATACATAAAAAGTAATTTACTACCCAGAGGGTTAACTTTAATATTTGTTTCGCTACAGATATAATTACATACCTGCAAATCGCATATACCCACTTTGACCATTATAATCACACTAAACCGTAAAGTCTGAAAATTTATATCATATGTACTGTAATACCAGCATACCTCGCTAAAAATAGACGAGGTTAAACTTAATGTTCTTTAACAGATATTGTTGCTTACCTGCAAATTTATATACCCACTTTCCTCATTATTACTACAGTAACAGCATTGTCACGTAAAGTCCTTAAATTTATCTCATAATAAACACTGCATACCTGGCTACAAATATTTTTCTATCCGATATAATGCAACTTATATGGGGATACATAAAAATAATTAGTCTTTAAATAACTACGTAGGATTTCATGGTCGGAATCATTTAGAAAATGTATTCACCTCTAAATTATTTTTCATGATCTTATAGTAGCCTACCTGCAAATTTATGCGTTCCCCATGCATGATCTTATAGTAGCCTACCTGCAAATTTATGCGTTCCCCATGCATTCGAACCATCACAATGTCCGTAAAATTACAGTATAACCAGCAAATTTATCTCATGACATAAATACAAATTACCAACGTACAAAGTATAATTGGAACACACTAATGCACGATACATAAAAATTATTGCATCTAATGTATCACCTACGCAAAAGATATTCACTTGGCTGTATTGACCTTGATAAAATTGCAATGAGCTTGCTTGATGTTAATGGAGAATATTCACCTCACATGACATTTTTAATATACCGAGGGATCATGTCTTAACAGGCAAATTCTAAAAATTATTGCATCTAATGTATCACCAACGCAAAAGATATTAAGAGGGGAGTCCAACAGCTGATCGACAGCGGCTTGGCTGTTTTTGATAAGTGGGGAAAAATCAGTCGAGAATTGGTCTTTGAGCGGGGATGTCGATGTTTTCGCTAAAGCTAGTTTGGAACAAGATAGGCTACGCCGACGTGCGGTCAACATTATACGATCTAACATCTTTCACGCTGTTTCAATTTATTTTTGCACACGTAATCAGGCTGGGCCATATAGTGATATTTACAGTTCGTACCAACATAACATGGTAACTCTAAAAATTACTGTGATAAATTGTTGACATAACCTATGTTGAGAATTTGAGATATTTCTCATATATTTATGCAACTTCAACATTTGTCTACGGTTTATGAAGAAAAATCTGCAAAAACTCTCGTACTATGAATATGTAGAATATTTAAACGTGTAGGGTTATGTGCCCATATACCTAAAATACTGAAGATTGTGTGTGTGAAGAAATACGTGTGTTCTATCGTAACACCCGTACTAATACTTTTGGTCACAGATTACTTTCTCTTGGTACGATAGATTATGCACTCATTTCTCAGCTGATAATACACTTATGCCTAGCTAATGAAAAACTTACAAGTATATATCGACCCATGCAACGAAGCCTATAGTAACGTCGATATATATCTTACACATACGTACATATATCAACAGCACTGGGATCAGATAACTAATAACGTTTAAGAAAATAAAAAAAAACACTTAAGTTATTCTTTATTTACCAATTTTGAAATTCATATATTATTTATAAAACACAATATATTAATATTATATTATAATGTCAACAGAAAATCACAAAAATGTTGATCCTCGCTGTCATTAGTCATTATTTATAAAACACAATTAGATAACTTAGGCTTTATAATATTATATAGCTTTATTAATATTATATTATAATGTCAACAGAAAATCACAAAAATGTTGGTCCTCGCTATCATTAGTCACACATATGGGTCGTTATGCTTGTTCGGTTCTTCGGGGGTAATTTCAATAGAATCTGCGGTTTGCTGTCTTGAACATAAATTCTGCACACACTTTGCACTTGAGAAGAAAAACATCTGGACTCAGTGGTTGACAAGTCGACTATGTCCTATTATACAACATGTCTCATATAATAATATAGATGTCTTCCAGTATTATTACCAAAGAATTTGATGAAAAATCGGTAATCTTCAGCATACCTCGGTGATTTTATTGTTAGTTCATGGAAATTATGAAAATTAGTGATCACATCTCTTGTCTAGAAATCCTTTTCGTTCAACAAAATAGTACGTCAGGATTTTTCCTGATTCACCGTAATGTAATTGGAATCCAATTACAAAACCCGTAATGAGCTTCTACATTATAGTATACTTGGAGCTTGAATTCTATGGTAGTAGAATGGATAAAACAGCACTGTTTATATCTATTTTCTGCTAGTTAACCTAAAAATTGGAGTTTTTAATAAAATAATAAGTAGTATGTATACTTCTTTAGGCACAAACCTGATTGATGTCTGATATAATAGTAGAATTTTTATATAATCTCCTAATTTCGATTGGAAAACTTCTTTGTGCTGTGTTGTTTATATCTAATTTGTAGGTTATAACATTTTCTAGGTTAGAGCTCTCGAGTCTCGAAATATGTCCAATAAATATAAATGTGAATTTATCCAGTTATTTTTTTGTGGTATATGGTAGATAGAGATAGGCACATTACTATCCTCGTCTAATGACGTCTAGTTCTCGAGAATACCGTAGATGGCCACACTGTCTAGACTCGAATATGGATGGAAAAATTGGTAAAATACGACGCCGATTCATGAAAAGTGTGCCTTTATTTCTTTTCATTTATTTGATTTTTTCAAAATATACATTGACGTAAAGTGGAACTACCGCGGCAAATCGCAAAAATACATAATTGAAATGTTATATCTGAAATCAGGATATTACCCGTCCTCCAATTATACGTCTATCTTTGACCAGCAATTGTTTAAAATTGGGCATGGGTATAATAAATATGGAGGTTTGGCGCACTAGAATGGTTCATTCAGATTGTTGTCATCTTATAAGATGTTATCATTATTCAATAATTAACCCACAAAATCATTGAAGAGTTTAAATAATTGGACCAATAGGGGACCACCAGAACAGTCCTGAAGTTAGGCTGAACCATCCTCTTAACTTGGCTGTATTGACCTTGATAAAATTGCAATAAGCTTGCTTGATGTTAATGGAGGATATTCACCTCACATGACATTTTTAATATACCGAGGGATCATGTCTTAACAGGCAAATTCTATTTTGATATAAATTAATTGATTTGAGTTGGCAATAAAAATATATAATTTATTACATATGATAATTATTGATGTTTCATTTCTAACACCTAATTTTAATTACCCTCTGGAGCAGGCAGGCTCAGGTACCTAAGTGATCCAAGACCCTCTGTGTATATCTACTCTCAATTCTTTTAAATTAGTTGAGAGAATTGCATCACATTTGTTCTTTTATCAGCAAACACAAAAAACGTTTATCATATATTATACTTACTTCTATGCGACTCTTTCCATCAATTCACAATATATCGGTAGTAATCCTGTAATCCTGCTTATTGACACTTGATGCCATCGCGTCGCGCAAATTGTGGCATCAAATTGGTTCTGTATTTACAGTTTAGATAGGTTCTGCCTATGATAAGAAATGTCCCAACAATATGTTTGAGTTTGTTAGGGCAGTTCACAGAATAGTATCATACTGGTCTGCCATAAAAAGGTATTTTTTAAATCAAGGAAATGAGGACAGCTGTAATTTAATTAGTTGTATGTTGTTCAGATGATAAGAAATGTCCCAACAATATGTTTGAGTTTGTTAGGGCAGGTCACAGAATAGTATCATACTGGTCTGCCATAAAAGGGTATTTTTTAAATCAAGGAGATGAGGACAGCTGTAATTTAATTAGTTTATTATTATTTTATTATTAGCTGGACTGTATATTTGACCGATTGAGAGATGTAGATGATTTTTGACCAGAGATACATTTATTATGGGGGCTCATACATAACGTCAATATTGTCGGAATAAGTTGAAAATGAATACTTACGAATTCTTGGATAATCCGTACTGCTAAATGATTGTGAAATGTAATTAAAACAAAAATGTCACAAATCGTTAAAACCAACTATCACATCACTTAATAATGGTTTATTAAGTGTTGAGCAGATTTTAATTTGAATGTCATATTATGGAATACACAATTTAAACTAATCCATAGTAGTTAATTTAAGTTAGTTAGTTAGTTAGTTAGTTAGTTAGATAGAAACATCATAAATTATTTTTATTATAGTGACAATGCTGACTTTAATTTTAATAATACATAGACATTAATGCTTAAAGAATTTTGAATTTCTAGCTTATAAATATCATTAATGGATATTGGAAAAGTAATACCCTCATTTAGAAAATAAACTGCTTCCGGGTTATGCCGTGTGTCAAGATTTGTTAATGCTGACGTTTCGCGAACCATGTTGCTCGCTTCTTCAAAGCTAATTGAATACTGACGACCTGTAACTAATTGGTTTTATTATTAGGGGTCAAGCCAGTGGCTTTTGGACTCCAATTTGCATTTTTTCTACGCAAACAATAACCGCGTAGTAGAGTGTAGAAAATAAGTTGACGACCTACCAAGACAATCTCCCTTATATACCTAAGTTTACACCTCACTGCGCACATCTGGAGAACCGCTCCCATGTGCTTTTCCACCTGACCGCGTTAGGATCGATTTCCAGACCCTACTAATGTCAGTACCATCCTCGCGATTGATGTTGTCAGGATGTTTGTAGATTTCGATTGCTTCTCTAATAAGCCTTCGATGATAATTACCTACCCTTGCCAACATCTTCGCGTCATCGAAATTCATTGTGTGTCCCGACTCGTGGCAGTGTTGAGCAACAGCGGACTGTTGAATCTTGCGTAGCCGGGTGTCTCTACTGTGCTCCTTGACTCTACATTCGATACTTCGTCCTGTCTGTCCTACATAGCATGTTCCACACTCACATGTTATCTTGTATACTCCTTCGTTCTTCAGGAGTGGTGTGATATCCTTTGGGTTAGGCAAAAGATCTTTTACCTTTGCTGGCGCTCTGTACCTTAACGTGATACCCGATTTCTTCAGTATTCTACCGATTCTTTCCGATACCCCACTTACGTATGGCAAACAAGCGAACCCCTTTGACTCTTGCCGCTCCTCTGAGACTTGCGGTTTTCTCTGTGTGACACCCCGTATGTCAGACTTGGAGTATCCATTCTGACGCAGAGCCCACTCCAAGTGTTTCCGTTCGTCGTCCAAGCTGCTGGCGTCGCACACATTCTCGGCTCTGTTGAACAGAGTATTAATAACACTTCTCTTCTGTTGGGGATGGTGGTGCGATTTGGCGTTCAAGTACCGATCGGTATGTGTCTTCTTACGGTAGACAGTATGTCCAAGCGCACCAGTTGGCGTTCTGTATACCAGCACATCCAAAAATGGCAGCTTGTTATCCTCTTCTATTTCCATCGTGAATTTGATAGAAGGATTGACATTGTTCAGGTGGCTAAGGAACTCAGTAAGTTTATCTCTACCGTGTGGCCAAACCACAAAGGTATCATCAACATATCTGACCCAATGCTTGGGTTTGTAAGGACATGACCTAATGGCTTTTTCTTCAAACAATTCCATGAAGAAATTGGCGATTACCGGTGAGAGAGGAGATCCCATGGGAGCACCCTCTACTTGCTCATACATCGCTCCCACCCACTTGAAGTATGTGGTGGAGAGACAATACTCTACAAGATCCGGTACATCGGTTGGTAGACCTAGGGGAACAAGTGTTGTCCGAAGGCCTTCGACCGCCTCCTTAACCGGAACACACGTAAAGAGTGATGTTACGTCGAAACTTACGAGTATATCCTGCGGGTCAATGACAATTTCCTTCAAAATCTGAATAAAATGTTCAGAGTTCTTAACAAAAGATGTAGTTTGTCCTATAAACAGTTGGATGGTGTTCGACAAGTATTTTGCCAACAAATAGGTTGGGGAGCCTATTGCGCTGACGATTGGTCTTAAAGGTACGTTATCCTTGTGTATCTTTGGCAAACCGTAGATCCTCGGTGCCCTAGGGGCTTGAACAAAAAGGCCTCTTTGTTCCTGTTCGGGAATCGATGACGATGATTTAACCAACTCCTTCACTCGCCTTCCTATCTTATCATTTGGGTCCTTTGCAATTTTACGGTAGGTATTTGGGTCCAATAGATCGTTCATCTTCCGGTTGTAGTCCTCCTAGTTCAATATCACCGTTGCATTCCCTTTATCCGCTGGTAGTACTGTGATGTTCTTGTTGTCCTTGATGGTCTTCAGAGAGTACTTCTCTTCTTTGGTAATATTGCTCTTCGGCGGAGTAGCTTTCCTAATTACCCTTGAAACCTCTTGACGAATGTCCTCTGCTTGTACACCTGGAATTTTGTACAATGCGGCTTCTACTTCCGTAACAATTTCCTCCTTAGGTATTCTTATCGGTGCGATTGCAAAGTTCAATCCTTTACCTAGGACCGACAATTCACCAGTGGAGAGTTGGTGATTAGACATATTTATAACTACTTTGTCCACAGTAGTAGATTTGGTCACAACTTTCTTAGCCTCTAACTTAACAAACTTGTTCTTTTGAGATTCAGTTGCTTTGTCAAACTGGAACTCCGCTTTTCTCCATGTGGTGGAATCAAGCTTACTCCAATCTTCGGCTGACAATCTATTTGCTAATTTAAGATGATGTTTTAGCAGTTTATATGTAATATCCTGTAAAGATCGGTACGTAAAATGTACCGAAGTAAACGAAGCAAGATGTTAACCAAACTTGTTTTTCTGAAAAGGTGTAGGGACAAAGGTTTGGTACCAACATTCCTGCGTACCAAGCACCATATCAACACCGCTGCCGCCAAGAAGATTTTGAGGAGAACGGAGACTGCCTTATTACGTGAAAGGGTACCTTTAAGACCAATCGTCAGCGCAATAGGCTCCCCAACCTATTTGTTGGCAAAATACTTGTCGAAAACCATCCAACCGTTTATAGGACAAACTACATCTTTTGTTAAAAACTCTGAACATTTTATTCAGATTTTGAAGGAAGTTGTTATTGACCCGCAGGATACACTCGTAAGTTTCGACGTAACATCACTCTTTACGTGTGTTCCAGTTAAGGAGGCGGTCGAAGGCCTTCGGACAACACTTGTTCCCCTAGGTCTACCAACCGATGTACCGGATCTTGTAGAGTATTGTCTCTCCACCACATAGTTCAAGTGGGCGGGAGCGATGTATGAGCAAGTAGAGGGTGCTCCCATGGGATCTCCTCTCTCACCGGTAATCGCCAATTTCTTCATGGAATTGTTTGAAGAAAAAGCCATTAGGTCATGTCCTTACAAACCCAAGCATTGGATCAGATATGTTGATGATACCTTTGTGGTTTGGCCACACGGTAGAGATAAACTTACTGAGTTTCTTAGCCACCTGAACAATGTCAATCCTTCTATCAAATTCACGATGGAAATAGAAGAGGATAACAAGCTGCCATTTTTGGATGTGCTGGTATACAGAACGCCAACTGGTGCGCTTGGACATACTGTCTACCGTAAGAAGACACATACCGATCGGTACTTGAACGCCAAATCGCACCACCATCCCCAACAGAAGAGAAGTATTATTAATACTTTTAAAGTATAAACTATAAAGTGAATAAACACGTGTATATGTGTTCGCTGCCTACTACTATCAATTACAAACAGACAACTTATAGAAGAAATTTGAAATTTATATCACAACAAAGACAATTTTCTGAAGAATAACGTGAGTTAATGTGAAAGAACGAGAACAAGCACAAGGCCAACATTTGGTGAAACAAAACTTTTAAGTGACTGTGTGCGGTTTTCCATTGAGCCGAGTGGATACTTCTTTTTTTCTCAAACGGCTTTCAAGGCAGGTCTCATACGATATATAGGCTGCTTTCTTTTGCCGATACCACAATTTCCAACTGTAGAAATTCTTTAATAAAAATTGCCGTTGCCTAGTAAATTTAAAAGAAAATGCCCAAACAAACAAAGAAAGGAAAAAGAAAGGATGATACCCAATCAGGCGAAGAAGAGGAAGATGACCGTCAAACCCCATGTCAATGTGTAGAAGTTATAAGGGATCTGAAAAAAACAATTGAATTTATCACTGAGCAACTGCACGACATGAACCAGGAGCTGAAGGAATTACGCAAGTGTCGTAACGAGGAAAGGAAGGAAAGGGAAATGCTGAAAATCGAGTTACGAGTTTAGAGATAACTATAGACAACATGGAAATAGAGAAGATCGAAAACAATATAGTTCTGATCGGAGTCGATAACCACGACAAATCCAAAGAAAACACTAACGATATTGTTAAGAAAGTAATGAAGGCCATGAATGTGACTGTCGGAGATGGAGATGTGATAAAGAGCTACCGACAGAACAGCACAAAAGAAAGGAGTCCAATTGTCGTGGAAATAAAATCAAAACAGATGAAGGCCACTATTTTGGAAGCGAGAAGAACGATTGGATCCCTGACAACAGACGAATGCAATTTAAAGGGAACAAAAAGTGTAATCTATATTAATGAACAACTTACAAAAAACATGGCCAACGTCTTCTATCAGGCAAGACAACTAAAGAAAGACAAAAAGTTGGAATCCGTCTGGACACGCTACGGAAACAATTATGTCAAAAAAACAGAGAACAGCAATAAAATAAAGGTAAGAACAATTGATGACCTGAATAATATAGCAGAGGCATAAAAGTTACAACACTCATATTACAATAAACCTTAAATTTTAATCTAATCTAATGTATACTATACTTCTTCAAAACATCAGAAGCTTGAAAACAAAGCTGGACGAAATAACGGCATTGGCCGTGGCAAGAAAAGTAGATATAATTGCAATAACTGAAACATGGCTATCAAAATCAAACGAACATTTGTTTTCTATCGACGGATACAGTGCCGCATTTAATTCAAGATTGGGGCGAGGTGGAGGTGTTGCGTTTTATGTAAATAAAAATATTGAATACCAGGTTTTAACAAATCAAACAATTAATGAAATAGAACTACTGAAAATATTGGTAACAAAGACGAAAACCGCAATATCACTGATATACAAACCACCTCATGTCAGTTTCAATGTTCTAAGAAGAACCATAAAAAACAACATAACAAACAGAAGACGAGAACACATAATACTGGGTGATTTTAATATAAATATTTCTGAAAAAAATAACACAGCAAAACAATATCAACAGATGTTTAATGAAGACAGTTACACAATTGTCAACAAAAATACAGAATACACAAGACGAAACGCAACAGGAACAAATTCAGTAATAGATCATATAATAACAAATAACATATCGAGAATTGAAAAAGTAAAAGTAATAGACGAACATGTCTCAGATCATTGCGGAATACTAGTACAAGTAAAACAAATTCAAAAACAAAAACCGAAATATAACAAGCAAAAAGTCGTAATCACAAACCATAACAACATACAAAAGGATATAGCAAATATTAACGAAGAAGCATGCAATACTTTTGAAGAGTTATCCAAAATAGTAGAGACTATAATAAAATCTAACCAAACAACAACTTTTATAAAACGAAGACAAGAAAATTTATGGGTAGACGAAACACTAATAAAAAAATACAAGAAAGATTGAAAGCCTACAAAAGATACAGACAAAACACGAACAACGAAATCTTAAAGCAATTTTACGTAACAATAAGGAACGAAACATCAAAGCTAATTAAGGAAACAAAAATCAAATATTATAAGAGCATGTTCAAATCCTGTGAAGGAAATGCGATGAAAACCTGGAAGATCGTTAATGCTTTAGCTAAGAAGAAATTCGACAATAACGTAAGAATTCAAAAAATAAAGAAAGAAGACGGAACCTATACAACTGACGCAAACATAATGGCAACCGAAATAAACAAGTACTTTGCTAATATAGGAAAAATACTGGCGGAAAAGCATAAACTGTCGAAACCATTCCAACTACCAAGAACAACCACAACACAAACAAAGTATCCAAAAGCGGTTTTCGAAAACACAACGGAGAAGGAAATAAAAGACATCATAAGCCAGCTAAAAAGTAATACGACCCCCGGATATGACAAAATAAAAACAAAACTTATTAAAGACAACATTGAAGGACTAACCCCGATTTTGGTAAAACTGGTAAACAACACTCTCCAAGAAGGAGTTTTTCCACAAAACCTGAAAGAAACTGTTATAATTCCTATCCATAAAAATGGCGACAAAACTCTGATCGAGAATTATAGACCTATCTCACTGCTATCAGCACTAAGCAAAATACTGGAGAAAGTGATCAAACGAAGGATAGAAGGACATATAACAAATAATAAAATAATCAATGACCATCAATACGCATACCAATCACAATCAGGAACAACTTCAGCAGTTTTAGACATCATTGAACACATAAAACAAAAAATGCACAATAAAAATCTAGTGGCAGGATTATTTATAGATCTAAAAAAGCTTTTGATACAGTGTCAAAGTCGAGCATGATAGAGAAATTGGAAGCTATAGGCATAAAAGACAGAGATCTTAGGCTCATTCAATCGTATCTGGAGGACAGGCCACAAGTAACCAAACTGACCAAGCTTGCAACAAGTCAAGAACGAAGACCAATGTATGGTGTGCCACAGGGAGGAATTCTACCCCCTCTCCTGTATATCATTTACACGAATGACTTCTTTGAGGCGAAGCTCTGCGGGGTTCCTTACATGTATGCTGATGATACATGTTTGTTTTATGCGGCGATGACAAAAGAGCAACTACAACAGGAAATCAATAGAGACATGCAGACCATTGAAGACTGGTGTTATAACAATCTACTCACCATAAATGAAGCAAAGACGAAATACATGATTTTTAGTAAACAGGAAAAAGACCTAAACCTAGATATACAAATAAACAACAAAAAGATAAGCAGAGTAAAGCAAATAAATTATCTAGGACTGCACCTACACCAAAGTTTAAAATGGAATACACATATTAATAATATAACAACGAAAAATAGCAGAACAATAGCGCTTCTTGGAAAGATACGTCACTTGGTACCATCAAAAATAAAAACACAAGTCTATCATTCACTTTTCACCTTATCGGTAAATTACCTGATAACCGTCTGGGGGCAAACAACCCAAACTAACTTGAACAAACTGCAAAGACAGCAAAAAAAAATTTTAAAAATATTACATGGACTTCCAATTCTCACACCGACAATAGAACTCTACAGACAAACTAAACAACTGGACATCCAGGGTTTAATGGATTACAACAACTTCATTCTAATTCACAAAATGAAAAACAAGAAAATCAAAACAAATATCACTTTACAAACAAATAGCCAAATGCATGATCACGCCACCAGGAGACGATCACATCTACGAACCGAGTCCACAACAGCCATAAGTCCAGCAGCAATAAATACCTACAATGCCTTACCAGTTGTTATTAAGACACTAAAGCCTACGTTATTTCGGAGAAAAATAAAATTTTTAATTAGTATCAAAAAATAAAAATAGATTAGTAGGAAAAAAATATACAAAAAAAGAAAAAAATCAATAACAACAAAAAAAAAATAAAAAAAATAAATAAAAGTAAAAAAAAATAATAAAAAAAATAAGTAAAAAAAAGAATAAATAAAAAAAGGAAGAAAACAAAAACTCACAAAAAAATATATACAAAAAAACAACAACAATCTAGTCTAGTGGATAGCAACACATTAAATACAAGCACCCATGGACCCTCCAATACTGACGATCCGAGAAGGAATTAGGTTTCAGTCCCGAGATGTCGCAGGAGGGAGAATAATCTTTTTGTTTTTATTATAATGTGTATTGTATTATATATATATATATATATATATACATAAGTATAGGAAAAAAAAGATATTGTAACACTTATAATGAAGCAACACTTTAGTTATAATAAAATGAATTTACATTGAATACTCTGTTCAACAGAGCCGAGAAGGTGTGCGACGCCAGCAGCTTGGACGACGAACGGAAACACTTGGAGTGGGCTCTGCGTCAGAATGGATACTCCAAGTCTGACATACGGGGTGTCACACAGAGAAAACCGCAAGTCTCAGAGGAGCGGCAAGAGTCAAAGGGGTTCGCTTGTTTGCCATACGTAAGTGGGGTATCGGAAAGAATCGGTAGAATACTGAAGAAATCGGGTATCACGGTAAGGTACAGAGCGCCAGCAAAGGTAAAAGATCTTTTGCCTAACCCAAAGGATATCACACCACTCCTGAAGAACGAACGAGTATACAAGATAACATGTGAGTGTGGAACATGCTATGTAGGACAGACAGGACGAAGTATCGAATGTAGAGTCAAGGAGCACAGTAGTGACACCCGGCTACGCAAGATTCAACAGTCCGCTGTTGCTCAACACTGCCACGAGTCGGGACACACAATGAATTTCGATGACGCGAAGATGTTGGCAAGGGTAGGTAATTATCATCGAAGGCTTATTAGAGAAGCAATCGAAATCTACAAACATCCTGACAACATCAATCGCGAGGACGGTACTGACATTAGTAGGGTCTGCAAATCGATCCTAACGCGGTCAGGTGGAAAAGCACATGGGAGCGGTTCTCCAGATGTGCGCAGTGAGGTGTAAACTTAGGTATATAAGGGAGATTGTCTTGGTAGGTCGTCAGTATTCAATTAGCTTTGAAGAAGCGAGCAACATGGTTCGCGAAACGTCAGCATTAACAGATCTTGACACACGGCATAACCCGGAAGCAGTTTATTTTCTAAATGATTCTGGCCGTGAAAGCCTACGTACTTATTTAATACCCTCATATTTTAGTACTGTAGAAAAGTGTGGGTAAGATGTAACCAAATTCACACTACGTTTAGCTGGATGTAACGCTAGCTGTAATGCAATGTAAGATATAGAAATCATCTTAGTTTTTGATATTTAATACACCCTTTTTTTAATTCGCTCAATTTCGTTAGATGCTTATATAAGACGCTGAGCCGACGCATGCGCGAAACGGCCAAATTTCAGATTGTTCATCAGTGTACCAACTCATTCGTGGGGTAATTTTTATTTCATGTTTGGAGAAACAACTTTCGTGTTTGGGGAAACACTTTCGTGTTTGCAGAAGCGACTTTCGTGTTTGGAGAAACAACTTTCGTGTTTGGAGAAACGACTTTCGTGTTTGGAGAAACATCTTTCGTGTTTGGAGAAACAACTTTCGTGTTTGGAGAAACAACTTTAGTGTTTGGTGAAACGACTTTCGTGTTTGGAGAAACATCTTTCGTGTTTGGAGAAACAACTTTCGTGTTTGGGGAAACAACTTTCGTGTTTGCAGAAGCGCCTTTCGTGTTTGGAGAAACAACTTTCGTGTTTGGAGAAACGACTTTCCTGTTTGGAGAAACATCTTTCGTGTTTGGAGAAACATCTTTCGTGTTTGGAGAAACAACTTTAGTGTTTGGTGAAACGACTTTCATGATTGGAGAAACAGCTTTCGTGTTTGGAAAAACACTTTGACTTTTTGGGTTGGGCTGAGTTGCGTTCGGATTTTGGGTTTTGGTTGGGTTGGGTTTGATTTTTGGGTTGGGCTGAAACTTGCATGGTGCAAACTTCTCAATGAGGGGTGGTTAAACAACTTTCGTGTTGTATCCCCACCTCCAAACCTCAACCAGTCAAACAAAGTCGTTGATGATAGGATCTTTATTATACCATACTTTGCATATACTACTATTACAACAGTGATCAGACATAAAAACCAACGATTGTGTCACTCATCCTGACAATTTGTGTCAACCAACCTGACAATTTGCGTCAGTCAAGCCGTCAATCGTGTCAACCGACCGGACAAAGAATACGAGAAGTGGTATCTACTTATTATTGAAGTATGAATCTCATCTTCAATGGAAAAACTACATTCAGGGGATTATCGTAAAAATGACAACCGACAACAATGTGGAGATATATAACAAAGTAATGAAATGCTAGTTTTAACCAACAATATTCGAGAGTGTAAAAGCAACTACAAGAACGAAATGAATTAGCTACGGTAAAGATGCTGTAAATGACACTGTGCTTGGAATTGTATGCATTCTTATGGGATTTTGTTTCATACAGACTCAATACTGTAAAATAGCATTGTTTCTTATGTAAAACACACACAAATCCTTTCAATATATAAGATCTTTGTGTGCAGAGCATTATATTTTTATAGACAGTTCTCAAGTAGTTTTTAGGGTTCTCTTTAAGGTTTTTAGCGCTTCTAACGTATCCATATGACTTCTGCCAGTAGGTACCAAACAATCGACTCTCATTTGACTTACAGGAGTGACCTAACATAAAAACCAACGATTGCATCAGTCAACCTGACAATTTGTGTCAGTCAATCCATTAATTGTGTCAGACGACCTGACAATTTGTGTCAGTCAACCCGTCAATCGTGTCAACCGACCGGATAAAGAATACGATAAGTGGTAAATAAACCTTTGACTGTATTTCTTTAATTTAATGAATAAGAATATGTTCCCCACAGGAGTCATCGATCAAATATTAAAACAGTTAATAATTAAGACAGATCCACTTTATACACCTAATGCAGTTCATGATAAGATATATAAACCTTTCACTTACAATTTTACTACTTTAAAGCTTAACAAAATTTTACATAAGTATAATATGTATCCAGCATACAAGAGTTCTCATCAAATATACAATTTATTAGCTAATTTCAAAACACCCATCCCTATCACCGAAAAGTCGGGGTCTACAAAGTCAGTTGTTCTCACAGTCCTTCCCTTTATATTGGCCAGACCGGAAGAAAGTTATCCAATCGAATATCTGAACATCAATTTCAACATTTTTCTAGCTTATTTAAACATAGACTGGAAACCGGTCACATAATTAATTACAAAGATATTGAATTGGTTTATACATGCAATAAAGGATATAAACTTGATTTGTTGGAACAATATCTGATTGAGAAGCATAACTTGAATAAGAACATCCAACTACCTAACTAATAATCAAATTAGTTTCCTTCACCAACCACTTTTTAAATTCTTGTTCCATTCTGACTAGTTGATTTTTGTCTTATTTTATTTTTGTTTTTGTTATTGTTTTACGTCTATTTTCCCATGACTTATGCCTTGTATTGTCATCCTGCAAAAATCTGTTTAGAATTTGATTATAGTGTTGTAGCCTCTAGATAGATAGAATACATTTATTTCCAGCAAACTATATATACAATGACAATACATGTTACAAAATCGAATATATGTAATTAAGTGTTATAAACCTGGAAAAATATCCCACTAGGGTACCAGGAGGTTGGTTAGTCACCGCAATCACTACAGGACTCCAGAAATTACATCGTAATAAAATAATAATACCAGTACAAGACAGTACTAATACACCGTGGTCAAATGCCAACGCTTTGGCAAACGTTTGTGCCGATAATAACCTGAAACCGAAAAACAAATGTCCGGAGAAATATTTGCGCACCCAGATAAAACCTGTTGTTGACCAACCACGAAGTTCGACGAGTGTACCGCAAACGTTGGAATAAAATTCCCCCGGAATAAACTAATAAAATAAAATAATTGCAACGGCGTTGGTAAATTGACAACACGTAACTGGTACCGCTGTCCTAAGACCAAGCGATCAATCAAATTTAAAGTTAAAATCAAAATATGAAATGAATAAATGGTAAATTAAATTCCCACACACTATCGTGGTCAAACAAAAGCGATAAGCGCTGGTTAATTACAAAATAAATATCTGACCAAAAGAATAGTAACGACTGGGTACGTAACCTCAAACCAGTTACCCAGTCTCTAATATAAACAAACAACAATAAACAATTAGCGGCAAAAGTTAGGTTATGTCGAGGCAAACCCTCGACAAGCCAACGACAAACGAACGTAACCCGAAGATTCACTGGACCGGCGACGTAGGGCACGGTCACCCTTCGAGGATAGAAAATATAAACCAAACCTTGGTCTCCACAGGTAGGTGTGTCTTCAGTGCGAGGGAGCAAACCCGCAGTATTTACTAGGGTATCCCGTCTTAATCCCTCGCTGCAGTTCCCACGATGATTCGACTGACCAAGCTGCGGTGGCAAGATAACCGCCAAAGACTGCGGAATAATTGCAGAGAGCCTCCGTTGCAGCACCAAGTCGATCCACGAGTCCACTTCCCAACGGTATGATGCAGCTTCGGTACGTAACCTCAACGTATCTTCCGTAGAACCAGGAACACCCACAGTATATCGACGTTCTTCACCGAAGCTCCCACGTACACAGGAATCCTCCACGGGTTACCACGTTCATCACCCAGACGCAAGACAGAAACAAAGATGGAAGGATGCAGCCTAAAATATCCCCAGCAATAAGAATCGGGTCCACATAATAAAGAAAACAAGCTTAGACTTACCCTCCAGGTAGGGTTGAGGGCTATAGATAATCCTAATAAATTTCTTTTTTTGGGATGATACGGCTCAAATAAAACGGTGTTCTTTGTTAGACCTTTTTTTATTTATCCAATATTTCGCCAAATCTTGTTGGCTTCCTCAGGAACTAAAAACACAATTACAAACAACAGAACAATCTAAAAACGGATTGTACATACCTAATAAATGGTCTTAAAACACAGCGACAAGCATGGACTTTAATAACATGTCAACCAACTACACAGAACGCACACACAGCGGTTACGGACATTCAAACTAAACTGACGGCTGTGGACATCGGAACGACTTTTTCGCTCAAAAAACGGGGAACCCCCAACCTGCCCCAATAAAATATCGCAAAGGTACTATACTACGATAACAAAATACTTTTACACAACCCGCACAATAACAATAAAAATCATGAATGGTACATTACAAAACACCAAACTAGTGTAAATACGAATTAATAACAAAAAGCTATAAATTAGTCTAAAAAATATAAAAACACAACACTTTAAAAGAACAACTCGCTTAAATCGCTCACACCGACAGCTGTATCATTAAAAACCCCTGAGTGATTATAATCTAAATTAAATAAAAAGCTGTAGATGTTGCTCAAGTTTTCGGTGTCCGACCGCAAATTCATGGCATTACTTGTCTGGTTTATAGCTATCATCTCAAAAAAGAGACGTTCACGGAGATTACGTTTCTTAAAAACTATACTAACATTGTCAAAGTCAACATTATGATTTTCACCAACAGCATGTTGAGCCAATGCGCTAGTAAGCTTATTATTTCTGATATCCAGTCTATGCTGGTTCATCCTAGTCTTCAACCAATTACCAGTCTGGCCCACACAACTTGCTTCACAATCAGCACACGGCACACGGTAAACGACATTAGACATATAATCCAAAGGAGTTCTTTGTGTTAATCTCGTAAAGAAGTTCCCCACTGTCCCAAGATTATAGTACGCTATTCTTAAATCGTCTAAAGAAAAAACACGGGAGAGTACTTGCGATAAGCCTGGAATGAAGGGAAGCTTTCGGTAAATGATGGCATCACACCGCGCAGGAGCCGTCATATCTGTAATCACACTCCTGTGTGTGATACCAAAAATAAGCTTCCTAAGTAAATATTTAGGGTACCCATTATTAAGAAATATTTTAAATATTTTAGTTTTATTCTTAGCGTGAAAAGAGTGATGCGACAGCTTTAAAATTCGATTGTGCATGGCCGTGGCCATATTTAACTTTTGGTTAATGGGATGGTTAGATTTGAAATTCAAATACCTGCCAGAGTTCGTTCCCTTCTGATACCAGTCCGTCCGTATATCACCTCCCTCCCCCCTAATCAACAACACATCTAAAAACGGTAAAGAATTCTCATTTTCCCTCGCAACAGTAAACTGAACATGAATATTAAAATTATTAAACACACAAAGGACATCGTTGATAAATTCTGGTGGTAAGGATAATACCAAGTCATCCACATATTTTCTGACAAAACCGAGCTGGCAAGGCAATGTTGGCAAGATCCGCAACAACAAGTAATCGAGTACGTTATTGGATAATCGGACTCAGCGGGGATCCCATAGGGGTGCCAAAAACCTGGCTGTAAAACACGTCATCCCAGACAAAGTAATAACTATCAAATAAAAACTTAATAATCTGTATGAACAGTGCCCTGTCCACCCCCGTTACATTGCTGATAAGTTGCCATTCCTCTTCAATTATCTGAAGGACAAGTTGAAGAGGGATACATGTAAACAAGGAAACCACATCAAAAGACACCAAAACATGGCCATCAGGCAAAACAAACCCCTGGTACATCTCAACAAAAGTGAAGGAGTCTTTAATGTTGAACTCAGTATAATCTTCAAAAGCTTTTGTGAGAATGTTGGCAGCAAACACAGAAAGATGATACACCGGTGAGCCAATACATGACACTATGGGTCTCAGTGGGATTCCCTCTTTGTGAATTTTAGGTAAGCAATAGAGTTTCTTGAGTTTCTCATCGATATAAGAGTTTGTGTGCAACATTTTTACAAGTTTATTGTTTTTCCTTTGGAACTTTTCAGTTGGATCAGTATGTCAGAAAATATGTGGATGACTTGGTATTATCCTTACCACCAGAATTTATCGACGATGTCCTTTGTGTGTTTAATAATTTTAATATTCATGTTCAGTGTACTGTTGAGAGGGAAAATGAGAATTCTTTACCGTTTTTAGATGTGTTGTTGATTAGGGGGGAGGGAGGTCATATAAGGACCGAATGGTATCAGAAGGGAACAGTGGGGAACTTCTTTACGAGATTAAAACAAAGAACTCCTTTGGATTATATGTCTAATGTCGTTTACCGTGTGCCGTGTGCTGGTTGTGAAGCAAGTTGTGTGGGCCAGACTGGTAATTGGTTGAAGACTAGGTTGAACCAGCATAGACTGGATATCAGAAATAATAAGCTTACTAGCGCATTGGCTCAACATGCTGTTGGTGAAAATCATAATGTTGACTTTGACAATGTTAGTATAGTTTTTAAGAAACGTAATCTCCGTGAACGTCTCTTTTTTGAGATGATAGCTATAAACCAGACAAGTAATGCCATGAATTTGCGGTCGGACAACGAAAACTTGAGCAACATCTACAGCTTTTTATTTAATTTAGATTATAATCACTCAGCGGTTTTTAATGATACAGCTGTCGGTGTGAGCGACTTAAGCGAGTTGTTCTTTTAAAGTGTTGTGTTTTTATATTTTTTAGACTAATTTATTGCTTTTTGTTATTAATTCGTATTTACACTAGTTCGGTGTTTTGTAATGTACCATTCATGATTTTTATTGTTATTGTGCGGGTTGTGTAAAAGTATTTTATTATCGTAGTATAGTACCTTTGCGATATTTTATTGGGGCAGGTTGGGGGTTCTCCGTTTTTTGAGCGAAAAAGTCGTTCCGATGTCCACAGCCGTCAGTTTAGTTTGAATGTCCGTAACCGCTGTGTGTGCGTTCTGTGTAGTTGGTTGACATGTTATTAAAGTCCATGCTTGTCGCTGTGTTTTAAGACCATTTATTAGGTATGTACAATCCGTTTTTAGATTGTTCTGTTGTTTGTAATTGTGTTTTTAGTTCCTGAGGAAGCCAACAAGATTTGGCGAAATATTGGATAAATAAAAAAAGGTCTAACAAAGAACACCGTTTTATTTGAGCCGTATCATCCCCAAAAAAGAAATTTATTAGGATTATCTATAGCCCTCAACCCTACCTGGAGGGTAAGTCTAAGCTTGTTTTCTTTATTATGTGGACCCGATTCTTATTGCTGGGGATATTTTAGGCTGCATCCTTCCATCTTTGTTTCTGTCTTGCATCTGGGTGATGAACGTGGTAACCCGTGGAGGATTCCTGTGTACGTGGGAGCTTCGGTGAACAACGTCGATATACTGTGGGTGTTCCTGGTTCTACGGAAGATACGTTGAGGTTACGTACGGAAGCTGGATCATACCGTTGGGAAGTGGACTCGTGGATCGACTTGGTGCTGCAACGGAGGCTCTCTGCAATTATTCCGCAGTCTTTGGCGGTTATCTTGCCACCGCAGCTTGGTCAGTCGAATCATCGTGGGAACTGCAGCGAGGGATTAAGACGGGATACCCTAGTAAATACTGCGGGTTTGCTCCCTCGCACTGAAGACACACCTACCTGCGGAGACCAAGGTTTGGTTTACATTTTCTATCCTCGAAGGGTGACCGTGCCCTACGTCGCCGGTCCAGTGAATCTTCGGGTTACGTTCGTTTGTCGTTGGCTTGTCGAGGGTTTGCCTCGACATAACCTAACTTTTGCCGCTAATTGTTTATTGTTGTTTGTTTATATTGGAGACTGGGTAACTGGTTTGAGGTTACGTACCCAGTCGTTACTATTCTTTTGTTCAGATATTTATTTTCTAATTAACCAGCGGTTATCGCTTTTGTTTGACCACGATAGTGTGTGGGAATTTAATTTACCATTTATTCATTTCATATTTTGATTTTAACTTTAAATTTGATTGATCGCTTGGTCTTAGGACAGCGGTACCAGTTACGTGTTGTCAATTTACCAACGCCGTTGCAATTATTTTATTTTCTTAGTTTATTCCGGGGGAATTTTATTCCAACGTTTGCGGTACACTCGTCGAACTTCGTGGTTGGCCAACAACAGGTTTTATCCGGGTGCGCAAATATTTTAACGGACATTTGTTTTTCGGTTTCAGGTTATTATCGGCACAAACGTTTGCCAAAGCGTTGGCATTTGACCACGGTGTATTAGTACTGTCTTGTACTGGTATTATTATTTTATTACGATGTAATTTCTGGAGTCCTGTAGCGATTGCGGTGACTAACCAACCTCCTGGTACCCTAGTGGGATATTTTTCCAGGTTTATAATTTGTCTCTATATATTTTTTTTTGTATATCCAGTGTGCCGGCGAACAATAAATTGAATCTAGGCGAGCTTTGGTCTTTCTCTGCCCCTGTGTCGCACTATTATTTTTCAGCCAGCTTTCGCAATCGAGCGAGCAGTCTACAAGCGAGGTTCAGATTGTGTGGCGCCCTTCTCCGGAACATCTTGTTGTAGAGTGAGTCGTTTTCTCCCACGCCCCTCTCCCCGAGTGGCCGGTGCAACCTCCGACTGCATAAGCGCGCAGGTAACGATCATTCCTGGTTCATGGTACCTGGATTATAGTGGAAAATCAAGGTGTTTCACGTTGCCAAGCCGCTTCCTCCAGAATTTTATCTGCCGCATGCCTCTTCTGCAGTTCCTTGTGTTGATGGTACGCCAAATCGTGGTCTCTGCACGCACGATCCAGGGCGTTTATTCCGCGGTCGCCGCGTTCCATACGCTCGTGAAGTTTGGTGCCCGGTCCGCAGAATTGGTAGCCGCCGGGCATGTGAAGCTCGATGGGTAACTTATCGATGAGGGAATTAACAAGTCCCCTACCAAAAATGGTATTCTTGTACAGTAGTGACATTATAATGAACAAGATAATACGCTTCTTGGATTTTTATACAAGGTCAGCTTTGGAAATCCAACTTCGCTCGTCGACACCCAACCATTTGACGTACAATCGATCTCCCTTCTTTCTGAGCACTTTTTCGACTAGTTGAACATCCGGATACTTTGATTTTTGCAATTCCTGTTCATAAAATGATCCCAAAATCGGTTCACCGCTAAGATCCCGCAACATGTAAGTTGTGGGATTGGTGTATTGTATCTTATCAACTATAAAGACTTGGTTGCTCCAACTTGGTTGGCAACCCTTTGCGAATATACTGCGATATTTCGAAATCCTTACGTGGTCGTTTTGTTTAAATTTTTTAATTAAATTACTCATTTTAATGTAATTATAGGCGGTGTCCAATAGCTGCTTTTAATTTTTGCGAGTAACATTTACCGGTTTCATTTTAATCGTTGAATGAACGGTATTATTTTATTGCTAATTAAATTTTGGGTTAGCAGGGCTCGATTAAAGATATTCCTTCTTTGACTTTTTAATTACGTGTAATATTTCGCCACTAATTGTGGCTTCCTCAGGGACTACATAAAACAAAGATACAAATATATTAACTAACACTTCAACAATGCACAGAACCTAATAAATTACCAAATAATAGTCTTAAAACATCTAAAAAAACAATAATAAAAATTACAAGGAGTCAAAAAACTAACTCGCTAATAGCCCCTATAACCGTCGTGTCATTCAAAACCATATTCATATTCCAAATTAAGCAAAAAACTGTAGATATTACTTAAATTATCCGTGTCAGATCTCAAATTTATGGCGGCATTAGTTTCCTTTATCCCAAACATTTCAAAGAAAAGCCGTTCTCTGAGGTTACGTTTCTTGTATAATATTTCAACGCTATCGAAGTCTATGGTATGGTTTTCGTTAATGGAATGTTGGGACAATGCGCTCGTTAATTTTTTGTTTCGAATGTCCAACTTATGTTGGCCTAACCTAGTCTTCAGCCAGTTTCCCGTTTGACCCACGTAACGTGCCTCACACCCAGCACACGGTACACAGTAAACTACATTGGACATGTACTCCAAAGGAGTCTTTTGTTTTAAGTTTGTGTAGAAGTTTCCCACTGTGCAAAGGTTATAATAACCCATCCTTAAGTTTTCTATGCAAAAAATACGGGAGAGGACATAGGACAACCCAGGAATGAAAGGAAACCTTCTGTAAACAACAGGATCACGTGTAATAGGAGCCGTTATATCCGGTGCTACTCGTCTTAAGGAGGTGCCAAAAATGAATTTCTTCAGAACAAATTTAGGGTATCCATTGTTACGAAATAAACTATAAATCTTATTCTTGTTGTTAGTGTGAAAACTTGGATGTGAGAGCCTCATCACCCTATTATGCATGGCAGTGACTATATTCAGCTTTTGGTTGATAGGGTGATTCGAATAAAAATTTAAATATCTGCCCGAATTAGTCCTCTTTTGATACCAGTCAGTCCTTGTCTCTCCCTCTTCCCCTCTAATCAATAAAATATCTAAAAACGGTAAGGAGTTGCCAACTTCCCGTTCCACCGTGAACTGCACATAAACATTAAAACAATTAAACATATATAAAACTTCATCTATAAACTCCGGTGGCAAGGACAGTACCAGGTCATCAACATATTTCTTCATAATACCTAGTTGGCAAGGCAATGTGGGCATAATACGCAACAACATGTAATCTAGCACCATATTAGCGATGATCGGGCTGAGTGGAGACCCCATCGGAGTGCCAAAAATCTGACTGTAAAATCCGTCATCCCACACAAAATAGTTGCTATCAAATAAAAATTTAATGATTTGTAAGAAAAGCTGCTTATCAACTGGTGTAACATCACTAATAAGTTCCCATTCCTCTTCAATTATCTGAAGGACCAATTGAAGAGGGATACCCGTAAATAAAGAAATCACATCAAAAGACACCAATATGTGGCCCTCGGGTATTACAAAACCTTGGTAAACCTGAACAAAAGCAAATGAATCTTTAATATTGAATTCAGTGTAACTCTGAAAGGCTCTAGTGAGAATGTCAGCGGCGAAAACAGAAAGGTGATAGAAAGGGGAGCCCACGCAAGACACTATTGGTCTCAATGGGAAGCCCTTGTGGATCTTCGGTAAACAATACAACTTTGGTGTAGCTGCATTGTAAACCGTTAGTTTTTTCTTAAGCTTTTCATCAATATAGGATTGTGAATGCAACATTTTAACCAATTTATTATTTTTTCGTTGGAACTTTTCGGTTGGATCGGAAGTTAACATTTTATAAGTAGTGTTGTCATTCAACAAATCGCATGTTTTTTGTTTGTACTCTGATCTGCTTAGCACTACAGTAACAGCTCCCTTATCAGCTTTAGTTACTATCACGTTCGGATGTTGTTTTAAAAATTTCTGACACTTACCGCTAACATTCTCCCATAAACCCACATTGTTTTTATCACTCAAAGTAAACCTGGTCAATTCGTAAGCAATCCGTGACCTAACGATATCTCTACTATCGTCAGGAAGCAACCCCAACAAACGTGATAGTAACTAAAGCTGATAAGGGAGCTGTTACTGTAGTGCTAAGCAGATTAAGTGTGATTAAGTCGGCAGGAAAAACGGTAGCACTTTGGATTTCGCCTCTTTGCTTCAATGGATATTGATATGTAGCGGATCCGTTATCCAATTCGTAATTAAATGTTATTGTCGAATAGTCGAATTTATACGAGCCGCGTATAGGTAAACATATGTACGCGTATAGTTCTTTATCCGCCGACGGCGACGATAATGATTTTAAATCTTTTGCTCTTGCGGATATATGACGACCAAACTTATCAAGAGTCATGGTAAAAGTGATAAAAAAATTTCAAATTTACAAATTTATTCAATTATTCGCGCTTCGCGTAATTCCTCCACGATGCTATTAATTTCGTTCTCGTGACCGTCTTTTCCGGCATCTTGCGATGCAAGCAACAGCCTTAAGTGACTAATTAGTTGATTCGCATCATCCCAGAACGAGTATTCAATCGGTTTGTTATTGTAGCTCATCAGACCGCGCCCGCCGAATTGACTACTACTACTACTACTACTAGCCCAGGTGCTAGCTCTCGCTCTTTCCGCCGCCGTCGTGGTCGGACGCGTACTTTTGGGTGTCGATTGATTGTATGTTACGTTCATTTTTTGGTATGGCCCAAAAGCAGCTCTGATTGTTGATTTTTTCTATTTTAAATTATCGTGTAGGTCGGGTAAGGCGTTGGCTGGATGGTTTCTTCCTGGTAGGTGTTGTTATTGGTTCCGTTTTCGAACCATAGATGGCGAGTGGCGTCAATTTGTCATTTTCCGTTTTAATTGGTTTTCGGTAATTTCTGTGGTCGTTTGCGATCGGTCCAATCATATTAATGTCTTGTAGTTACAATATTATTTTTTCGTGAGTCTTCCGTGAGTCTACCGGTCCAATTTTGAAAGTTTTGTTAGGCATTTGAATGGGATACTTCTGGGGGGGTTAATACCGGACAAGTTTTTGTGACTTCGAATGTTTATATTATTTCGTAAATCCTAGACCAGCTCTCTTAGCCGTTTTGATTTTCACCAAGAGAAGTGCCTACGATTATTACGTTTGGACGAGTTAGTGTTGCTTTTAGCTCTTGAAGAAGTTTGATAGTATTTTGTGAAATAGTAATTTTGGTCAAGTTCTTCTCCTTAACTGGGATTTTGAGCCGTTGTGCAACACTACGCGTGTTAATTGGGATAGATTGGAATTGCTGTCCAATCACGCACGGTATTTTGCCGGATTTGTGAACTCTCTATTCGTATACTCTCAAGCCGATTAACAACTCAAGGTATGGTTTAATTATTATCTTTTTTTTTCTTTGGACTGATCGTAAATGTACTCGTAATTTAGGCTTCTTCCACTTCGTCGTTATACAACTATTGGTCGAATTTAACCAATTGATGTCTGGAACAACCACGTGGTGGCCATTCTTTTTGCACCATATCGCCCGGTCTACGTTTCGTTGGATGCTAATTGTGATTCTGATTCTGATTAGGCCTATTCAGTGTACCTTGTTTATTATTTAATCATAAATTTTTTTTTTGTTGTCAAGTTTCTATTTTCAACTATTTTTTTTTATTAATTATCATTCATAGTATCGCCCTGCCTGGTTGGTACATATTGCGCACATAGTGGTTCTACTTTGAATCGTGCCTGTTCTTTGTAGGATAGTTCAGCAAAATTTACTGCGTGGGTGTAATATTGTGATCTTGCTTTGGCTTTTGATAAACCCGTATTACTTGTTGATTATTCGTGTTGATTATTTTTGTTATTAATTATAGATTCGCAATTGTTTTGTGGATATTTCAACTCTCAGAGTTGCATACCTGGGCCATTACCATATTTTTTTATTTATTGGGGATTGGTTTTTTTGTGTAATAGATCAGATTGCTAGTTATTAGATTTTGATAGTGACTAATAGTTGTTTAATTTCTTTTTTTGCCGATATATTTTTGGTTTGATTAAATAAACACTTGGTCAAATTGGAATTTGTTCGCAATTGTTTTTCGTATTCCCCTACCTACTCCTAAAGTCCTTAACCATCGTGCTCGTAATTGCACTGACGTTTCCATTCCTTTAAAAATTACGTGGCGCCCATTTTTTTCCTTTTGAAACCCCTCCCGTCTTCACTGAGCTAGTTAGGGAGAAGCAAACGTCAAGAGAGGTAGGTGGATTGTTTTTAATTCAGGAGCGTCACATGTAAATGAGCGGAGCGATAACTTTACGATATTTGTCGCCGGCATTACCGGCAATTTGTTTATTCGGATCATGATTCACTCGCGCCGCGTTTGTCATTATTACCATTTCACGATAATTCTTTTGATCTTCCTTTGAATCGTCTGTGGGATTTTTCTTGAATATTAATTCGTAAAGGCCCGGCGTTCCTTTGAACTCTCGTCCGTCAACGACAATATTAGCATTTTGGTTGTTAAATTGTAATTCTGAGGAGCCAAGATAGAATTTGTCAAGCTCGGGATCATGGCGGACGCCCACACGACTATGGTCGTACACGTTTTGGTATCCCTAATAAATCCCTCAATATAATCTCTAGATAAGGGAGCGAATTGATCCATATACTCCACGAATGAACTTTCGGTTGTTTCCAAATCGCGTTGACGAGTTGGTGTCATTGTAGTTTCTTCAGGGTCGACATATGCTCCGAACGTTTCTTCTGCTTCTTCTTCTCGTCTAACATTTGGTGTACTCATTTGAAATACGTCATCATCATATTCCTCGAAAGGCAATGATGTTCGACCTCTATGCTTTGGTTTCTTCTGTTGCAGCGATGATAATGTTTCCTTCATTTTTACATCCTTTTTTGTCTGTACCTCGTCGTAACCATAATCACCGTCGTTGTGTCTTTTCATTTCAGCTTTTGGTTCTAATTTAATAGTAGCAGCAGCAGTGACATTAGGTCTAACTAAATTTTGAAGGAAATCTGTAATGGGTTAAATATTTGCTCTTAAGTTGTTCTTCGGACCTTAACTTGCTTTGTTTAAGAGCAACCAGTTTTTGTTTAATGTTTTTCTTAGCTCTAATTAATCGAGTAGTAATTTCCTTAGAGCTCATGCTTGTATACGTAATGTTAATATTAATTACAGCAAGAGGGAAAAAACCGTCTGAACGTTTTCGCGTACCGTCTTCTAATGATGTTTTAGTGCGCATTACGGTAGCTTTATATAACAATGAAACCCCTTTCTATATCGGCCATTGTTCAAGTCATTATCCTTACTAATAACCAGGAAACTGTACTTATCGGTCCAACATAAGGAACACATTTGCTTAAATATAGCAAAAGAAGAAAAATCGCCATTGTTAGCGCTATCCTGAAAAATGTGTCGCAAATTTAGGTCATCCATCGGACAAACAATCAACAAATTAGCATTGTCGCGAATAAGATGTTTGGGAATGTGCGTATAAGTTTGACATAAATAGAAACTATCAATGGATTTATGTCGACCCATGCTGAAATAGTCCCGAATGACGGACGGAATTTCGACGCGCCTCCGAAGGATGAATTATGTCGACGTCATCGGAGTACTCGAAATAACCAACTAATGGTTGCAATAAATCCCTCAAATATTGATATTTTGGTTGGAAAAGTGACTTGGAATACACGTACACATTTTCAAATTTCAATCCGTTTGGCGCCTCGAGTAGACTGACCATTACATTCGTCTTACCGCAATTCGACGGACCGCATATAATTGCGCGAATGCTGGATGGTAAAAGTGGGCCGTGCTTACTACCATTGCATTGTTGTTGTGATATAATATCAACATTCCTCACGTGCAGACGACATTATTGTTTGACCAGCTTCATGACGGTTCCAATAACCTACTAACAAATGTTTGAAGTGACAATCGTTTTTAAAATCATTCATTTAGCATTTGAACGTTGAAGCGATAACAACAACAGCGAACAATGGTTAGTAGCGGTCGCGGTTGCCGCAGCGGTGGTAGGGGAGAGTTATCCCTATACCTAAAAGTGGCGGTTTTTTACCTCTAATACCAATTTTTGCCGGTCTGAGTGCTTTGAAGGCTTTAGCAACGGGTGCATCCTCAATCGCTAAGGCCGTTAAAGATAGCAAAGCGTCCAAGCAATAACTTCGAGAGCGCGAACGACATAATCGGGCAATGGAAACAATCACCGCTACTGCGGGAAAGGGTCTACATCTGAAACCGTACAAGGAGGGGAAGGGATTAAGAGGAAAAAAAAGATCAATATTCCAGCGACTGCGTTGACGAACATCGACTTGGAACGGTACGCTCGCGGAATTCAACATTTTCGTGGAATATTTATGCACAACCGTTTACCCGAACGCATTAGCAAGCAAAACGAGCGCGGCATAATTAATATAGACGATGCAGATGGTCCGGGAACGCATTGGGTGGCCTACATTAAAAAGGACAACATTGTTATTTACTTTACTTTGATAGTTTCGGAAACTTACGACCGAGCAAGAAAATAGTAAAATATTTTAAGAGTACCGGAAACGATGTACAAATAAAATATAACCACGAACCGTATCAGTCTTACGATAGTAGCAATTGTGGCGCATTGTGTTTAAATTTCCTACGAAGCGTCTAATTCGCTCAGACGATAATTGGAACGCGTACGACAACAACGACCACGACGACGACGCTCATAATCATTGTCACTATGACAACGCAAACTACGTTTACACTCAGTGCTAGAAATACCATTCTGCGGGCCTACTATAATCATCCCATCGAGTTGAACGGCGGCGTCAATTATGAAATGGGTTTGGTAAACTTTGAGACGTATAATGCAATTCCCAATGTCGACCGAAATAATAATGCACTGAAAATTGACGGCGAATTAATTACGATACCAGTCGGTTCATACGAGCTCGCCGACATCAATGCGGAAATTAATTCACAGCTCAATAATAATAATAATAATAATAATAATAATAATAATAATAATAATAATAATAATAAGACAAAGAAATCGAACGCAGTAAAGTTTAGCATTCGCGCAAACAACAATACCTTGAAATGCGTCGTCGATTGCGATCGAGACGTCGATTGGAATGTAAAAAAATCCATAGGACCTCTATTAGGATTCGGTAAAACAAATGTGTTAAAAGCGTTGGATTCACCGCACGAGTCCGAACACGTGGTAGATATTCTGCGAATTAATACAATTAAAATTGAATGTAGGTAATATAATATACGGTGCATATATGAACGATCATGCTGCGCATACGATACACGAGTTTTTTCCGTCCGTACCGCCCGGCTACAAAATCATCGAGACGCCGCAAAATGTCATCTACATGCCGCTATCGAAAAGAATTGACAATATTGTCCTTAAAATAGTAGATCAAGATGACAACTTGATCAATTTCAGAGAAGAAGTCCTGACGATAAGACTACATCTACGAGAGCAACGTAATGGGTCTTAACTTTAATTCGAGGAGTCGTGGGTGTGACTTTACCGACCGTCGACAAAGTCAATGTATAAATTCCAAACCTATGACAAAAATGTTTACTTGTCCGTCAACTGTTAAAAGGTTAACACCTGAAAATCAACGTTTCTTGCAAGCATTGGGATTTAAATTACGACGTAAACAATAATGGATATTTTAAACGTACCTAACCGAAAAAGCTCAATTTGACAATTCAATTGTTAAGGCAGAAATTTTCAATCATTATCCCTATACGACAAATAGTTTTGAAAACAACGATGAAGTGCGAATTCCTATTCAACAACTCGACGTGCTAACGCTACCGAGTCGTAGTTGTATTTACATAGAGGGTAAATTGTTGCGAGCCGATGGTAAGGTATCGCCGACCGGAAAAATTATCAACAACGGTTTTGCACATCTATTCGAGAAAATTCGGTTCGAGATTGGCGATAAGGTTATCGATCGCGTAAGAAATCCCGGCGTAGCGACCACTCTCAAAGCGCTCGTATCGTTATCGTTCAATAAAAACGAAATGGAACTCGCCGCCATGGCGGGCTATCAACTGAATGTCTACAAAGGAGTTGACGAAACAACCGTTTTTTAACGTATGCATACCATTAAAATATTGGCTTCCTTTTGGAGAGGATCATCAGAGTGTGATTTTAAACATGCATCAGGAGTTAGTTTTGGTACGTTCTAATTCAGACCTTAATGCGCTGTATAGTAGCGATACGACGGAAACGCTAAAAGTTACTATCAATAAAATTGTGTGGCGCGTACCGCATATAGCTGTTGCCGACGCGGAACGTATCAGCCTATTGAATACCATTTCGTCCGGCCGCGAATTGGATTTGGCTTTTCGCAGTTGGAATCTATGCGAATATCCGCTACTGCCGAAGACGAGACAGCATACGTGGTCGATCAAGTCGAGTTCGCAATTGGCGAAACCGCGCTATGCGATTCTAGCTTTTCATACCGATCGAAAAAATCAACAACATAAAAATATGACCTTGTTCGATAATTGTAATTTGGTTATGTAATATAAAACTTTCTCAATAGTCAACAGTTTCCGTACGAGTCCATTAACGCCAATTCCAAACATAGACAATTTATAATTTTGTACGAGATGTATGCAAAATTCCAGGCGTCGTACTATAAGCGACGCAGCGAACCGCTCCTCACGCCCGACATGTTCTTCGCCGAGCATACGCTCGTGGTAATCGACTGTTCGCGACAGAACGAACTTCTGAGTACGGGTGCGGTAGACATTCGGCTAGAATTCGAAACGAGCGAAGATATACCCGACAAGACGTCACTCTACTGCCTCCTAATTAACGATTGTATTTTAAAGTATAGACCGTTAACGGGCGAGGTCAGATCGCTCTAGACCGCCATGATGAACACTTGGGTCGTTGACGTGCAAGGTTTTCAATTGAAAGATAGTGAATTTATATGTAAAGAATGGACCCTAATACATGTTTATTCCGGTCATGGTGAGTTCCATAAATTTTTCAAATTACCCGTTAAGTTCGCGCATTTGGAGGAAAATCTACAGCGACATGTACGTTTCGTAACAAGACAAATACATGGACTTACATGGCAAAAGCAAGATGAGAATTTTCTCTACAATGGGCGGTAACTACAATTTGACATTGCGATGTCAACAACAACAACAAGAACAAGTAGCACCAGCGGCAGCAGCAGAAGATGAGGCTCCTTATACCAATTTATATTCACTTTTACGGACGGCCGGAATTGATAACTGTTCTCAAATAATCGTCAAGGGACTGCAAAAGAAACGCTGGTTAGAAAACATCCTACCAAATATTCGTATTCTGAATATTGAGGACATGGGTTGTCCGGCACTTTCAACGCTAAAACTTCAAGCAGGAGCAGGAGGAGGAGGACCTGATGGCATTGTTGTTGGTGCCAAGTATCATTGTAACAAGCATGCCATCAACGAGCTGCAATGCGCCCATCAAAATGCTTACCTTCTTCGAGATTGGCTGCAAACGTGGTGGACGGCGGCGACGCCGACGTCATCCTCATCGCAGTCACCGAGACCTTCATCAGCGGGGTGTGATTTCGTTTTTTGATTGAATAAATTAGCAGAAAAGAAAAATTGTATAATACTGAATAAAGACTTTTTTCAATTTGTTTTTTTTTTGTGTGCCTATTACTAAAAAATAAAACAAATGCATGAGAAAAAAAATTATTAAACATACATATGTAGATAAAAAAAAATACAAATTGAGACGAGTGTGACAATTAATAATTTTTAGTGTTTCAATATAGTCTTCAAGATTGCTAGAGGGCCAAACGCCCGTATCGGGCCCCGACTGCCAGCCCACGCTATGTCCTTTGAGTCCCTTTTGCACACCCGTCAACCATTTACGAATATCCTTATGCGATTGACGCGTTGTCGGCTCGAAACGAAATTGCCACAAACCTACTTCGTTAAATGACCACCAGATGGCGCGCCGCCCTCTTTGCGCTACCGGACGACAGGGGGCGCGACGTGTACTAAAATACACTTACGATAATTTATTCCACCGAGTTGATTCCACCGCCTTGGTCGAGAACCCGCGAATATAATGTACTCGACTGTATTTGAAGATGGATACGAGATAATGTATGTTATGATGTAATCATTGTAACCGGACTGCTATGATACTGTTTCAATGTTGTTTTCCTTTTGTTTCATATGACCAATGGCCCAGAGGAACGAGGACATTCACTTAGGACTTTGGAAGCTCCGAAGCCAAATCAGCATCGTCTGACTTCAGGACCAAGGCCGAGTTCTTTTGGGTTTATATTGTCATACGTGTGCTTTTATTTCAGGAAATGAAAAATGTACAGGAAGAAAAATGTGTCTGTCAAACATTGTAATTAGCAATTGCGAGAAGTTTTGTAAGGGGAGATGGTACAATCAGCAATTTATTTTTTTTTGTTTTGTTGTGAGATAAATAATTGGTCAAATAATTGTTTATCTTAACGTCGGAGGAATGTTATAAATCGGGATTTCGCGCGGGATTTTGAACAGGGGTTGATTTACCGGCCTGGTACATTAGACTCCGATCGCGAGGGCGTGGAATGGCTGTCCGCCCTCCAAGCGTTGTTGACGCTCTCTTGGGTATCCGGTCTTGAAAGATCACGGTCGTGCATCGAGCGCCCAAGCGTAGAGGGGCCAAGTTATAGAAATTGTGCTGTCTTGTGTTTCTTGTTCTCAGCCATTTTAACGCGTAAGTTGTTTATAGAATTGATAGATTTATATTGTCGACCATGTCTGCCAAAAGAATATTATTGTTTTAGAATTAACGTTCATCTCTTTTCGCAGTTCTACATTTGTTCATGGTTATTTGTTTAATAGACTTTAGTGTTGTTTTGCTTATAGAATAATATAAACGTGTCCTTTTGTGGAGAAGCATTTTTGGGTTCTAATTAGTCATGATTAATTTGTTAGTGAGTTCAAACTTTTCACTCAGTTCAGTAGAGTCATTAAGTAATAATAATTAAGTAGGGTCGCGCCCCTTTACACTGCACGTACCGTTACTTTTATCTATCACACTGAGTATTTAGAGCAAATTTTTATTCACTGGGTAAATAGAAAACTAATCTTGAACTAACAAAAATAAAACAACCAAAGCAAAAGTCAATTTAAATTAAATACAAATTGATTGAAAATCTAGAAATCAAAATCTGCGAACACAAAGTTATGAACTTTAACAGTTTGACTGATATCATTGTGCGTGAAACCGACATTACAACCAGTATTATCCGAAGGCACTTTACTAATTCTATCCGGGAGGGATGGTACACAAAAGAAATACATCTTTCCATAAGAGAAAGGGATGCTGCATGCAAAGAATTTAGAAAAAATCCACTGCAACGAAATCTCCAGACAAAATTTAAAAATCTACAAACAAAAGTAAAAAACCAGATCAAAAATAGCAAAAAACAACATCTGCAGAAACAATTTGAAAGTGCTGATGGATCTATTCAAAAGCAGTGGAAAATAATAGTATTATTTATTATTTATTAACAGTATTATAACACCTGGCAAAATGAAACAACAGGAAATATTGAAGATACATGATGACAACAATGAAAAATTAACTGACAGCAAGGATATTGCAGACTTCCTCAATCAGCACTTCATAACCATATCCAAAAAACTTAAATGTGCACAAACAAAATGTCCAGACATCCCGTCCTCAATGACAACGTCTATCTGTCTTCTTAGAACAACACCCGAGGAAATCGGAGGAATAATAAGTAAGCTAAAAATTAATGCTTCACTAATGCTATCAAAAAGTTAAAAGATACACTTGCACAGGTCATATCCCAAGCCATAAATCAACACCTAAGACAAGGCACATTCCCCGATGAACTGAAGAGAGCAAGGGTATCAGTTATACACAAGTCAGGTTCTAAGCTGAAGGCAAACAACTACAGACCAATATCTGTACTTTCAGTATTTGCAAAAATATTTGAGACAGTTATGAAGACCAGACTACTGTCCTACCTTCAAAGTATTGAATTTTTCAATACACACCAGAATGGTTTTTTAGCAAACAAAAGCACACAGACGGCAATTATAACCTTAATGGAGTTCTTGTACAGTGAGATGGACGTACTGCAATGGCTTGCTTTTTAGATCTTCGAAAGGCTTTTGATGTGGTAGATCATAATATTCTTATAGCCAGACTCCAGAGCATTGGAATTGTGGGTAAGCCATTGGAGTTGTTTGGGAGCTACCTTCGAGGGAGAACACAGTGTACAGTTGTCAATGGTGTCAGAAGCAGCGATGGTGAAGTCATCAGTGGCGTTCCTCAGGGTAGTGTACTTGGGCCCCTCTTATTTTTAATTTATATTAATGAACTAACACAGACTCAACTCCATGGAAATCTGACACTATTTGCTGACGATACTGCTCTTTTTTATTTTGGAACTGCTCAAACAATACAAACTGAAGCACAACAAGATCTAGATACCATTGTCAATTGGACTAAACTCAACAACATCCAACTAAACGAAGCAAAGTGTAACTATCTCATGTTCAATAGCAAGGACCAAACCATGACCAGGCAACTAAGTAATAAATGGTGTACAACTACAGGAGGTAGACAGCGCAAGGTATCTGGGGTTAGTTTTGGACAACAAACTGCTCTTTCATAAACATATCGAAGCCATCCAAACCAAAATAAGCAGAATACTCTATCCCTTATACCACTCTGCAAACTTCTTTAACAGAGAAACCAAGCATAACATCTACTTTGCCTATGTCAACTCCGTGCTGACCTATTTGAGTGCTTTCTGGGGACAAGCGAGAAAACAAGACATTAAGCGGCTTCAGGTTACACAAAACAAACTTCTCAAGGTCTTGTTTTGTAAATCATCGCGTTTTGGTACTGACGAACTTTATAATGAACTTAAACTTCTGCGAATCTGTGATATTGTTAAACTGGACAGTGTTAAGCTCGTGCATCGCATTAGAAACAACCTCTTGATGACTGATATAGGGTTAGTGCGAAACTATGATCGTCACTCCTACAACACCCGAACAAGGCAACAGTTTTATGTGCTACCAAATGCAAAAAACATTGGAGAGAAGAAAATAACAACAATGGCTGTGAAATGGTACAACGAACTGCCATGTAATATTAAAACTCTAAATATTGTGAAATTCAACAGAGCTGTGATAAACTACTATTAATGGAAAGACACTAAATTTAACATTATTTACAACTAACTCTAAACTATATTATAGTTTATTTTTTATATACAGGGTGATTCACAACGTACGGAGGAGATTGAGGAGGGAGCTAGAGACGGGAAATATAAAGTATTTTCATAATAACCTTTTTAACCAAAGATCAATAACAAGAAAGTTACATCCGTTTAAAATTCATAGAAATTAACGTCCACGTGTTGAGAACCTCTGGGTTTTTCGTAAATAATGCTCTTTGTTTCCATGGAAACCCCTCTTAGCAAACCCTTGTGTCACATTCAAACTGTCATAAATTTCCAAATTGTTTTATGAAAAAGTCAGCGGTTCTCAACAAGTTAACTCCTATTATTTCATCATTTTAAAGATAAACAAATAGCTGTAACTTTTATGTTTATAAATTTTTCCTCATTTTAAATCGAACATGTGTATTAAATAACAATCAGGTATCTTCTTTTAATTTTAAAACGTCTCTTACTAGCATAGTTTGTAAATAATGTTCATTAATAAATTCAACTTTAACTTGCTATAACTTCCTAGTTTATGTGTTTAGGTCAAAAGTTTACTAAGAAAAGATGCTTATTTTGGTCTTCTCTTGCTACTCCTTCAATTTCCTCCGTACGTTGTGAATCACCCTGTATATGTATATATTGTATATACCGGGTGGTCGTTTTAACTTGAGACTCCTAAATATCTCGTGAAATATGTATGGTACGACAAAAGTGTCTTAAATAAACTTGTAGGACTCAAAGGGGGAAATGAGAAGACGATATCAGTTTAATTACAGATGGCGCTGCAATCGGTGAAAATGAGGCTAACTTCATTTTTTAAAATGGGAATACCTACATTTTTTATCAAATTATGATTTTACGCTAAATAAGAAGAATCTTTTGTCTGAAACTTTTTTTATACGATGCATTTTTTTTTTCGTGCGTAAACAAACCCTATGCACATGACGGCGCAACGCGCGAGATACCAAAACGTATCCCGGTTACGCACATACCTTCCTACGTGGTACCATGAGTGTCTACTGAGTTGTCGCTTTGACTGCCAGATAGCGAGCGCACCCCATGCAGTGGCAGCGGTCGTAACTACCGCAACCGCCACAAACTTCCATCGTCAATAACTTTTAATAGACGCATCGTACGAAAGAAAAAATTCAGACAAAGAATTATTTAATAAATATTAAAAAAATTAAATAATTTAATAAATAAGATTATTAGTTAGCGGAAAATCATAATTTGATAAAAAAATTGTATACTCCCACTTAAAAAAATGAAGTTTGTCTCATTTTCACCGATTGCAGCGCCATCTACAATGTAACTGATATCGTCATCTCGTTTCCCCCTTTGAGTCCTACAAGTTTATTAAAGACACTTTTGTCGTACCATGCATGTTTCACGAGATATTTACGAGTCTCAAGTTAAAACGACCACCCGGTATATACACTACACTAAGTTTTCGCCTATGTATATAATATGTGTAAACCTGTTATAAGCATACTATGTTTTTTTTGGGTTCAATAAATAAATAAAAAAAATAAAAAAAAATTCAACAAAAATCCAGATTAAATCAGATACATTAAAAAAGTTTATAGTTTGCGACAAATTCTCAATTTAAAATAAAATGCAATAACAAGAATTTCATGTTTCACTAAAAGAGCTAACTAAATCAAACAGATAAAAATAAAAATTGCGAACAAAGATTTAAAATATATCGAATATTTTAGAAGAATCATAAATTGCGACAATGATTCAAATTAAATCAAATATAAAAAGAATTCAAAATTTTCCCAAAGATTCAATTTACAGTAAATAGAATAAAAAGAATTACAAATTCAACAAAGATTAACATTAAGTTACGTGTATATTTAACGTAGTAAATATTCCCCCCAGATTCAAAGTAAAATCAATTATATTATAAAAATTCAAAAGTGCCACAAAGATTCAAATCAATAGACATAGTATATGTAATATCGAAACTAGTATGCAAAATAAGGAACACTATGACCCTAAAACCAATAACGCGCCTGTATCTCACCATATTATTAACCTATAATATCGAATAATATTCAAAATTCGTTACAAATAACGACTAGCACAATAACAAATGTTTTGAACATTTTGGTAACATATTATATATTTTACCTTTTTTCTTACTTTAATTACAAAAATTAAGAATTGCGCCACCTAAAAAAATTAAGCAGGATACAAAATACAACAATTCCTGGGTAACCACCATAAGTTGGCGCCTAAAAGACGATGAGTTTAAAGCAGAGCCTGCTGTACATTATGCTATAGGTTGAAATTTCCGTAGCGAACTTTCGGTTTACCATGTAGTTTTTGCGAATAAACCTATTTTTTTTGTATATATGAGAACAGCAAAGTATTTTTTTGCATATTTGATAAAGTAATGTAGTATTGTTTTTTGTTATATTTCAAGACTTTTTTTTGAATTATTAGTCAGGTTATTGGGCAGTATGATGTGGACATATTGAATATGACATAATATTTTCACCCACTACTGTCCTCGTAAGCAATTACAAAAAGGTGATAATGACATTTGTCTTGTTGGTCAAAAAGGACAGTAGAGATGTTATAGCATCATATACGGGGTGATTTTTTCTCATACAGGGTGAAATTTTTAAAACCAATATTTTTTATTGTTTTCTACTAAAAAACCAGCGGATTTGACGTTTGTAACAAAAACATTGCAACGACTCGAGAAATGTAATTCTGTACTTGAATTATCTTTAAAGATCGTAGAGAAACCATTGGTCTTGTTATGGGCGGCATTTTTGATTTTATCATTTTAGGTGATCTTTTCGTCAGTTTCAATTATGATGTATCACACTTGTTGTGAGATGTAAATTAAAAAATAAAATGAGACAAATCTTACTTGGTTCTTTCGTTTGTTTTGGCTCACATTGAGTCGGAGCTGGTATCAACGTTTTTTTAGTATGTTACTTCAAGCCAGGGACCCAATTCTCGTCATCTTTTTGAAGCGAATGCGTGACTTTTCGAATGGAGTAGGGATATCACCGGTTGCCCTCTGGTTCGTATCTAGGTTGCTGCTAAGAACAATAACGCACGCGCCACGCCCATACTTTTCAATCAAACGTATGGGAACGTATGGGCGTGGCGCGTGTGTTATTGTTCTTAGCAACAAGCAAACTTCCTCATAGATACGGGCAACCGGTGATATCCCTACTCCATTCGAAAAGTCACGCATTCGCTTCAAAAAGATGACGAGAATTGGGTCCCTGGTTTTTTATGTCATGTTTAAATGAAGAGCACTTCCAACATCAGCCTGAACCCTGAAAACATGTGTTGCTCCTTTTTCAATAGTTTTCATTTGGAGAGTTAATTTCTACAAGGCAAGGAACAGCAAAGACCTGACCATCAGACAAGTGAAAGCAAACTCCCATAATTTTAGTTCACTACAAAACGATGTTGATTCAGTTCCAAATCACTGCAAAAACAAAAACAAAATTTCGAAAAATCTACGGCAAAATAAGTGTAATACAATATGTAAAACAGGAAAGAAAATTCCTTCAAAAAATTCAAAATCAAGAATGTCGCCCATAAGGAGACTCAACGTTGGCCATATTTTCTCCACCATTTTTAAAGATAACCTAGTACGTAATTGGATTGTTCGTGTCTATGCCATGTTATCATTGCAAACGTCCAATTCCGCTGTTTTCTTGAGTAAAACCGCAAAAAAAAAATTTCTAAATTTCACCTGGTATACTAAAAAAAATCACCCTGTATACGATTTTATAAAATCTCTACTATTCCTTTTAACCAAAAGAAAACAAATGTCATTTTGTTACACCTTTCATTTACCATTAAATTGATCTGATATTATCAGAAATGTTGCCTAGCCATACATAAAGCAACATAACTTTGGATTGAAACGTTCAATTATTGCGAATATGGTATGTTTTCAATATTCACCACATAACCAAATAAGTTTTCAAAGAAATGCTTGAATTTACTTAATATCTTTGGAAATATGCGGAAATGAAAATTTGTACGTTTCTTTTTTTGGTCCACTGTGTATAATGCCATAAGCAAAGAAAAAACATCATCAACTCTCCACTGGAATTGTCGGTCCTAGGCAAAGGATTGAACTTTGCAATCGCGCCGATAAGAATACCTAAGGAGGATATTACGGAAGTAGAAGCCGCATTGTACAGAATTCCAGGTGTACAAGCAGAGGACATTCGTCAAGAGGTTTCCAGGGTAATTAGGAAAGCTACTCCGTCGAAGAGCAATATTACCAAAGAGGAGGTATTGGACCTCTTTTTTTACCGGTGACCATCTGAGCCGGTCTTCGGACATAATAGTCGCGCGATTTTTGAAATCCATTGCATTTACCTTGTACTGTCTGTTTTGTGTTTATCCGTTGCCTGTTCTTGTCTGTCTTTCTACAGTCGCCGCGACGGGCACCGCTGGCGTTAAGAGTGTATCCTCAGTTTTTTTCCCCAATCCTGGGTTAGTCCTGTAATATGCCGTCAACTTGTAGTTGTTGTGGTTCTGAATCAGATGAGCGACACCTCCTGAATTGTTCTGTTTGCAATAACCCCTACATGCTTGCCTGCATTGATGTTTCAAGAACTTTTGCCTGTACCATCAAGAGTGACCCTGGCTTATCATAGGCTTGTGTTAATTGCCGGGCGTTCGGCAATTCTTTGAATGAATTAAAACAAATTCTTCTAAACTTACAGTCCGAGCGGCGCGAATTAAGGTCAGGGATGGCTAGCTCGCGAGATTCTGTTAATACCTTGTCACCGATGCAGATGGAGGAGGTAGTTCAGGAGGTGCATGAGCGAAACAATCGCAAATCCAATGTAGTGGTCTTTGGTTTGCCCGAGTCTGTGCAACTTCCTAAAGACGATAGAGATATGCTCGACTTTGTGAACGTAAAATCCATTTTCGGCGACCTAAAGGTATCTAATATCAACACCGGTACATTGAAGGTTTCAGATTGGGTAAATTTGATATCTTAAATAAAGAACTAAGACGTCCACTCAAGGTACAATTATTCGATGAGTCATCTGTGCTGGAGATAATAAAAAGATCGCCTAATTTGAAAAACATTGATAAGTGGAAGAATGTATCTCTCTCTAGATACCGTACTCCCATGCAGATCCAACTCTACCGATCTGTAAAAGCCGAGTTTCTTGGGAGGATTGGAGATGGGGAAACTAATATCAAAATAAAATATGTCGGTGGCATTCCCACGATTGTGACCAACATTACCTCACCATCAGAAGAGGCTCTGGGCTCGTCTTCTACCAATAATGTTCCTTTAAACTAACTCCTCCCAACAGCGCACGCACCATTCTTCCTCTAACACTTTATTATCAAAACACTAGAGGTCTTCGTACAAAAACTAATACTTTTTATACGGCTACTCTTGATTGCTCTTTCGATTTAATTCTGATTACTGAAGCATGGCTGAATGGCTCTCTCTCCAATAACGAACTTTTCCATGACTATTATAATGTACTACGAGATGATAAGCTTTCAGCTAATGGAATTGTGGGCAGTGGAGTGATTCTTGCTCTGGCCAATAAAGTCAGCTATTGCATTATGGACACTGCCGACATAACTGCGCAATTCAGGCATATCAGTGTCTGCCTTGCAAAGTGCTTTTTCGGTGGTTTATCAGTGTTGGTATGCGTAATTTATATCCCGCCAAACACTTCTGCTGACAGCTATGATGACGTTGATGAGGACGTTGACAGTCCAAGAACACGTTCGCTGCGTAGATTTTGTGATTTTTTGGATCTCGAGCAATACAACACCGTACCCAACGATAACAACAAATACCTTGATTTGATCTTTTCGAATTTTGATTGCAACATTGGTGTTGCGAGAGACGATAGACCTTTTGTTCCGGAAGACACTTACCATCCCGCACTGTCAGTCTCTTTTGAAGTTTCCACTTCTAACAAATGTGAAAGCTTCCCCGCTGCCAACAATCATCGATATAACTTTAGAAAAGCTAATTTTATTGACCTTTATCACCAGCTAAGTACAGTGAATTGGTCTTTCTTGGAGGAAATTTCTGATGTGGATTCCATGGTGGACTCATTTTATTCAGTGCTATATCGGATTCTTGACAAAACTGTACCATCTTAGCCTGTAAGGCGGAATAAGTTTCCGGATTGGTTTACACCTCAAATTGTACGTGACTTGAAGATGAAAGAATACTACCGGAAAAAGTTTAGAGTCACACAAGCGCCTGAGATTGGACGTGAAGATTCACATCAAACAGGCTTATGATTCCTTTGTTTCGCGAATTCAGGACAACATTAAACACGACCCTAGTCAGTTCTGGAGTTACGTTCAAATGAAAAGAGGAACCAGTCGCATACCATCGAGATTGTCGGATGAATCTGGAGAATATGCTTTGCCTTCTGACATTGTGGATGTTTTCGCAAATTTCTTTTCAAGCGCTTACAAACCTCCACTAGTTAACCCCCATCTGAATGTATCGTCTCTGCCATCTTTCAGTATTAGTCACGTCGATGATGGTGATTTGGCAGCCATTATGGTGGGTTTACCCAATAAGTTTACTTCTGGGGAAGACCAGATACCAAGTTTTGTGGTGCGTGATGCAAGATACGTCCTGGCAGAGCCTATGAGAATTATTATCAACCAATCGATTACAACATCAGTATTCACGTCCAGATGGAAGCGTGCTAGGGTGACTCCGGTTTTTAAAAAAGGCGACATTTCTCTAATTTCCAACTATAGACCAATTTCAATTCTTTCTAACTTCGGCAAGGTCTTTGAGCAACTAATTTCAACTGTCATATACAAACACATACAGTCCTATATTTCATCTGACCAGCATGGATTCTTGTCGAGAAGATCTACTACTACCAATTTAGCTACAATTACCCAGTTTCTTTCGGAGGAGATTGATGCAGGCAGACAGGTGGATGTCATCTACACCGATTTTGCAAAGGCATTCGATACTATGGACTATGGGCTTTTACTTTCAAAATTAAACTCGTTTGACATGTCAACAACATTCTTGAGTCTAATGAAGTCTTACCTTACCGGTCGGGTGTGCTACGTTTTCTATAATGGCTACTCTTCTCGGGAGTTTTCTCCGGAATCCGGAGTACCTCAGGGCTCTAATTTAGGACCATTACTTTTCAACGTCTTCATCAATGAATTGATCTGCATATTTTCCTGTAATGGCCTTGCTTATGCCGATGATTTGAAGATCTTTACCAGGATAATTACGATGCAGGACGCTGAGTTACTGCAACAAGATCTCGGTCGACTTCACACCTGGTGCAACGACAACGGGCTCAGTCTTAGTATCGAGAAATGCTGTCAGGTATCCTACACTAGGAGGCTGCGACCAATCAACACCTACTATACAATTGGCACCGTGCCACTTCATAAACTTACGAGGATGCGCGATTTGGGGGTGATTTTTGATGCTGATCTTAATTTCGCTAGCCATATTGACAATGTATGTGCCCAGGCTTCCCGCATGTTAGGATTCATCACTCGGACCATGGGCAGGACAGCTGATGCAGGTATATTGAAAACACTTTTTTATGCACTGGTGATCTCACGTCTGGAGTATGCAGCAGTTGTCTGGTACCCACTCGCAATTGGACAACAACAATCTATTGAAAAGATTTAGCGTCGCTTCCTAAAGCTTCTTTCGTTTGGAGCTGATGGGCAATATCCAGAACGGGGATGCTGTCACGATGCGCTACTGGCACGCCACAAAATGACGTCGCTATTGGCTCGTCATGGTCTTACGAGCGCGATGTTTATGGTTGGTATCATTCGGAATAGAATTGACTCTCCCGCTCTTTTGTCGCGAGTGAACTTTTTTGTGCCACGTGTGAACGCTCGACGTGCCAGTGTTTTCCAGGTGCCTCGTACTAACATTTTAAAAAGTTAAAAAACTCAGATGTCTTTGAACGCGAATAAGCTGGATATGGATATTTTTCAGTGATGTATCTCTTACGTTTTTGCCTTGATATTGTGTTCTAACTGATTTGATTACTTTATTCATAATCTTCTTTGTATTGTTAATTTTGTTACTTATTTCTAATTTTGTCCTGTATAATGGTGCGCTGTTGGGCAATAAATATATTATTATTATTATTATTATAAAGAAGAGAAGCACTTTCTGAAGACCATCAAGGACAACAAGGATATCACAGTACTACCAGCGGACAAAGGGAATGCAACGGTGATATTGAACAAGGAGGACTACAACCGGAAGATGAGCGATCTACTGGACCCAAATACGTACCGTAAAACTGCTAAGGACCCAACAGATAAGATAGGAAGGCGAGTGAAGGAATTGGTTAAATCATCATCGGTTCCCGAACAGGAACAAATAAGCCTTTTTGTTCAAGTCCCTAGGGCACCGAGGATCTACGGTTTGCCAAAGATCCACAAGGATAACATACCTTTGAGACCAATCGTCAGCGCAATAGGCTCCCCAACCTATTTGTTGGCAAAATACTTGTCGAAAACCATCCAACCGTTTATAGGACAAACTACATCTTTTGTTAAGAACTCTGAACATTTTATTCAGATTTTGAAGGAAGTTGTTATTGACAGGCAGGATATACTCGTAAGGTTCGACGTAACATCACTCTTTACGTGTGTTCCGGTTAAGGAGGCAGTCGAAGGCCTTCGGACAACACTTGTGTCCCAAGGTCTACCAACCGATGTACCGGATCTACCATCTCTCCACCACATACTTCAAGTGGGCGGGAGCGATGTATGGGGAAGTAGAGGGTGCTCCCATGGGATCACCTCTTTCACCGGTAATCGCCAACTTCTTCATGGAATTGTTTGAAGAAAAAGCCTTAAGGTCAAGTCCTTACAAACCCGAGCATTGGGTCAGATATGTTGATGATACCTTTGTGGTTTGGCCACACGGTAGAGATAAACTTACTGAGTTCCTTAGCCACCTGAACAATGTTAATCCTTCTATCAAATTTACGATGGAAATAGAAGAGCATAATCAGCTGCCATTTTTGGATGTGCTGGTATACAGAACGTCAACGGGTACGCTTGGACATACAGCCTACCGTAAGAAAACACATACCGATCGGTACTTGAACGCCAAATCACACCACCATCCCCAACAGAAGAGAAGTGATATTAACACTCTGTTCAACAGAGCCGAGAAGGTGTGCGACTCCAGCACCTTGGACGACGAACGAATGCACTTGGAGTGGGCTCTACGTTAGAATGGATACACCAAGTCTGACATACGAGGTGTCACACAAAGAAAACCGCAAGTCTCAGAGGACCGACAAGAGTCAAAGGGGTTCGCTTGCTTACCATACGTAAGTGGGGTATCAGAAAGAATCGGTAGAATACTGAAGAAATCGGGTATCACGGTAAGGTACAGACCACCAGCAAAGGTAAAGGATGTTTTGCATAACCCGAAGGACATCACACCCCTCCTGAAGAACGAAGGGGTATACAAGATAACATGTCAGTGTGGAACATGCTATGTAGGACAGACAGGGCGAAGTATGGAATGTCGAGTCAAGGAGCACAGTAGAGACACCCGGCTACGTAAGATTCAACAATCCGCTGTTGCTCAACACTGCCACGAGTCGTGACACACAATGATTTTCGATGACGTGAAGATGTTGGCAAGGGTTGGTAATTACCATCGAAGGCTTATTAGAGAAGCCATCGAAATTTACAAACATCCTAACAACATCAATCGCGAGGATGGTACTGACATTAGTAGGGTCTGGAAATCGATCCTAACGCAGTCAGGTGGAAAAGCACATGGGAGCGTAGCTCCAGATGTGCGCAGTGAGGTGTAAATACAGGTATATAAGGGAGAGTTTCTTGGTAGGTCTTCAGTATTCAATTAGCTTTGAAGAAGCGAGCAACATGGTTCGCGAAACGTCAGCATTAACAAATCTTGACACACGGCATAACCCGGAAGCAGTTTATTTTCTAAATGATTCTGGCCGTGAAAACCTACGTACTTATTTAAAGACGATATTGTTCCTAAATCGGGTGCATTTTTTAGAGATCCGAATTTTTACTCTTCTCTCGCGGTCATATTTAAACCGAGGGTACACGACAACTGGGCGACGGACAACTGTGCGACAGTAAACCGGGCGACGGAATACTAATATATTGAAGCTTTACAAATAACCATATCGTTATCTATAATCACCATTCTCTTGCTGATCTACTAGCAAATAAATTTAAAGAATATTTTGAAATAAAATGGCAAATTATAATATATATTATTATATTATAAGTATATTATAAGTCATAATTTTATTGTGTAAAGTTTAAATTACATACACTCGTCCAAAATCATACATGTAGAAAAAAGAAAATATATATATATATATATATATATATATATACATACTCATAAACACATTGAAGCATCAGCAGCAAACACTTTTAGAAAAAGAAAACAATTGAAACAATAATACAAAGTCAAATAAACTAGATACTAAAACATCTAAGCTCTACCCTGTCCTCCAGAAACTCAGTGTACGAGTAATACGCTCTACTTAACAGGAACTCTAAACAAGTTGACTTGAAAAGCTTTTCCGGCAAGATGGTGATATTTCGTGGTAATTTATTTAAAAAATTTAGGGCAATATAATTCAGGCTTTTTTGGCTTCCTGTAAGTCTGCAAAAATTGGGCCGGAGTTGCGTCCCAGCCCTTGTGTTATAATGTTGAAAACTGCCATTGGCACTGAATTTATCGGCATTAGCGTGTACAAAGTTTAAGCACTTCAAAATGTACATGGACGGGAATGTTAGCAGTTTTAGCTCAACAAACAAATTTCGACAATCATCCCTGTACCCGATGCCGCCGACAATTTTCACCGCCCGTCGCTGTAAGCGAAAAACTCTTTCCCATGACGCAGAAAACCCCCAGACCAAAATTGCGTATTCCATTACCGACTGACATAATGAGAAGTAACCCGTTCTCAAAACACAAACAGGGACGCTGCGGTCTAGTAGTCTCGAAACAAAGACGTTCCCACCCAGCTTAGCGCATACGGCAGAGATGTGCTTGTCCCAACTAAGGGTCGGACTCAAATGCACTCCCAAAACCTTAACATCTGCGTTATGCTGCTGACTATCGGTGTTAGGACATTTACGCAGCGAGAACACGATAGTTGAGGTCTTGTCTGGGTTTAGTTTAAGCTGGTTACAGCCAAACCATCGCTCAGCATCTTCCCTCGCCGTGGCACTGATACCAACAGCATCCTTAAAATTTGGACTGCTGTACAAGAGCGTAGTGTCATCGGCATAACAAATTACGGGTCCCTTATCTATAGCGGTCGGTAGAGCATTGACATATATTAAAAAAAGTAACGGCCCAAAGAGGGATCCCTGAGGGACTCCCACCGACACCGCCTCTTTCTCCGAAAAGCTACTATTACATTTGTAAAGTAAAACACCTCTTTTTTGCAACTAAATTGTTTATTAATTTAAATCATACCGGTTTCGCCCTTTCGATTAAGGGCATCATCAGTGATGAAAGCTAAAATACATAAGAGTCGTTAGAATAATGTGCGCCTGGGGTAGGAAACTTCAAACAAATTTCACAAAAAACATTTTAAAAAACTCACTGTCAAGCTGCTGTATCAACGTCAATAGTGAAGCCGTTCGACATAAGGTTAAACACGGATACAAAACATAACGGAGAATTCAATGCAGGTACTTAAAGATGAAAAGCTTTTAAAAAGCTATATTCGTGCTTCTGAAATTCTTCACAAAACTTTTCCACGACTGGTGTGGTTATACATACATGGTCGGCGGACGAATAAGCGGAGAGCCCGATTACAATTTACAACTAGTATGCTGCGTTGACAGCGCCACTTCATGAGTGAGCGGTATGAAAAGGAAACATGAAGGATATTCGAATTTAAACTTTAGAGAATACATTTAGATAAGCAGTACAATATTAAGGCGTGAAGCGCATATTAAACAATTTATAAATTAACTTGACGTATGTAGAAGGTTCGGAATCCAATTGGCAAACTATATGTATGAGAACAGGGGTTTATAAAAGAAGTTGATTTGATCGTTAATCAAGTTACAGTTAGGGTTCTTATTGTGTTTTTCAATCTCAAAACGCTCTAGTAGGTCAAGTCTATAGCTTTTGCTACATTTATGAAGTAATTGAGCGCCTTCATAGTCAATATTATGGCCTGTTTCGTTTTTGTGCTTATACAAGTTACTGGTTGATTGGGATCTATGTTCAATTAACCGTTTTGCCAATTTTCTGCCGGTTTGTCCTACATATATAGCGTTACAATTTTTACACGAAACGGAATACACGCCACTACAATTAAAGTCTGATTTATGATCCTGACGATGTTTTGAGAATATACTAATAAGTTGAGTGCGGGTTTTAAAGGCGGGAATAATATTGTAGGGTTTAAGGATGTTAGTCAGTTTATAGTTGTTGTGGATGAAAGTGAGAGGTCTATAAAGAGGTGGGTCGTTACAAGGGGGTGGTGGATTAAAGAGGGGGTCAAGTTTTATGAAAACGTTGTGCATGGTTCTGTTTATTAATTTTAGTGGGAATTTATTACTGAGGGCAAGGTCAAAGATAAGTTTAAGTTCTAAATTTTTATTTTCTTGGTCAAGTGGGTATGTCAGTGCTCTGCGAAACAAATAACGGATTGAGGATAAACGATGTGGGAGTGAATGGAAAGAATCATAGGGAATGATGGTGGGGATAGATGTGGGTTTTCGGTAAATATTGAAAGTTAAGTTGTCGTCATGTCGAGTAATGGTCAAATCGAGAAAGTTAAGTTGTTTATTATCTTCGATTTCGATAGTAAAGTTGAGTAAAGGGTGAATATTATTAATAAAGTGAAGCATGCTGGCGAGTTCTTCACGGTCACCTTGCCAGAGGCAAAAAATATCATCGACATAACGAGTCCAATGTTTAATGTGATGTCTAAAAGGATTAACTGGGTTGAGGATATGGTTATTTTCGATATGGTTAAGGAACACGTCAGCCAAATAACTCGACAAATTCATTCCCATTGGGAGACCTTGTTCAATTTTATAAATTCTATCATTAAATGTGCAAAAGTTCTGTGTTATGACGTGTTCCAAAATCATACCAAGGTGTGAAATTACATTTTGACAGTTGAAATGGGATTGTAGAAGGTTGTTAATGAGTGTAAGGGTCATATCCACATCTACGTTTGAATAAAGGTTAGAAATGTCAAACGAAACCAAAATGCAACCGGAAGGGTTAACGTTTTTTATTTTGTCAATGAATTGTGGGGTATTTTTGACGGTATAAGAAGGTATGAAGTTAAGCGCATGAAAAATGTTGAGCATAAACTTAGAAAGTAAAATGGTGGGGGAGTTATAAAATGCTGTTATTGGGCGGATAGGGTGACCTTGTTTATGGAGTTTAGGAAGAGCATAAAGGTGAGGGATTGAAGGGTTCATGGGAATAAACAAAGCGTTGTTAAAGAAAGTATGATTACTGAATGATTTTAAAGTCTCTCTACAAGTGTTAATAATATGTTTAGTTTTTTGTATAATATTGGGGAGTGGATCCTTTTTAATTTCAATGTACTTATTGTTGTTAAGATACTCCAAAGTCTTTTCAATGTAAGTGTTATTATACATAATCACTACACCGGCGCCCTTGTCAGCTTGCACATAGTTGGCATCAGCATCTCTCAACTTAGATTTTATAGACTTTATAGTATCCCATTCCTGAAGGGGGGATTTAGCTTGTTGTTTTGATTTTTCTTTTTCTTTTCTAACGAAAGGAATGAGGTCATTGCGTATGGTGGAATGTAAAGGGTGTCTGTGGATTGCGGAGTCTAATTCAACGGTGAGATTGACAGGGTTATTGCTGGGAGGGGGCAACGCGAACTTGTGACCTTTATTTAGGAGGTCGGTTTCAGTAGGACTAAAAGAAATGTTAGTTAAGTTAGTAAATTGAGGGGCGTGCATACCATCATGATTAACATTTAAATTCTTGTCTCGGGAATATTGTTTTCTGTTCCGTAGTGTATTCAGCTTCACATTTTTCTTCCGTCGGTCCTCTGTAGCGATGTAGTAAGCGTCGTCACGTGCTTGTGTGATAATTTCTTCTAATTGAAGGTAGTGGAAGTCTTCTCTTAGTTTTCTACTTATGTAGGCCTGGGTCTCCATGCAGTTGTTAAGTGTTTTATAGTGTTGGCGTAATTGACGCTTTAATATTCTCCGCTCCAACCTGTATATCGTTCGACGGTCCAAGTTAGTTGATTTAACCTTGGCGAAATTGGGTGTAAGGTCTTCCTTCAGGCATGTGTTGACGAATGTAATGTGGTTTTCAGTGATTCTTATGCGTTGGTACAGCTTTCTAAATTTATGGATCAAAGACGAGGTTCTATCGATGTTGATTAGGTGGAGATCCATATTGCAAATTGTACTCATGTAAAGTAAAACACCTCTTTTTTGCAACTAAATTGTTTATTAATTTAAATCATACCGGTTTCGCCCTTTCGATTAAGGGCATCATCAGTGATGAAAGCTAAAATACATAAGAGTCGTTAGAATAATGTGCGCCTGGGGTAGGAAACTTCAAACAAATTTCACAAAAAACATTTTAAAAAACTCACTGTCAAGCTGCTGTATCAACGTCAATAGTGAAGCCGTTCGACATAAGGTTAAACACGGATACAAAACATAACGGAGAATTCAATGCAGGTACTTAAAGATGAAAAGCTTTTAAAAAGCTATATTCGTGCTTCTGAAATTCTTCACAAAACTTTTCCACGACTGGTGTGGTTATACATACATGGTATACATACATGGTTAAATTCGAATATCCTTCATGTTTCCTTTTCATACCGCTCACTCATGAAGTGGCGCTGTCAACGCAGCATACTAGTTGTAAATTGTAATCGGGCTCTCCGCTTATTCGTCCGCCGACCATGTATGTATAACCACACCAGTCGTGGAAAAGTTTTGTGAAGAATTTCAGAAGCACGAATATAGCTTTTTAAAAGCTTTTCATCTTTAAGTACCTGCATTGAATTCTCCGTTATGTTTTGTATCCGTGTTTAACCTTATGTCGAACGGCTTCACTATTGACGTTGATACAGCAGCTTGACAGTGAGTTTTTTAAAATGTTTTTTGTGAAATTTGTTTGAAGTTTCCTACCCCAGGCGCACATTATTCTAACGACTCTTATGTATTTTAGCTTTCATCACTGATGATGCCCTTAATCGAAAGGGCGAAACCGGTATGATTTAAATTAATAAACAATTTAGTTGCAAAAAAGAGGTGTTTTACTTTACATGAGTACAATTTGCAATATGGATCTCCACCTAATCAACATCGATAGAACCTCGTCTTTGATCCATAAATTTAGAAAGCTGTACCAACGCATAAGAATCACTGAAAACCACATTACATTCGTCAACACATGCCTGAAGGAAGACCTTACACCCAATTTCGCCAAGGTTAAATCAACTAACTTGGACCGTCGAACGATATACAGGTTGGAGCGGAGAATATTAAAGCGTCAATTACGCCAACACTATAAAACACTTAACAACTGCATGGAGACCCAGGCCTACAGAAGCAGAAAACTAAGAGAAGACTTCCACTACCTTCAATTAGAAGAAATTATCACACAAGCACGTGACGACGCTTACTACATCGCTACAGAAGACCGACGGAAGAAAAATGTGAAGCTGAATACACTACGGAAGAGAAAACAATATTCCCGAGACAAGAATTTAAATGTTAATCATGATGGTATGCACGCCCCTCAATTTACTAACTTAACTAACATTTCTTTTAGTCCTACTGAAACCGACCTCCTAAATAAAGGTCACAAGTTCGGGTTGCCCCCTCCCAGCAATAACCCTGTCAATCTCACCGTTGAATTAGACTCCGCAATCCACAGACACCCTTTACATTCCACCATACGCAATGACCTCATTCCTTTCGTTAAAAAAGAAAAAGAAAAATCAAAACAACAAGCTAAATCCCCCCTTCAGGAATGGAATACTATAAAGTCTATAAAATCTAAGTTGAGAGATGCTGATGCCAACTATGTGCAAGCTGACAAGGGCGCCGGTGTAGTGATTATGTATAATAATACTTACATTGAAAAGACTTTGGAGTATCTTAACAACAATAAGTACATTGAAATTAAAAAGGATCCCCTCCCCAATATTATACAAAAAACTAAACATATTATTAACACTTGTAGAGAGACTTTAAAATCATTCAGTAATCATACTTTCTTTAACAACGCTTTGTTTATTCCCATGAACCCTTCAATCCCTCACCTTTATGCTCTTCCTAAACTCCATAAACAAGGTCACCCTATCCGCCCAATAACAGCATTTTATAACTCCCCCACCATTTTACTTTCTAAGTTTATGCTCAACATTTTTCATGCGCTTAACTTCATACCTTCTTATACCGTCAAAAATACCCCACAATTCATTGACAAAATAAAAAACGTTAACCCTTCCGGTTGCATTTTGGTTTCGTTTGACATTTCTAACCTTTATTCAAACGTAGATGTGGATATGACCCTTACACTCATTAACAACCTTCTACAATCCCATTTCAACTGTCAAAATGTAATTTCACACCTTGGTATGATTTTGGAACACGTCATAACACAGAACTTTTGCACATTTAATGATAGAATTTATAAAATTGAACAAGGTCTCCCAATGGGAATGAATTTGTCGAGTTATTTGGCTGACGTGTTCCTTAACCATATCGAAAATAACCATATCCTCAACCCAGTTAATCCTTTTAGACATCACATTAAACATTGGACTCGTTATGTCGATGATATTTTTTGCCTCTGGCAAGGTGACCGTGAAGAACTCGCCAGCATGCTTCACTTTATTAATAATATTCACCCTTTACTCAACTTTACTATCGAAATCGAAGATAATAAACAACTTAACTTTCTCGATTTGACCATTACTCGACATGACGACAACTTAACTTTCAATATTTACCGAAAACCCACATCTATCCCCACCATCATTCCCTATGATTCTTTCCATTCACTCCCACATCGTTTATCCTCAATCCGTTATTTGTTTCGCAGAGCACTGACATACCCACTTGACCAAGAAAATAAAAATTTAGAACTTAAACTTATCTTTGACCTTGCCCTCAGTAATAAATTCCCACTAAAATTAATAAACAGAACCATGCACAACGTTTTCATAAAACTTGACCCCCTCTTTAATCCACCACCCCCTTGTAACGACCCACCTCTTTATAGACCTCTCACTTTCATCCACAACAACTATAAACTGACTAACATCCTTAAACCCTACAATATTATTCCCGCCTTTAAAACCCGCACTCAACTTATTAGTATATTCTCAAAACATCGTCAGGATCATAAATCAGACTTTCATTGTAGTGGCGTGTATTCCGTTTCGTGTAAAAATTGTAACGCTATATATGTAGGACAAACCGGCAGAAAATTGGCAAAACGGTTAATTGAACATAGATCCCAATCAACCAGTAACTTGTATAAGCACAAAAACGAAACAGGCCATAATATTGACTATGAAGGCGCTCAATTACTTCATAAATGTAGCAAAAGCTATAGACTTGACCTACTAGAGCGTTTTGAGATTGAAAAACACAATAAGAACCCTAACTGTAACTTGATTAACGATCAAATCAACTTCTTTTATAAACCCCTGTTCTCATACATATAGTTTGCCAATTGGATTCCGAACCTTCTACATACGTCAAGTTAATTTATAAATTGTTTAATATGCGCTTCACGCCTTAATATTGTACTGCTTATCTAAATGTATTCTCTAAAGTTTAAATTCGAATATCCTTCATGTTTCCTTTTCATACCGCTCACTCATGAAGTGGCGCTGTCAACGCAGCATACTAGTTGTACATTGTAATCGGGCTCTCCGCTTATTCGTCCGCCGACCATGTATGTATAACCACACCAGTCGTGGAAAAGTTTTGTGAAGAATTTCAGAAGCACGAATATAGCTTTTTAAAAGCTTTTCATCTTTAAGTACCTGCATTGAATTCTCCGTTATGTTTTGTATCCGTGTTTAACCTTATGTCGAACGGCTTCACTATTGACGTTGATACAGCAGCTTGACAGTGAGTTTTTTAAAATGTTTTTTGTGAAATTTGTTTGAAGTTTCCTACCCCAGGCGCACATTATTCTAACGACTCTTATGTATTTTAGCTTTCATCACTGATGATGCCCTTAATCGAAAGGGCGAAACCGGTATGATTTAAATTAATAAACAATTTAGTTGCAAAAAAGAGGTGTTTTACTTTACATGAGTACAATTTGCAATATGGATCTCCACCTAATCAACATCGATAGAACCTCGTCTTTGATCCATAAATTTAGAAAGCTGTACCAACGCATAAGAATCACTGAAAACCACATTACATTCGTCAACACATGCCTGAAGGAAGACCTTACACCCAATTTCGCCAAGGTTAAATCAACTAACTTGGACCGTCGAACGATATACAGGTTGGAGCGGAGAATATTAAAGCGTCAATTACGCCAACACTATAAAACACTTAACAACTGCATGGAGACCCAGGCCTACATAAGCAGAAAACTAAGAGAAGACTTCCACTACCTTCAATTAGAAGAAATTATCACACAAGCACGTGACGACGCTTACTACATCGCTACAGAGGACCGACGGAAGAAAAATGTGAAGCTGAATACACTACGGAAGAGAAAACAATATTCCCGAGACAAGAATTTAAATGTTAATCATGATGGTATGCACGCCCCTCAATTTACTAACTTAACTAACATTTCTTTTAGTCCTACTGAAACCGACCTCCTAAATAAAGGTCACAAGTTCGCGTTGCCCCCTCCCAGCAATAACCCTGTCAATCTCACCGTTGAATTAGACTCCGCAATCCACAGACACCCTTTACATTCCACCATACGCAATGACCTCATTCCTTTCGTTAAAAAAGAAAAAGAAAAATCAAAACAACAAGCTAAATCCCCCCTTCAGGAATGGGATACTATAAAGTCTATAAAATCTAAGTTGAGAGATGCTGATGCCAACTATGTGCAAGCTGACAAGGGCGCCGGTGTAGTGATTATGTATAATAACACTTACATTGAAAAGACTTTGGAGTATCTTAACAACAATAAGTACATTGAAATTAAAAAGGATCCCCTCCCCAATATTATACAAAAAACTAAACATATTATTAACACTTGTAGAGAGACTTTAAAATCATTCAGTAATCATACTTTCTTTAACAACGCTTTGTTTATTCCCATGAACCCTTCAATCCCTCACCTTTATGCTCTTCCTAAACTCCATAAACAAGGTCACCCTATCCGCCCAATAACAGCATTTTATAACTCCCCCACCATTTTACTTTCTAAGTTTATGCTCAACATTTTTCATGCGCTTAACTTCATACCTTCTTATACCGTCAAAAATACCCCACAATTCATTGACAAAATAAAAAACGTTAACCCTTCCGGTTGCATTTTGGTTTCGTTTGACATTTCTAACCTTTATTCAAACGTAGATGTGGATATGACCCTTACACTCATTAACAACCTTCTACAATCCCATTTCAACTGTCAAAATGTAATTTCACACCTTAGTATGATTTTGGAACACGTCATAACACAGAACTTTTGCACATTTAATGATAGAATTTATAAAATTGAACAAGGTCTCCCAATGGGAATGAATTTGTCGAGTTATTTGGCTGACGTATTCCTTAACCATATCGAAAATAACCATATCCTCAACCCAGTTAATCCTTTTAGACATCACATTAAACATTGGACTCGTTATGTCGATGATATTTTTTGCCTCTGGCAAGGTGACCGTGAAGAACTCGCCAGCATGCTTCACTTTATTAATAATATTCACCCTTTACTCAACTTTACTATCGAAATCGAAGATAATAAACAACTTAACTTTCTCGATTTGACCATTACTCGACATGACGACAACTTAACTTTCAATATTTACCGAAAACCCACATCTATCCCCACCATCATTCCCTATGATTCTTTCCATTCACTCCCACATCGTTTATCCTCAATCCGTTATTTGTTTCGCAGAGCACTGACATACCCACTTGACCAAGAAAATAAAAATTTAGAACTTAAACTTATCTTTGACCTTGCCCTCAGTAATAAATTCCCACTAAAATTAATAAACAGAACCATGCACAACGTTTTCATAAAACTTGACCCCCTCTTTAATCCACCACCCCCTTGTAACGACCCACCTCTTTATAGACCTCTCACTTTCATCCACAACAACTATAAACTGACTAACATCCTTAAACCCTACAATATTATTCCCGCCTTTAAAACCCGCACTCAACTTATTAGTATATTCTCAAAACATCGTCAGGATCATAAATCAGACTTTAATTGTAGTGGCGTGTATTCCGTTTCGTGTAAAAATTGTAACGCTATATATGTAGGACAAACCGGCAGAAAATTGGCAAAACGGTTAATTGAACATAGATCCCAATCAACCAGTAACTTGTATAAGCACAAAAACGAAACAGGCCATAATATTGACTATGAAGGCGCTCAATTACTTCATAAATGTAGCAAAAGCTATAGACTTGACCTACTAGAGCGTTTTGAGATTGAAAAACACAATAAGAACCCTAACTGTAACTTGATTAACGATCAAATCAACTTCTTTTATAAACCCCTGCTCTCATACATATAGTTTGCCAATTGGATTCCGAACCTTCTACATACGTCAAGTTAATTTATAAATTGTTTAATATGCGCTTCACGCCTTAATATTGTACTGCTCATCTAAATGTATTCTCTAAAGTTTAAATTAGAATATCCTTCATGTTTCCTTTTCATACCGCTCACTCATGAAGTGGCGCTGTCAACGCAGCATACTAGTTGTAAATTGTAATCGGGCTCTCCGCTTATTCGTCCGCCGACCATGTATGTATAACCACACCAGTCGTGGAAAAGTTTTGTGAAGAATTTCAGAAGCACGAATATAGCTTTTTAAAAGCTTTTCATCTTTAAGTACCTGCATTGAATTCTCCGTTATGTTTTGTATCCGTGTTTAACCTTATGTCGAACGGCTTCACTATTGACGTTGATACAGCAGCTTGACAGTGAGTTTTTTAAAATGTTTTTTGTGAAATTTGTTTGAAGTTTCCTACCCCAGGCGCACATTATTCTAACGACTCTTATGTACTGATGATGCCCTTAATCGAAAGGGCGAAACCGGTATGATTTAAATTAATAAACAATTTAGTTGCAAAAAAGAGGTGTTTTACTTTACATGAGGACAATTTGCAATATGGATCTCCACCTAATCAACATCGATAGAACCTCGTCTTTGATCCATAAATTTAGAAAGCTGTACCAACGCATAAGAATCACTGAAAACCACATTACATTCGTCAACACATGCCTGAAGGAAGACCTTACACCCAATTTCGCCAAGGTTAAATCAACTAACTTGGACCGTCGAACGATATACAGGTTGGAGCGGAGAATATTAAAGCGTCAATTACGCCAACACTATAAAACACTTAACAACTGCATGGAGACCCAGGCCTACATAAGCAGAAAACTAAGAGAAGACTTCCACTACCTTCAATTAGAAGAAATTATCACACAAGCACGTGACGACGCTTACTACATCGCTACAGAAGACCGACGGAAGAAAAATGTGAAGCTGAATACACTACGGAAGAGAAAACAATATTCCCGAGACAAGAATTAAAATGTTAATCATGATGGTATGCACGCCCCTCAATTTACTAACTTAACTAACATTTCTTTTAGTCCTACTGAAACCGACCTCCTAAATAAAGGTCACAAGTTCGCGTTGCCCCCTCCCAGCAATAACCCTGTCAATCTCACCGTTGAATTAGACTCCGCAATCCACAGACACCCTTTACATTCCACCATACGCAATGACCTCATTCCTTTCGTTAAAAAAGAAAAAGAAAAATCAAAACAACAAGCTAAATCCCCCCTTCAGGAATGGGATACTATAAAGTCTATAAAATCTAAGTTGAGAGATGCTGATGCCAACTATGTGCAAGCTGACAAGGGCGCCGGTGTAGTGATTATGTATAATAACACTTACATTGAAAAGACTTTGGAGTATCTTAACAACAATAAGTACATTGAAATTAAAAAGGATCCCCTCCCCAATATTATACAAAAAACTAAACATATTATTAACACTTGTAGAGAGACTTTAAAATCATTCAGTAATCATACTTTCTTTAACAACGCTTTGTTTATTCCCATGAACCCTTCAATCCCTCACCTTTATGCTCTTCCTAAACTCCATAAACAAGGTCACCCTATCCGCCCAATAACAGCATTTTATAACTCCCCCACCATTTTACTTTCTAAGTTTATGCTCAACATTTTTCATGCGCTTAACTTCATACCTTCTTATACCGTCAAAAATACCCCACAATTCATTGACAAAATAAAAAACGTTAACCCTTCCGGTTGCATTTTGGTTTCGTTTGACATTTCTAACCTTTATTCAAACGTAGATGTGGATATGACCCTTACACTCATTAACAACCTTCTACAATCCCATTTCAACTGTCAAAATGTAATTTCACACCTTGGTATGATTTTGGAACACGTCATAACACAGAACTTTTGCACATTTAATGATAGAATTTATAAAATTGAACAAGGTCTCCCAATGGGAATGAATTTGTCGAGTTATTTGGCTGACGTGTTCCTTAACCATATCGAAAATAACCATATCCTCAACCCAGTTAATCCTTTTAGACATCACATTAAACATTGGACTCGTTATGTCGATGATATTTTTTGCCTCTGGCAAGGTGACCGTGAAGAACTCGCCAGCATGCTTCACTTTATTAATAATATTCACCCTTTACTCAACTTTACTATCGAAATCGAAGATAATAAACAACTTAACTTTCTCGATTTGACCATTACTCGACATGACGACAACTTAACTTTCAATATTTACCGAAAACCCACATCTATCCCCACCATCATTCCCTATGATTCTTTCCATTCACTCCCACATCGTTTATCCTCAATCCGTTATTTGTTTCGCAGAGCACTGACATACCCACTTGACCAAGAAAATAAAAATTTAGAACTTAAACTTATCTTTGACCTTGCCCTCAGTAATAAATTCCCACTAAAATTAATAAACAGAACCATGCACAACGTTTTCATAAAACTTGACCCCCTCTTTAATCCACCACCCCCTTGTAACGACCCACCTCTTTATAGACCTCTCACTTTCATCCACAACAACTATAAACTGACTAACATCCTTAAACCCTACAATATTATTCCCGCCTTTAAAACCCGCACTCAACTTATTAGTATATTCTCAAAACATCGTCAGGATCATAAATCAGACTTTAATTGTAGTGGCGTGTATTCCGTTTCGTGTAAAAATTGTAACGCTATATATGTAGGACAAACCGGCAGAAAATTGGCAGAACGGTTAATTGAACATAGATCCCAATCAACCAGTAACTTGTATAAGCACAAAAACGAAACAGGCCATAATATTGACTATGAAGGCGCTCAATTACTTCATAAATGTAGCAAAAGCTATAGACTTGACCTACTAGAGCGTTTTGAGATTGAAAAACACAATAAGAACCCTAACTGTAACTTGATTAACGATCAAATCAACTTCTTTTATAAACCCCTGTTCTCATACATATAGTTTGCCAATTGGATTCCGAACCTTCTACATACGTCAAGTTAATTTATAAATTGTTTAATATGCGCTTCACGCCTTAATATTGTACTGCTTATCTAAATGTATTCTCTAAAGTTTAAATTCGAATATCCTTCATGTTTCCTTTTCATACCGCTCACTCATGAAGTGGCGCTGTCAACGCAGCATACTAGTTGTAAATTGTAATCGGGCTCTCCGCTTATTCGTCCGCCGACCATGTATGTATAACCACACCAGTCGTGGAAAAGTTTTGTGAAGAATTTCAGAAGCACGAATATAGCTTTTTAAAAGCTTTTCATCTTTAAGTACCTGCATTGAATTCTCCGTTATGTTTTGTATCCATGTTTAACCTTATGTCGAACGGCTTCACTATTGACGTTGATACAGCAGCTTGACAGTGAGTTTTTTAAAATGTTTTTTGTGAAATTTGTTTGAAGTTTCCTACCCCAGGCGCACATTATTGTAACGACTCTTATGTATTTTAGCTTTCATCACTGATGATGCCCTTAATCGAAAGGGCGAAACCGGTATGATTTAAATTAATAAACAATTTAGTTGCAAAAAAGAGGTGTTTTACTTTACATGAGTACAATTTGCAATATGGATCTCCACCTAAAAACTATTACATTTTACAATCTGCGTTCGATTGGCGAGGTAAGACTTAATCAACGCCAAAGTGGCATTATCAAAATTGTATCTGCGTAGTTTTGCCAGCAGTATATCATGATGTACACAATAAAACGCCTTGCTGAGGTCGCAAAAAGTACCCACTATATATTCTCCCTTTTCAAAGGAGTCAATGGTGTGCTCAACAAACCCACGGATAGCATCCACCGTGCTTTTACTTTGCCTAAAACCTCACTGCGACTCAGTAAATAAACCGTTGTTTTCAAAATAATTGGAAATTCTGATTTTATGGCTTTTTCATATACTTTGGATATAACAGGTAACAGTGATATTCGCTTATAATTTTAAATTTCTCACCGGTTCCCCTTCTTATAAATTGGAATAACGAGTGCAACTTTAAGCGAGCCCAGAAAAATATTTTCAGCAATTAATTGATTTATTAACTTGGTTAATGGTACTATAATCAGGTCCATTACACTTTTAAAACACACGTGCTGAAGCCATAGATATCCCGGGTAGTCTTTGATTTTATAGAGTCTATAATACCTCGCATCTCTATGTAAGTAACAGGTTCCAAAGACAGGGCACAGCTTTGTGTATTATCAATAGTGACCACCGCACTGTCGATGTCAAGTGATGCTTGTAATTGAGTGATTATGTTGTAGGGTTCATGAACGTAATAATTGTTGACATAGTCAGGAGAAAATAGAGCCGCCTCATTCCTTTTCCTATTAGTTCTTTGTGCATTAATAACTTGGCATATAGATTTACAAGAAAAGTGAGAGTCTGCTAGGAGTTTACTATTACAATTGTTTTTAGATTAACTAATTTTATTTTTATACAATCTGTTGAGTTGTTCCTTTATATGATCTGACTTTGTTAGGGCATAGATATCATTACACATGGTTATTATTCGTCTGATCTCTCTGAGCTCGTCCGTGAACCAAGTTTTTGCTGAGCTGAATTGCTTTTCTTTAACGGATTGCTCTGGAAAAGCTTCATTAAAGCCGTACAAAAGTGCATCCATAAACAGTTCAAACTTATCACCGGCACACAACGCGTTATCAGAAAGAAAGCCCCAGTTAATTTCCGAAACAAACATTTTTTCCCAGCATTAGTTATTGGTCTGATTGTTATCTTAGTTGTGTTCTCCACCTTTAACACTATATTGCACCGGATGGAGATGCTCAGATGGTCACAGAATTTTTCACCTGTCTCTGCGGAATGATCAACTGTTGCAAAATTAATAAAACACATTGTCAATGCAGTTGTCAGCTCGTGTAGCAACATCCAGCATAGGCGCAAAGCCGAATATTGCTAAACTATCAATCAATAACCTAGCACTTCTATCAGATGAACCAAATCTGACATTAAAATCTCCGCAAATGATTATTCTTTCAGACGATTTAAATCCTGACATGCATTCCTCCAAGAGGTCAACAAAAACATCAAAATCCCCGCATGGTGATCTATATACAGTTAGTAAAACTACATTGAAATTAGTTATTGTTTCCAGCAATCTCAAAGTGAATTTCTCGTGACAAACCATTGACCTTTTGCAAACTTTCGTATTGAACATCATTATTTACCATGATTATGACCCCTCCATGCCCACGAAGCTTTCTACTGAAAAATGAACACGGCTTGTAATTTAATAATTTTATACTCGGAGATTCTTCTTGGGTTAACCAAGATTCGGCAAAACACAACATATCAAAATCTTTATCTATAAGGTATGTTTCAAGAACGTCAGTTTTGTTTCTAATGCACTGTATATTCGTATAAAAGACTCTAAATTGCTTCATTACTTCCATTAATATAATATAATATAATATAATATGGTATGGTATGGTATGGTATGGTATGGTATGGTATGGTATGGTATGGTATGGTATAGTATAGTATAGTATAGTATAGTATAGTATAGTATAGTATAGTATAGTATAGTATAGTATAGTATAGTATAGTATAGTATAGTATAATATATTATAATATATTATAATATAATATAATATAATATAATATAGTTCCATTAATATTAAGATGACTAACTGTCCTTTGTGCACTACAAATTATGAGTTATTTACTCATAATTGAAACAAATTGACACTAAACCACCTCTGACAAAATTATTTCTGCATGAAAGATTACATCTTTCAGGGGCGACGCCCTTACTCTTAAATTATTATTACTTAATGACTCTACTGAAGGGGACGCTTACCCGCCATTTTCAATATAACTCGAAATATAACGTGACAATTAACCACCTGTTCAAGATGGCGACGTCTTTGGGACGCCGGGCCTCTATTTGAATATAATGGCACATCAACCCTAACTGATTTACTTGATCTTTCACTTACGGTAGCGTGAACTAATTATCTAATTTCTCTGAAACTTTGTCAGAGAAAGATGAACCACCAATTACTCAAAACTATTTAGAAGCCAAAAATGCTTCGCCACAAAAAGGACAGGTTTATATTATTCTATAATAAAAACGCAAATCCAAAACCACACTTAAAGTCTATTTAACAAAAACATGAACAATGCAGAACTGCTTACAAAAAGCGATGAACCTTAACTCTAAAACAATAATAATATTCTTTTGGCAGAGATGGTCGACAATATAAATCAATAAACTCTAATAAACAACTTACGCGTTCAAATGGTTGAGAACAAGAAACACAAGACAGCACAATTTAAGTAACTCGGCCCCATAGAGCTCTCACGACCCACGCATTACAACTTCATAGCTAAAAAAGAAGGAAGCTTCTTTCGTTTTAACACTCAACTCGAGCCCGCTTAAGTGGACCGTCACGCCATCTACAAAAACCGATAGGGGAGGACGCGGTTAGGCCAAGCCACCCCGGTTTCGTCCGAGTTCAAACTTAAATTTCCTAACAAATAACGCGCTAAAATCTGACTTATTACAAAGACATGCAACCTATCCCAGCCATAGTGGAATTAAAAGGTAGTATACGCAAGCAGAGTACTGTCGTGGATTTTGAAAATGTGTGTCAAAAAAATTAATATAAAACAATATTTGCTATTTTTAACCGTTCACTGTTATGGTTTATCTCCAAGCATGGGCGTATCCAGCTCAAATCGGAAGGGGGGCAGTTTTCTAAATTCTGTTTTCTGTATGGGTAAGGTAACCAGAATTTGACTGAGGCAAAGCGGGATATAAACGGAGGGGGGGGGGGGGGGGGTAGTAATTAAAGCCAGGCACTTGCGTTATTATAAATATGATTTTGAGTTAGGTTGGATACACAGATATAATTTTACAGTTTTTGTGATGCCGATCAAAACATAATTATTTTACACCAAACACTGTAGTTTTACAATATTAATTTCAATTACATAAATGTTTGTGTTGTTATTCTAAAGAAAATTCAAACCTTTAGGCATCGTTTGGTATACCTAATTTATTTTTTCATTTGCTTTTGTATTTTTGTTGTCCATAAACTTTAGTAGGTCCATAAACTTTAAAGACAACTTTATATCAACTTTATAACTCATTTGATTTGGAAAAAAAAGTAAATTTGATAACTCATCAACAAAAAAATTGTTGATACACCGTAGTGTATCTTTTTTAGCTTTATTCAATCTTTTAAATAATTGATGTAAATTTTAACCCTCTTCCTGACCATAATTTCGTCATATAGGAACATGTGTTAGGAACATGTGCTATGGATTACCATCGGTATCAGAGACGAGAATATTATTGATTGTCATACTCAGATTTTATACATGTCCCTATTTAAAAGGCCCGTATTAAACTGATATTCCAACATTACTCAATACTATTCATTTATACATCAGAGGTAGGATACCTGAACCTAAAGACGTCAAGAAATGAGTGTCGAAAGATCTGAAGATGCTGATCCTAGATTGCCAGCAAGCAAGCGATTCTTAAAACTGTGGTGGAAACTGTGGCGGAAATATCAGTCATAATATCAGCGAAGATGTCAGAGACGTTGTCCCGTAACAGTCAAGTGCATTCCCAGCGACCAACATTAGTGGTTCAACTAAGTGAACCATTGACTTTCCAACTGGCGGTTTATGATCCAAATAAAAGCAATTATCCCACACATGAGTGGTTGAGGGAGGTTAATTACATTCGTTCAATTTATAATATCGATGACTGTTTTATATTATTGAAAGCTGGTGAGGCATTGCGTGGCGAGGGACAACGTTTCTTTGAAGGCTGAGCACCATTAACTCGCGACTGGGAAACATTTCAAGCAGACCTACTTTCGGCATTTCCCGATTTTGATTCATGGGGTATGAAATTCAGACAGGCATATGAAGTAAATTATTCTGATTTTAAAACAACCAGCGAATATGCTCGTATGAAAATTAGGGATTTAAGCCGATTTCATGAGCATTTAACTTGGGAAAAAGTTCTTTCAATTGTAATTGAGGGCAACGATTCGATGAGTATTTGTGAACCCGTTCGGTCGCAAAACCCCAAAAATCAAACTGAACTAATAGTCTTATTACGTCATATAGAATGTGTTAGGGGAAGAAAACGTACAAGAGAACGTGACGAGACTAAACGAGTGCCAAAACGCGTGTTTTTGGCAAAGAACAAAAACAAAATTCCAGCAAATGCTATCACTGTGGCAAGTTTGGGCACACACAGAATCAGTTTTCCAGAATCGGTTCAGATCAATTTTTGTAAGCGGGTTGGCCATACTGAAACAACTTGCTGGAAAAAATGGAGCACCCAAAATTAGATGTGCTATTGAAGAAAGATGCTCGATAATGCCTTCTGCAACCGTTCTCAATATTAGTGATAAACAATTTAGTTTCTCTTATGTAATTGACTCTGGTGCGGATTAATTCATAAACACGTAGTTCAAAAAGTAAACGGAATATTAATTCCCTATGGTGTAAATCTGATGGGTTTGGGAAATGAAACTGTACAAACATTGGGACGTTGGTTATTAAAAGGGAAGAAATCCAGTTTCGTTAAGTCCGGTGATCGAGGAGCCCAAGCAACTGGTCCTCCTCTTCCAATCCACCGATTTGGGAAGATTTCGTTCAGCTGGTCGCTGACATGTAACGAGTAATGTGCTCTCGCAAAACATTACATAAAATTGCCATTAAAAATTTTTAATTCTTGCAAAACAATTTTAAGTATTAATCTTTATGAAAAAATAAATATACTGTGCTTCATATTGAGTTTCGTTATGAATGGCTTTTATTTTAAGATAAGTAAAACAACACCTGCGCTTTAACAACTTTATATCAGCTTTATACCTTAATAACTTGTTCAGCAGTTTTTCTTAGCATACAAGGCTTAAGTAAAATTTTATTTTAAATTAAAATAATAAATTGCAGACGTGATCAAATGTTTTAATTTTTTTAACTTGTTTATTTTACGTCGGTCTTTTTCCGCAACTTAGGTCAATCACCGATGCTAAGGGCAGGCTACACACACCCAGGAATTTTATCGAACTGAAGGAATTTTAACCTCCAGTAAGAGTTCTTTAACGTGCACGTCGCATCATGACAGCACACGAGCGTATTTTTTAATTATTGTTAATTAACAGCACCTCATAGGTACTTGTGTATAATACCTAGTCTGACGACTATCTAGTTATAACACTACCTACTAGCTATTACAGGATATGAATACAATTTTATTTCAAATTATAATCATATAATATTTTATTCTAATATAATATAATAAAATTTCAGATGTGATCAAATGTTTTGATTTATTAAAAAAAAAGATGAAATCATGCGAGAAAGTAATTTAGGTAAATACTTAGCTGGTTTAATAATTAATGTAGGTGTAGAAGCAATTTTTGATAGAAAAATTGATGTTTTATGAAGAAGACTAGTTATCTCTGCAATTGTTTATTTTAGCACTGGAGTGTGCTAATACTTTTTTTTGCAGAAGGATGCGTAGAATTGAAAAAAATTAATTAGTTACATGGTGTTCCATTTAAAAATTTATTTTTCTTATTAAAAACTATTTGCTATTTTGTTGCAGATTATGACTACCCTGTACACAATTTGGATATGGTAGGTAATCAGGCTAATAGAACGCTTCTTACTTAATCATATGCTAAGCGTGCGCAATAAAATTAAAAACAGGTATTGAGACATAAAATGCTTCTTAGACTGCTGCTTTTCCATATACTTGCCAATAAATCAAAAAGTATAAAGGTTAGGGTGGTAGGTAATGTATGTTATCATTCATTGCCCTAAAATTTGACAAAGAATTCAAAATTGTGCCGAAATATAGGTTGTTCCATTTAAATAAACATAAGTTTTGGTTGGTGCTACCTTATGGAACAGGCTGTATACACGCTAATAAATTAAATAAATTTAAAATGTGCGCCTCGTCGTTTTGTATATATGAGTGAAATAAGTTTTAAAATATCTTCATTAACAGAGGCACAATCTTCCAAGATCGCACTGTTGACACATCCTGTAGAGTGTAGAGGCCTCCGCACAGCACTTAAACAATCCCTGTATATGCTTCAAAAACATTTATGTACAAGCTTTCAGGATTTCAGGTAAAAGTGGAGAGAAAAGGTTTACTATGCGACCACTTTCCGTTTTGTACGGTAATGGCTTCAAGTGGTATAATTTTTACCCTCTTTTTACTTTTTTACCCCAATTTTGTCTAAAACCTTGCGTGATAGAAGAATTTGGAGCCAGGAGTTGTTTTCAGGGCATTTCATTCTATCCAAAACGCAATTTCATATACAATTCACAAATCCATTTTCCCTAAGTTGTCAATTTTCAATTGCCTCTTTCTCGAAAATTTTCGAATGTAAGGCCATATAATTTTTCCAATACCATTTAGATAATTAAATGATCTACCAAGATCAGTAGGAAACAAATGGGGTTGCAATGTAAAAAATCACGTCTCTTAACGTTATTAACAATTGACGGTGAGAAATTGAACTATTCATAAAAATGTGTATTTTAATTATTAAAAATCGACGATTATTTTTAAATAATGCACCGTCTCTCTGAGACTTTCTAATGTTTCCATACATACTTATACATATTTCCATACGCGATCACTGTATTTATGTATTAGACATTGAATTCAAAACGCTGTCACTTGATTAACACAGCTAAAACAGTCATCACATCACTCTCATCCTGGCTCTATCTACATTATTCACTAAAATCTATCACGTAATCAATTTCCTGGTGTTTTTCCCGCTGGTAGTGGTAAACCTATCAAAACAGTCTTCTATCTCAAACGGCGAAGCGCAGTCAACTGAGTCAACCTCGCTTCCTCAGTGCTTACGTACTTGGGTGTTTTCACTCTTGTCTCGTGCGCCTTAGTATAGTTTAACAAACTCTAACCTACTTGTAAGTATACTCGTTTTTTAATATTTACCGGTTCATCTAGCTATGCAAATTAGAAACTATCATTAATCTATCATTATAAATACTTTTTATGTCTAACAAGATATTGTATTTAGTATTTACAAAATAGGTACATACTTAGATAAATGTCAACATATTAAACCGCAATATTAATGAGATTATTAGATTGCATGCAGATCTATCAATAATTAAACAAACATACTGTAGTTTGAAGTACAGATTAAATGCATTCTAGGAATGGAATTGATGGTGAATTGACTGCTACAAATCAATTTACTCCACACAACCTTTCGTATCAAATACAAGAACGCAACTGTTACAAAATTGTGTCATCCGAACGGTCACAGGCATGATATCATCAAGCAGGTATTTTAAACTGGTATCCCTACGTTAAAGCCGGGGTTCACGTATTCAAGTGGCGAGAAACATCTAACACGGCCATCCTGGTCTTGGCAAGTCCTCGTGCCCTCGTGTAATCCCGGCTGCAGAACTTACTTTGCCCAATATATAATTCCCATCCGCTGAAACATAGAAACACAGAATAGCACTGACCATTTATGGCCCATACAACAATAATAATTGACCATTTTTAGTCGTTGACCATTTATGGTACTTGTCCATTTATGGTCCATAGAACAATTAGTACATGACCATTTATGGTCCATAAAATAACAGTACCTGACCATTTATGGCCCACAAAGCAATTAGTATCTGACCATTTATGGTCCATAAAACAGTAGTTCCTGACCATTTATGGTCCATAAAACAGTAGTTCCTGACCATTTATGGTCCATACAACAGTAGTTCCTGACCATTTCTGGCCCACAAAATAACAGTACTTGACCATTTATGGTCCATAGAAGTTTAGTACCTGACCATTTCTGGTCCATAAAACAATTAGTGTCTGACCATTTATGGTCCATAAAACAGTAGTTCCTGACCATTTATGGTCCATAAAACAGTAGTTCCTGACCATTTCTGGCCCACAAACTCACAGTACTTGACCATTTATGGTTCATAGAAGTTTAGTTAGTACCTGACCATTTCTGGTCCATAAAACAATACCTGACCATGTATGGTCCTTGACCATGTATGGTCCTTGACCATTTATGGTCCATAAAACGATAACACTGACCATTTATGATCCTTGACCATGTATGGTCCTTGGCCATTTATAGTCCATAAAACAATAACACTGACCATTTATGGTCCTTGACCATTTATGGTCCTTGACCATTTATGGTCCATAAAACAATAACATTGACCATTCATGGTCCTTGACCATTTATGGTTCTTGACCATTTATGGCCCATAAAACAATAACACTGACCATTTATGGTCCATAAAACAATAAATCTGACCATTTATGGTCCTTGACCATGTTTGGTCCTCGACCATGTTTGGTCCTTGACCATGTTTGGTCCTTGACCATGTATGGTCCTTTGAACAATTAATACTCGACCATTTATGGTCCGAAAATAACAGTACTAACCTTAACATTATAAAGTTTGATTAACGTGCCATTCTTAATTGTCCCTTGGCCAGCATCTCAGTTGACCTAGAGCAGCAGCTCTGGTGACTTTAGACCTTTTGTCCACCCTTTTTAATACATAGCGGTCGTTTTCCAGAACGTGAACGATTTCAAATGGTCCTAGGTACTTGTTACCTAATTTGCCTGACCTCGCTGTCTGGGTGTCCTCAACGAAAACTAGGCCCCGATTTCAAAATGTTCACCTTCTTTTCTGCTTTTGTTGAATCTAATTTCTTGATATTAAAAGCAGTGGGACTACAGCCATCCCTGAAGCTCAACCACTGACAGGACAGAAACAAAAATAGATCACTGGTGGCACGTCAGCCAACATGTTGGCTCTACCACTAACGAGACAAAGACAGAATCGCAAAACGCGGTGATCTCTACAGTCTACTCAAAATCCAATCCGATAGAATAAATAGTAGTAACTAAATACCTCTGTTGGTTTATGGCAACCGTTTTACAAAATTCATTTCTGGATTTGATAGCATCAATTCAACGTTCAATTCGATCTCACGGCCACATATGATAGATCTCATAACAATAATAGTACCAAAACGACTACAACCATTAAATGCAAAGCGTAAAAGCGGTCTACTCCCATTCATTAGGACACACGAACTATAAAACCTTTTGAATTCATAATTAACGCAGTACAAAAAACTTGAATTATCCAATTATAAAAGGCGTAACATCTCCAAATTCTCAAATTATCATACGCAGACTAATCAGTCTTAATTCTCCAATAATGCACTAAGCATACCTATGTTACATTTTTTAATATGCTAATAAATGGCTAATAAATGGGAATTATATAATATCATACACGATACTTTGCATTTTCAATTGTTCACTAATAAACAACAAACTGCAAACACTTTTAAATTATTCAGTAATTACCTAAACTCATTAGGGAATGCGATCACTTGTTAAATTATAAAACACAAACCATTCAGGTATATCCATCAGACACCATAAAAGAATATTTTTCTTACTCCGTCTCCGCTACACACAACCTACGACAGCGTTGCGTACATTTCCAATGTTAAAGAACATTCCATCTCTTCAACACGCCTCTAAGCGGTGTAGAACACAGCACCAGCAAAATCTTTCACAAACCGCTCGTTCATCCTGATTTGCATCAACAATAGAACCAGTGCGGGTTATTCAAAATTCATCTAACATCCATTGACTTCCGCAATCCTCTCGGTATAAAAAAGAAAAACAATATTACATTCACTTCATATCGAAAATTGACAACAGTTTTAGAAATTGCAATTATGCGCACCCCTACTTACATGATTTTCCATTCACTGTAGTGCAAATAATTATCTCAACGAGTTATGACTCACCAAAATTATAAGATTTCTTTTTTTAGCATCACTAACATCACGAAAAAAAAAACAGTTTTGATACCTAGTACCATAATAATATGATCACAAGTACTTTTGCCAGGTTGTGAGAGTTGCTATTTTCCTATTGTTTCTTTGTTCATTTCTTGGGGCGCCATTGTTCAAATAACTTCCTATCTTCGTTGTTCTTGGGTTTTGCACGTGAATTCAGTCCCGCTTCTGATGTTAACCGACAACAACTCTTGAAAATAAAACAAACTATCACTGCTACAAATCAATTTACTCCACACAACCTTTCGTATCAAATACAAGAACGCAACTGTTACAAAATTGTGTCATCCGAACGGTCACAGGCATGATATCATCAAGCAGGTATTTTAAACTGGTATCCCTACGTTAAAGCCGGGGTTCACGTATTGTGAGTGGCGAGAAACATCTAACATATATATATATATATATATATATATATATATAGATATATATATATATAGATGGAAAAGGTTTATCGACGGTAAGATATTCAAGGAAAAAGGTTATTTATCGGGCAATTCCGTCATTCGAAGAAGCAACCGTAGACACGTGTTTCGGACTATTAGTCCTAATCAGTACGGTATAGCCAAGGAGTAAGATGGACACTCAATGGAAAAAACACTCAAATGGAGACCATAAGGGGGGTGCCCAATGTCGCCAATTTGGTGCTTCAGTCACAACATCTTCAGGATTCGAAGACAAGATGTGACGTCGCGCCGGAGGTGACGGACACCCCAGGCCCACCATAGCCCATGGAGGTATAGATGGAAAAGGTTCATCGACGGTAAGATATTCAAGGAAAAAGGTTATTTATCGGGCAATTCCGTCATTCGAAGAAGCAACCGTAGACACGTGTTTCGGACTATTAGTCCTCATCAGTACGGTATAGCCAAGGAGTAAGATGGACACTCAATGGAAAAAACACTCAAATGGAGACCATAAGGGGGGTGCCCAATGTCACCAATTTGGTGACTTGGTGTCTTCGAATCCTGAAGATGTTGTGACTGAAGCACCAAATTGGTGACATTGGGCACCCCCCTTATGGTCTCCATTTGAGTGTTTTTTCCATTGAGTGTCCATCTTACTCCTTGGCTATACGGTACTGATGAGGACTAATAGTCCGAAACACGTGTCTACGGTTGCTTCTTCGAATGACGGAATTGCCCGATAAATAACCTTTTTCCTTATATATATATATATATATATATACATATGGTTGCTACGGTGTGGGCTCCAACGCGTATGATAGAGTGTACGTTGTCACCTCATATATAACGTTGATGGCTCCAAAATCGGAGGTGACAACGTATCGCCTTGTTTTCAACGGAAATGTGGTCTAGGTGGCACAGGGAGCTCAAATCCAAAAATTGCGTCGGAGCCGATAACGTCCATTGCATATGTACGGACAAGTCATGTTAGTTCAAGCGTAGATCACGAGCGCTAGTGTCGCCCATGCTAGATACGGCCGCTACGAAGTCACCTCCGCATATATGACTAAGTGTTTTGTATCGTACAATACACGCTGTGACATCCGAAAAACGCTGGCAACGTTGCGGAGGTGGTAGCGCAAGAAACATATTATATATGAGTATTTTCGTATTTATTTCTGCTCTCGGACGCAGTTGGGTTGTGCATGGTACGCGACATACAAAGGTTTTTGGTTCAAATCCAGGCCGTGGCTGAATTTTTTTTTGTTTCACAATTACATCGCACATGTTTTTATCGTTTGTTAATTATTTTGAATGGTATAGGCTGCTTTTGTCACCTATTCTAGTGTACGCACATTGCAAATATTATTTGAAATAAAACTAAATAAATTATTTGCGGTGCTATTACATCAATAAATTCTATAAATTCCACATACCTTTTCTTTCCTGTGTTCACCACAAATCCTATTGAATCAAGTACTCAAGTAGAAATATTAAAACGGTGATGCGGGAATTTTTAGTTAATACGACTACATAGTTCCCACAGTTTTTTGAAAATTTGAGACATGAAAAGACAGACATAGACATGAAAATGTTTACTCTTTGCAGTTGTATTATACAAAAATGTGTAGCAGTAGTCAAAGTTTCTCCGGGTGCCTGGGTTTTTAGCTTATTTATTGTTTTTTTATAATCTCCAATAAATACCCTATTGTCACAGTAAACTTTAGTGGTATGTAGATATCAATGTAGATATCAATTAAGGTAACAAGCTACAGTCGGGGAAAGATGTATGTTCGACTCCCATTTTTTCTTGGGGCGAAATACTTCAAAACTTACACAACGAATTGTGAATATATACAGGGGGTCTCAACAGTGCGATCTTGGAAGATTGTGCCTCTGTTAATGAAGATATTTTAAAACTGATTTCACTCCAATATACACAAAGTCGAGGCGCATATTTCAAAACTATTAGCGTGTATACAGGCTGCTCCATAACACAGTACCAAACTAAACTTATGTTTTGTTAAATGGAATAACCTATATTTCGGGACAATTTTTAATTCCTCGCAAAATTTTACGAGAATGAAAAATAACATTGCATACCGTAAACTTTATACTTTTTGATTTATTGGCATTTTAAGGAAAAACAGAAGTCTAAGAAAAATTGTATATATCAATACCGGTTTTTACTTTTATTGTGCTGGTTTAGGTTATGATTAATTAAGAAGCGTTCTATTAGCGTGATTACCTGTCATATCCAAATTGTGTGCAGGTTGGTCATAATCTGCAACAAAATATAGCAAACAGGTTTTCCTAAGAAAGGTAGTTTTTTTTAAAGGGAACATCCTGTGTCGAATTATTTTTTTGAATTTTATGCATCGTTCTGCGCAAAAAAGTACTACCACACACCAGTGCCAAAATAAACAATTGCATTGTTATCGTATACACAGACAGACGGACAGACCGATCGATAATTTTGCGTCAAACTAAGAGTTGGGCATCACTCAACTAACCCGAGATGAGTAACACTCATGATTAATGAAATCACTCGTCACTCATTACTCGTCAATCATAAATGTAAGAATCACTTATCACTCATTAATCGTAGAAACAAGTGTTTCAATTTTGACAGCCGGTAGCGACTGCTTAATATTGTTTTAAAAGTATTAAAAAGAAAATTCAATTTAATAAATTGAATTAGCAAAGTAAACCCACATTACGGTAAATGTAATGTGTGTATACTTTGTTTTAATTTATCCAGCTTTATCTTATAATAATTATGCATTTTTTAGAGAATAAATTCTTACCTTAATAAACGTTTTATATTTTTATTTTGACTAAAATGAATTGAACTCATGTGCCAAATGAAACTTAATGCATTAATAATAACTGTTCTGAACTATATCCGATTCTATAGTGATCCACTTATTAAGGGTACAATCTGGTGTACCGTTTTCAAAAATGAATTATTATTTTATTGCATATATTGATTGCACAACATTTAAAGAATACATTGACTGTAAAAGTGGCAGAAAATAATTCGAAAAATTAACGATTCCACAGCTAAAAGTCGAGCGGCTCGTCGAAGCCGATTATATCACGATTATCGGAAACTTTTTTAACCATCTCGCATACGTACATCTTTCAATATTTTTCACAAATTATTTTCTATAGTGCACTCATTTCTCCTCTTTAAAATGACGTACCATTGGATAATAGTAAATTTTTCGAATATCTTTGTTACATGATTTTACAGTGTATTCTTTAAATGGTGTGCAATCTAAATGCGCGATAAAAATTCATTAATTTTTGAAAATGTTACCACCAATGTACCATTAAATGTGATTTGGAATGTACGTTGAACGTGTACAACGTGTACGTATCTAACGTGCCATAAAATTCTTGACACAATTAAAAAGAAAAGTGAAGTAAGCATTGTATACTGTAATTAGGGGGATTATTCAACTGCGAAATCATATATGCCTCTTTCTTTACACTTAAAAATTTGTAAATCAAAGAAGTGTTTTGTTTATATTTATATAATTGTTTATTTTATTTTTAATTTTCTTTTTCAGTTTCACTGTCTGGTGAAAACAACAGTGCAATTATCTCTAATTAACCTAAAAAATTAAATGCGGCTCTAATTGTTCTTAGTAATCTTCGTTCAGAACAAATCAAGCCAGATCTCCAAATCGAATAAAATAAATGTCGGACAAATTTTTTTGTAAGTTTTTGTTTAAAGACTTAGATTTTGTGGGATTGTATGATAAATTGTATCCGCGCCTCTATTTTACTTTCATCAGTGTGTAAGTATATCGAGTTTCTATTATGTTTTAAAACAGTGTAATTTCTATTGAACAGTCATCACTTTTTGCGCGTTATCGCGAGTAATCAGTGATGAATATTCAATCGTATACGGCAGTTATGAGTGGTGAGTAAAAAATCATCACTCAATCCGATGAGTGACCAATCGTAACCCATCACAACGAGTGATGATTAATTTAACTAATTAATATAATTTAATCATCACTTGTTACTGAATCACTCGATTGCCAAATGCCCAACTCTGGTCAAACTCAATAGACCATACCACAGTAAATAATTGGGGGGTATAAAAATGTGTATGTATTTGCTAAATAAAACTTGGCGTGCCCGCGAATTTTTTCAGTAATTGGTTCTATTTATTACAATCAATTTATTCCATGGTTTTACCGTCAATGGACGTATTTAGACCAAGCACAACAACGGACTTTGTACAATTTTTAACGGCAATGGAAAGCTTGTAAAGAATTGGTCAACAATAAAGCGCTGACCACGCATGAAGGTTAACGGCTCGGCGGTGGCAGCTCTTTTTCTATTTTTTGTCAAAAAGCTTTAACTGGGATAAGAAATAAGTATAAAATCATTAGTTTAGTATCGATATAACTCAAAAACTACTTAATAAATTTAAATTGGACTTTCACACATCATTTCATTGTATTTGTAGTGTGTCCTCAACGTTGTACATTAGCCTACGTTGCGAAGGCCGACGTAAATAATAAATAAAAAAATCATCAAGAAATAAAATAATAAAACTAGTTGGGTAGTTTGACATACATCGCGACAAAACATATAAATAGGGTAATTAATTGTTGCACGGTAACCATATTACACTTAGAACTTAGTTATCCGAGTTAAAAACATTTTAATACCCTTAGAAAAGTTCTCATAAAACCAATTATGTTTTGTTAGAAACTATAACCAAGTCCTATGAATATTGCCGTGTAATGCTTAATCATCCTCTGTAATATATACTATTCATATTGGTGCTAAATACTTAATAAATGTTTTTTAATACTACTACTAAAAGGGAGTGTTTATATTGTGAGAAGCGAGTTTACGGCCTATCATATACATGCTATACAATAATAGCCCGTTGTGACCTCCGTAGGTTTGGCAACACCGCTGGAGTTATCAGCGACACATCAGTTTCCGTTCATATATAAATTGCGGAGGTCACTTCGTACCGATTGTGTACCTTATATATGACCTACTAAAAAATCAAAAATCGTTTCCCCTCTTTTGATGCTCTTGTAGCGAAAGTTCCCCTCATTAAAAATATGCAATCAGATCAAAAATATATTATCTGGAACACCCGGATCCTAGGTAGCCTGCTCTATATGCCGGAGGTGACAACTTAACACGTATACATATATATATATATATATTAGTATAGATTATGTCTGGCATTTAGGAGATTGATTATTTATTTATGTTGCAAGTTCGATATTAGTATAGTGAGTCATTATTTGTTCTAAGAAGAATTATTAAGAATTAAACTGTGGTCTCACTACGAAATAATTTGGTGTGGTTGCGACTCATTCTCGAGTGACCTTGCGGCGTTATTTAAGCAATATTACTGAGTATATAGTCGAATCACTTATTCTCAGCGCTCTAATAATAGTGATTCGACCATACATACCGATGTTTGTTATGGATTATGCAGTAAATACAGGTTAAGAGACCTACAGCAATACAGACAATACAGATTTATTTAAAATAATAATCAATAAAATTAATATTAAAAAAAAATTGCGTTATCCGAGGGCAAAATAATCATAAATATCACCCAAATAAAAATGCCGGGTTCCCTGAATTACAAAAAAAATGACAAAAACAAATGCCTTTATTTCAACAAATAGTTAATACTTTTCGCGTACAAATTATTAAACAAAAACTTTCATTAATCCATATTCAAGACGGTACCTACCATTTGATTTTTAACCCATCCCTGTTCATTCAAACCAAACACAAATGTGTATGACAGGGAAGTTATTTTAGGTTCCTAAGCAATTTAAGCACGCGTTTTATAAAATGTGCGTACCTATTCAATACAATATGCGAGCCCGAATAAGAAAAGGGTTCATAAGTGTTCTGTTCTATAATTACATAATTAGGTTAGCAATATTTTATATATGTATATCCGAAGACTACGTGAAATAAAACCGCTCAGGAAAAACTCGCAGGTTAGAATATCGTATTGGAATAATAGGATGTTAGGCAGACAATAAGTTATGATATTAGTATACTTATTTGGGAGAAAAATGCAAATCCACATCTAGTGTACATTCTATACCTCACTATTGCTGCAGAAGTGGCTCTAGATTTGCTAAATATTTATTTAAAGTAAATTAACTTTACTTGATACACATTTTATAAGACATCTCTACCCACTGATTGAACTAATATGGTCTATTTAAATTACTTTAAAGGTCATTGACGTTATTGATAGTATTGCTACTAGGTACGTATCAGGATGATACTATTGTGATACATATATATCTTTTTTACATATCAAATTGTAAAAAGAATATTGGTTTGAATTCTAACCCATTAGCTCATCAACTAAATAATTATTGTTATAAACTTTGTTTATCCTGAACGCTCATAGATCGTTGTTTTTCTTTAAACATCTACAGGGTGTAAAATGTAAGGAATGTTAGCGAAGGATAATTAACAGATTGGACGACTTACCTGTAAGGAAGGACAATCGTAATTATCCGAGCTAACATTCCGAACATTTTACAACCCACCCTAGGTTCCCAACCCTATACGATCTATTCACTTATTGAGCACGCGACAATATTATGAGCAAAACCTGGCCCGAGAGGTGATATATCATGGTGTAATAGAGAAAAAAGTTGTTTCTTTCTTTAAAATTGTGAGTCAACGGCGCAACGGCCTTGTATACAGGGGTGCGTTCAGATTGACTGGGCGTTTCTCGGGTAAACGCCGGGTGGGTAAACGTCCGGCAATAGTCCATTACTCTGTCAATCTGAACGCTATTTTAACCACCCGACTTCTCACCTGTTTGACATTGTACTGACGACATAACCTACAATTGCAATCAAATTAGTAATATTTAAAGGCGTGTTAAAGGGTGTTGTGTTGCTGTAAAATAAGCAAAACCAACAAAGAACAAGAGGAAGCACGACTACTTGAAACCGGTGGTAATGGATTTGGAGCTTTTTGATGGTGGTTCTAGCTCGAGCGACGATGAGGAAATGGAATTTCTACGTCGCGAAAATCCAATTATTCGAACGATTCCCAGTCGAATTCAGAACTTTTTAGAAGTGACAGTAAATAACTGTAGTGACAAAGAATTTCAACAGCATTTTAGAATGAAGAGACAAGTTTACAATCAGTTATTGGTTAAATTAACACCAATTTTGCAACGAGATGAAGGTGGTTCAGGAAGGTCACAAATACCAATTGATCGGCAGATATTGACTATGCTCTGGTTACTTGCAACCCCAGATAGTTATAGGTAAAGATTTGATTAAAGTTCTAGTGGTATTTGTTTCTAAAGTTTTTATTTTGCAGATCAGTAGGTTGCCGATTTAATATGGGAAAATCTTCAATCTTTGTATCATTCTATCGAGTTATACGAGCCTTAAATGAAATAGCTCCTGAAATAATTAAATGGCCCACAAGGGAAGACAGACAAAGAAATAAAATTTCTTTCAGGGATATGGCAGGATTACCAGGAGTAATTGGAGCCATAGATGGAACATACGTACCAATAAAAGCACCTCTAGAGAATCCTGAAGTATACATAAATAGAAAATGTTTCTATGGGATAACACTTCAAGCAATTTGTACACCGGAGCTGTTGTTTACTGATTGTTTTACAGGCTATTTAAGCTCTGTATCCGACATTCGTATATCCCGGAACTCTGATATTTACGAGAAATTTGTATATCAAACGGAAAACTATTTTGATGAAGATGAGTATATAATTGGTGATAAAGCATACCCAAATTTAAACTGGTGTATATCTCCATTTATAAACAGAGGACGTCTAACAGAAAGGCAAATTAGATTTAATACTTTACACTCCAAAACTAGACAGGTTATTGAGCGAGCCTTTGCTTTATTATTTGGTAGATTTCGCAGACTGAAATACCTTGATATGAACAGGGTCGACTTAATACCTGCTACAATTATTGCAGCATGCACCCTGCACAATATTTGTTTAATGGAGCCAGATGACCTTATTGATGAATATATTAATGAGGGTTTACCAGCAGTAAATCATGGCGATGATGAATATATACGAAGATTAGATGGTGGTGTACAGGATGGTCAGGATAGAAGAAATTATTTAGCTGATATTTTATAAATATATTTATTTGATTTATATCCTGGGCGTTCAGCCAGAAATTGTTAAGTGCAAATGACATCGACAAAAAAAGAACGAATAATCTTGTAGATGTCATTTCAACTTGACGATTTCTGCCTGAATGACCCGATATCTATAAACATAAACTGTAGAATAAAATATTGTAATAACGATAAAATTTAATATAGTTTTTTAAAAATATTCATGCTTTTGATTTCAGAATTTCTGTTAACTCTTTCAGCACAGCAATACCTTCCTTTAACACAGCGATACTCTCGGCATGCCTTTTATTTCGCCCCTCCTCTCTCTCCCTGGCAATCTGAACATATTGGTCGGGTTCTGGTCTCGTAGCCTTCCGCTTTCTTGCCCTTTTTGCAGTTGGACTCGGTTCAATAGTCTTATTTTCTGCGATGACAGCATTACTACTCACAGCGCTTCTGTTTGCAAATGTTTCCTCCTCCGTCACAACTTTATCGAGATTTTCTACGCCCTTTGACGACGAAGCTATTGCTACTGGAGCAATATTATGATCATGACCAAATATCTCATCCATCTCGTTAAAAAATTCAAAAGTAATTTGTTTAGCGCCAGTACAGCGATTACTCATGTTATCTTTTTTCTCTGTATATTTTTTTAAGTATTTAAACTTATTACGACATTGATCGGCAGTATGTGTTTTTACGTCGTCGGAAATAATTTGCCACACTTTATCATTTCTGATGGTGGTGGATTTTATTTTGTTTTGTTTTTTTTTATATATTTGTATAAGGTGTAGTATCTGTGTCTTACTCCACGATACCCGTGAAACTTCATCCATATTCACATTTTCTGCAGATTGTTTGTTTCCACCTGTTGTTGTGTTAATATTAAATTTTTCAAATACTACATCCTTGCTGATTAGTAACAATTCGCCATCTAAAGTGACAAAATACATTATTATAACACTAAAAATTAAAGATGTAATATTCATAAGTATGTACCTGCTTTACGTTGCAACAGCGCGTTGTCACCTTGCAACAGTGGTTGCCCAGTGGCGTCAAGGACTAATTGAAAATTCAATTCGTCAATAACCTCCATATTTAGTTATTTAATACACTAAATAAACAGCCTAGCGAACAAGCGCGTTTTCAAAGGTCTAACCCTAACGTGGTTCTAACGTAAACAACACCATTGCGCATGCTCTCAATTTTTACCCAGCTCTAGACCTGGTTAAAATGTCGTTCGCCCGGCAATGTTTAGACGTCGTTTCTGAACGCGTAGAGCGTTTCAATCGGGTGAACGCCCAGCCATTCTGAACGGTTTTAACCGGTGGGGCATACGTCCGGCATTTACCCGACGTCAATTCTGAACGCACCCCAGGGTGTAAAATGTTCGGAATGTTAGCTCGGATAATTACGATTGTCCTTCCTTACAGGTAAGTCGTCCAATCTGTTAATTATACTTATGTCATAACCAATAGATGGCGTTGCATCTATTCACCCGCTTTCATTCCCCACTTTCGCACAGCAGTCATACGGTGCCGAGCTACAGAAGAATACGCACACGAATCACGTCATACAGAATTATATTCTTATACTACATGTTAGTACTCAGTTACATTATCATTAAAGTAGTTATGTTCTCGAAGTGTTTAATTGTGGACCCAGTTACTACAATTGGCGACGAGACAGAGGAAGAATTCACCGGAAAAGAAAATCGATAAAGAGTACGTGAGTACGAACAATTACGTTACATTACATTACATTTTATTTACGCTTCAAATTTGTACGGAAAGAAAAAGGAAACAACGGTACCGTTTACCGCAACGCAATTTACGTAAATTCATAGTGTCATCTGAGTTTCATCAACCGCTAAAGCAAGTACGTTTTTACAACGTATGCCTGACGTCACAGCAGGGCCGAGCGTGTCTGTTCATGGATTATACTGCTACGTCACGTATCATAGTTCCGAACCAACTCTACAGTTCCCAAGTTACAAACCCGTGTTTCAGGGGCCTTTTTCCTGCCTTGATAGCCCTCTAGGCACATCCATTTCCTATATACTTAAAATAATACGTTCCTTATGCGACAATGACCGACATTACAGACGTTTTACAAAAATTAACCGACATTCTTGAGTCAATGCAAGCAACCCAAAACGAAATATTACAGAAAAGAACTACGAGTATTAATATCAAAGATAATTTACATCCTTACGATGAGAAAAATGAAAATTTTGATTCATATCTACAAAGATTGGATAACCATCTTCAATTAAGAGGCGTAGATGATTCAACTCCAGACAAAGATAAAATATGTGTACAAATTTTAATAGGATGTTTAAATCCAAAAATCTACCAAACCTTGACCAAGCTTACAGCGCCTGATTTACCGAACACAAAAACGTACAAGGAATTAGTTCAGCTTTTACGTGAACACCTATCTCCCAAATCAAGCGAGATAGCTGAGCAACACAAATGTAACACACGCATTCAAATGGAAGGCGAATCTATACCAGAATATATTGCCGAATTAAGGAAACTAACCATTCATTATTAGTTGCCCCAAATGTGCAGCATCGACAATCGATACACACCTACGAGCACAATTTGTACGTGGAGTGAGGGACACCGATATTAGACAGCGTCTGCTGCAACAGAAGAACCCTACATTCGAGGATGTCACTCAACTCGCCCATTCGATGGAAATTTCAAGGAAGGAGTCCAGCCAAATGCAGCCATTTACCGGCCAGGTCAACGCCATTCAAAGAAAATACAAGAACCGAAAACCTGAAGGGAAAGTACCGTTCGAAGGGATTTACACAAGAAAAAAATTCAGAAGATGATTGGTAAATGTTTCCGATGTGGGAAGCCTGACCACAAAGCGAATGACTGTCCTTACAAGAACCTAAATTGCAACCACTGCAATAAAAAGGGGCATTTACGAGCTGTTTGTTTGAAACGTAATACACGCGATCACAAGCAAATAGAAATTGACGAAAATGAGTTACAAGATTCAAACTATACATCTTCATCTGAAGAAGAGGAAGAATCCAGGTTAAACCAAATACAAATAAATTCGATGACTGCCAATAAAATGATAGTACGTGTACTGATCAATGATGCAAAATGCAACATGGAGTTCGATACGGGAGCTGCTGTTTCAACGATTTCTTACAAAAAATTCATGAAGTTATGTCCAGATACACCACTAAAAGCGACAAATACACAACTACGAACCTATACAGGTGAGATTATTAAACCTGAAGGTATCGCACATGTTCAAATCTCATACAAGGGCCAGTCTACACGAGGAGAACTTTACATAATCCGGCAGAAAGTCAAACCAATTTTTGGAAGAAACTGGTTGAAAGAAATTACGATAGATTTGAAAGACCTGCATTCATTAGAATCGGAGACAAAGAAGCTTACACCAAAAGAAGAAATTAAAAAATTGTTGAATGAATACGATGATGTATTATCACTCAAATTAGGGGAGATACCAGATTATTGCTACCGACATAGACTACGGATGGAGGATAATAAACCGAAGTTTTTCAAACCTAGGCCTTATAGTACCTAGTACCTTATGCACTTAAAACCAAGGTTGAGGATGAATTGACAAGATTAAAAAACCTCAAAATCATTGAGAAGATTGATCATTCACCTTGGGGAACTCCAGTAGTACCAATCGTAAAGAAGGATGGAAGAATACGATTATGCGCAGCATACAATATTACAATAAATAAAATGTTGGAAGAAGACAGCTACCCAATACCCAAGATTGAAGACCTCCTAAACAAGCTTACTGGGGGTAAATATTTCTGCACCCTAGATATACAAAATGCTTACCTACACATGCGAGTAGATGAAGATAGTGCCGTATTGCAGACGATTTCGACACATAAAGGTCTGTACAAGGTAAATAGACTTATGTTTGGCGTCAAAACTGCACCAGCAGCATGGCAAAGATTCATGGACCAAATACTGCAAGACATTCCAGGAGCCGTATGTTTCTTTGACGACATTGCCATTCAGGCGAATACTCCGAAGGAATTATTCGCACGATTGCGACTAATAGTAATAGTAAAAATGGCGCCGAAGAACAAGGTTTCTGAAATTGTGTGTGGTAAATGTAGTGTTGCAGTGAAGAATTATGCTGAGTGTGTCAAATGTATGAAGAGATATCATCCATCTTGTATCATTAAAGTAAAAGGTATATTTGTAACAACCGAATGCAAAATCATCTGCTGTGACGATATAACCCCAAAAACATGTCTTTGCGTTGCGAAAGACATGGAGATTAGTGATCTAAAATCAAGAATTTCAATTTTGAATGGGAAAATTATGAACCAGTCACTGGCTGAGTTTAATGCATCTGAAGAAAATAATAAATCAACGACTAACCTAAGCATTGATGGGTCATTTGAGAGTGATGGATTTGTGGCTTTGTCTAATGACTTGGATCAGCTGAAGGAGTCACTCACTAAACAACTAGGTGAACTAAAGAACCTCATTAGTACTAACAACATCGCGGCACAGCGGAAGGGTCAGAAGGCAGAGCTAACCTCCAAACATTTTCCAATTGTAAACAGTGACTGGAGGGCTGAAGCGTTGGTGGTGCCATCCATCAGTCGGCAGCAGAATCTCAGATCAGATTGCATGAATCCAAATAGTGCCCGGCGTGTACTGCTGATCGGGGATAGCCAATGTAGAGAGGTATCAATGGGTTTGCGGCGCAACTTGGGCGGAGGCAGCGAGCTAACAACAATTTTTAAGCCAAACGCGAAGTTTGGCCAAATTACGGAGGATCTGCACGGCCTGACAAGCACGTTCGGGGAGAAGGATACAGTAATCATAGTGGGTGGAACCCAGAGCCGGATGCTCCGGCGTTCAGTTTTTGGCCGCCGTGCGCATGACGTCACTCACAGAGTGATATCCATTACAGAGATAGGCGTTTGTACGTATTTTCGCAGATAACGCGTTTAATTTAACAGTTAGAAAAAAAATTCTAATACAAAAGATGTTTGTAATGGTACATTTTATAATGGAAACACATAAAATTACTGGATGTTGCATAGATGTGCTCTTAAACGCCTTACTTTGACAGCAAGACTTGTTTTTTTAAGCATTTTGTCAAGAATTTAGAGAAAAAAAATGCAAGAAAATTAAATATCTATATTTAGAGAAAAAAATACTACAAGAGAGGGTAATAGGTATTGGGTCATGCATAATAACACAACAATACATGTGTTTAAATGCGGCGTTTTATTAATTTTGTTTATACTGATAGAAAACATTTTATGGAAATAATGGGGTGTATTCTCACATACGAGTTGTAAAATTAGTACAAATCATTATTTAAATAAATAAACTTGCTAATTTCAACTTAAACATTAAAAAATCTATAACTTAATTTTAACTCTAAAAACGTAACATAAACGTTATATATATACATATATAAATATATATAAACACAACTTTATTTCAAAATTGTTTATTTGTTTGTTGGGCACTGTAGGCTTTGTCACATTCAACACATTCAAACTTATAACTATAAGTCACAAGGTAAAACACGCTAAAAACTATGGAATCTTACGTTTCGACACTGTTTGTGTCTTGATCACAGATAGACACAAACAGTGTCGAAACGTAAGATTCCATAGTTTTTAGCGTGTTTTACCTTGTGACTTTTAGTTATAAGTTTTAATGTGTTGAATCTGACAAAGCCTACAGTGCCCAACAAACAAATAAACAATTTTGAAATAAAGTTGTTGTGTTTTTAATGTAATCTACAAGGCAAATTTAAAGTGACATCATGAAAATAGTATATAAACACAACAGTAAATAGGAGTATAAAATGATTAACTTAAGTAACAATTTTTTTCCATTTTCTTTTAAGATTATTTTTATCCTTTAAAGCTTTATTAAGTTCCTTGATGCGAAAGAACATTCTGGACCTAAAAAACAATCGCTTGGCCTTTATAGGGCAGTCAATACTGCTACTTTTCTCCAAAAGATCATGGATAAAATTTTGTTTTTCAGTAATTAAACCATCACCATTAACTTCTAGAAACACTTTATTAAGTTCCTCAATTTGGGTCATAAAAATTGAAGATGGTTTTGATAAACCACCCTCGCTGAGGTGATCAATCCACGAGAAGCTCTGGCTTGAGTGACTTTGTAAGGTTGGATCCTGTAGTTTGTGGCAGACAAAACCTGCCAAATTTTCCAGCCCGTCGTATTCAAGCTCATTTAATTCTATTAAATCGGATCTCTCATCATTACAATCAGCAGATACCTCAGACGTAATATTTAGCTTTTTAATTAATGTTCCGCTTAGTGGCATATCTGGGGTATCATCCAATTCTACGTTAGAATAATCCGAATAAGCTCCCTCGTTCTTCCCTAAAATAAAGGACCTTAACCTGTATTTGAATTCCAGAGCGCTTGGATGGTCATGAAGGCCACCTTTTGCCCTGATCACTTCGAAAAAGTTTTCTATGACGTCTTTATTAATACGTCTTGTTAATAGGTATTGGGCGCCAAAACGACGATTCAGATCCTCCCTTAGCATTTATAATGCAGAATTGGACAGCAGTATACCTAGATTAAGACATGCATGTTATTAGAGTAACAATATTTTGTAAAATTACTCCCTTACCCTTTTGAAATGGGTATTTGCTTCGACTGTTAACTACCTTTAATTGAGTAATCACAGTAGACATTTTATTTAAAATACTGTTCTGCTCTTCAAGGGCTAATCCGTAGGCCCTATTTCTTGCCCGGGAGTCACTTACTGGGATGCTGACATTAAAGACATCGAACCAGTCGTTTACCTATAACAGAAAATCAATAAAAAGTAATTCAGTAAGAATGACATACTTACCAATTTAAAAAAATCTGCACACTCCAACCAATTTTCTGATGTTAAAAAACCAAGTGTTCCACATCGAGATATCGCACTTGACATGGTGTGGGAAAACAATTTAGCGGCATATTTCACCTTTTGCCTTTGAGGTCCAGCAACATTTAGTTGGTCAAAAGTGATACGGTGTGTGATTTTTAAATCTGAACCTGATGATGCATTTATGGCCTCCTCTACAATTTGCTTCTTAATTATTTTAGTGTTAATTAAAAATCCGTGGTCCACAAAATTATTTCTAATTAATTTCAGAAGATGTGGGACGTCGGCGAACACAAAAATTTTTTCTTTAGTGCTAGGATTTTCAAAGTATGGTCTAGCCTCTGAAATATTAAGGTCACTGTGAAGCCCCCGATTTGCACCTCCCAAATCTGATACCATAGCAACAACATGGAAACCTACAATGTTTAGCATTAAAGATTTTATGTGATTTATTGAAATAGTTACACTTACCAGAATCCTCCACAAATTTAATTAAATTAAAAATGTCCATTAAAATGGTAGATGTCATTTTACAATCAAAATTATAAAAAATTGGTTGCTTCCATGATCTAAATATTCCCTTAATCACAGCAACTTGGACATAATCGTAAGGTTTCACCACAGAGTCTTTTGCTGGGTCATATTGATATTCCTTTCTTATTTTCATTTCATCAAATATAATAGTACATACGCGATCCGTTTCAGTCATATCAGCAAATTCAGCAATTTTTAAAACATTTTTTAAAATCCCTGGCTCTAATTTAATTTTTCTTAACCATTCCTTCAAAGTAGAGACTGCTGGATAGGGAAACCCCTTTTTTAGGCTAAGCCTGTATGCTCTAGGGCCAGCAGCATACATTGATATAGCGGTTGAAATTTCGATTACAGACCACTTAATCCTCTTTTGGCTGTTCATTTTTTTAATTTGATTTTCGCTAAACACTTTTTTTACCCCAGCAAGCTGACATTTCAGTTTTTCATTCTCCCTCGTTACGTCTAACAATCTACGTTCGAGGACATTCATATTTTCATTTGTTTGAACACTAAAAAGTTTAATACATAAGCACATGATAAAAAGTACAGATACATAGATAAAAATTAAATCATCTCATAATATATAAGAATAACCATCACCCTATTTCAGAAGTATTAGTACTCAGCTCCACCACCATATTGCAATCTAAATTTTGACCTTCTCTAATATTAATCACTTCTGGTTCCGGTCTAGGCTCAGTTATATCTTCGCCACTATCACGCAAAAAGTAAACATACCACCATTATTATGCATTCATGCATTCTAAATTGCATGCATTCATTCTAAATTTAAAACTTACATGTCTGTGGCCATGATGTCTTTAACAAGTTGGGCTGTTTGTCTTTTCGCAAAGACAGTTTTTCGGTTTTCCCTAGCACCAGATGTCGAAGGTCCTAATAATGGAATACATTTGGATTGCGGTAAATTTTGCGTGGGTATTGCATTGTCCTTTAAACCACGATTATTCTTAGGGGCGTAACCCAAAAGAATATGCTTTAAATTCACCTTATAGTCCGTTTCACAAAAATGCTTGGAGCAAATTACAGCGTTTTTTATATTAACTTGGTCTTTCCTCTTGGTTAAATGTAACCACTTCTTGCTAAGGTTAGCGTCTTTAGGAAAACTAAAAAACTTGACGTCTTTGCACGGATTCCGTTTGGACTGATTATCGGAATCACATCCTACAACGGCACACCGCATTTTAAACAGTTAAAACAAAACTAAAACACCGAAAACAAAACTAAAACACCGAAAACAAAACAAAAAACACCGAAAACAAAACTAAAACACCGAAAACAATACTAAAACACCGAAAACACACCAAAACGCACTCTGTCAGCACAGCCAAGGACGTAAACAACTCTGTGAGTGACGTCACACGTCAAAATAGGCTCCGCCCAATCATGCGCAACATCCTATCTTCAGTTGGGTATATCGTGGGTGGAACCAATGATGTTCTGATGGGTCAGCACCTTAAGGAGCGCTACATCATGAGCGTATTAGCGCGACTTAAACATACGCGCACCATTGTTGTTTCTGTTCCGTATCTCGGGGGGTACAGTGACCTGAATAATTGTGTATACATGTCTAATATTAGTATTTATAGGTCGGTAACTAAGAATTGTTTGTCTGCTCAGTTTGTTGATGTAAATAGCATCTTGTCACATTTTGGAATTTTATCAACTGGTGTTCACTTGTCCAAGAGGGGGAAAAATAAATTGTTTCGCGTCATCTCTGATTCAATCGCAGAAATGAATATCTAAATTGTAGACTTCCACGGTCTGAGTCAATGATATATTGATTTCCGGGTGGAAACCGCGTTGAGGACTTTGAAGTAGTCGACGTTTCGCGCTCTGTTGCAAGAGGCATCTTCAGGACTAAGTTATCAAACCAAGCGCTAAGAAGATACTGTCGTCTGTTGGGGCGGGTCTTTATATATGAGGGGACTGGTGTGACCAGATGGTGTTTGGAGTGGGGGTAACGTAGTGGATGGGGTGGGGTTAACAGGTGGGGGTAACGTAGTGGAAGGGGTGGGGTTAACAGATGGTCGGCCAGCAGGTATAAGCGGTTGGGACAGGACTGATTTCCAGGTATGATGTAAGTGAAAACCATCATCTCTATTAATATTGGAGGGGTGTTTTAGGATTTCTATTGATTCACGGATCCTTCTAGGGTAGTAATGGGATTCACGGGCGAGGACTTTGGTTTGTGCAAACAGGATGTCATGTCCCGTGTTATATCTGTGTTCAGCGCGAGCTGAACCAGCGATTTGTCGCAATCTAGTGCAGCGTTCGTGCTCAGATACTCGGACGCTTACTGATCGCTTCGTCTCACCAATATAGACACTTCCACAGGAGCATGGAATCCGGTACATACCAGAGGAAAGAAGAGGAGGAATTTTGTCCTTTGTAGAAGGAACTAAGTCCGATAGTTTGGAAAGGGGTTTGAATATCGGTTTTATGTTGTGCTTGCGGAAGATGCGTCCAATACGATCTGTCGTACCCTGGACGTAAGGAAGAAAACCGGTTGCGATTGGGACGTCGGGATGCTGATGAGGTGTGTTATCTATTGGGTTTAGATGTCGGGAAATGGTTTTAATTATCGAGGACTTGGGGTAGTTGTTTTGGGATAAGACTTTGGTTAAGTGGTCAAGTTCGTTTTGGAGGTATGTGGGGTGGGTAATAGAAATGGCTCTTTTCACAAGGGTATTGATGACAGCTTGCTTCTGAGCGGGGTGATGGTGGGAATTGGCATTGAGGTATCTATCGGTGTGAGTGGGTTTCCTATACACGGTATGTACAAGGGAGCCGGATGGAGTGCGAGTAACTAGGACGTCGAGAAAAGGGAGAGAGCCATATGTTTCCACTTCCATGGTGAAGCGTATGTCTGGGTGTTGCTGGTTGAGGTAGTCGAGAAAATTGTTTAAGGATTGCCGTCCATGTGGCCAAATTACGAAGGTGTCATCCACGTATCTGAACCAACATTTGGGCTTGAGATTGTGGGATTCGAGGATTTGTTGTTCAAATGCCTCCATGAAAATGTTGGCCACAACAGGGGATAAGGGTGAGCCCATGGCAGCTCCCGAAACTTGTTCATAGAACTTGCCTCGGAACTGGAAGTAAGTGGAAGATAGACAAGCACCTACCATGTCAGCGTAACAAGAAGGTTGGTTATCAGATGTAAGGAGTTGTGTAATTATGGTGATGGTATCCTGGATTGGAACCCTGGTAAATAAGGACTCAACGTCGAAACTAACCAGGAGGTCTTGGGGATCAAGGGACAGGTTTTGGATTCTTTGCACAAAATGTTGGGAATTGAGGATGAAGGAGTCCGTGTTAGCGGTATATTTGTGTAGGATGTTGGCAAGAAACTTGGAAAGAGCATAGGTAGGACTGGCAATTGAACTGACTATAGGGCGTAGCGGTATATTAGGTTTGTGGATCTTAGGTAAACCATACAGTCTAGGAGGTCGGGAATTTCTCGGAATAAGGGCTTGTTGTGTGTCTTTTGGGATGGGAGATTGTTTGATGAGATCTGTAATCTGGCGGGATAGGCGGGAAGTAGGGTCACGACTAAGGATACGGTATGACTGGTCGTTGAGCAGAAAATTCATTTTCTCTTCATAGGATTGGGTGTCAAGGATGACAGTAGTGTTAACTTTGTCAGCTTTGAGGATGACGATATCAGTGTTGGATTTTAGGGATTTGAGAGCGGTTAGTTCGGACTTGGAATAATTTGGTGTTGGGGGTTTGGCATGTTTAAGGATTTTAGTGGTTTCGTGACGTATGGGATCGGCAACGTCGGGTGGAAGTTTAAAGATAGAGGATTCTACTGAGGAAATGATGGATTCTACGGGAATATGTTTTGGAGTAAGGGCGTAATTAAAACCTCTTGACAAAAGAGATTCTTCGTCTGGGGTTAGGACATGTTTGGAGTGGTTGACAACGGTATGTTTCAGGGATGGTTGTTTGGGCATGTTAGGAGCGCAGAGGTTGTTGAATTTGCGTTTGTGGGTTTCGGTAGTAAGGGTCCGGGTTCGATCAGCTTGAGCTGCGGAAATTCGGTCCAGGTGATCAACATCATGAAGTGATAAAAAATGCGATAATTCTAGGTGTAGGTGCAATAGTTGGGTGGACAAGTTATTCAAATCACGTCTCACATGTCGAATTCTCTCGCGGACGAGAGCTTGACCTGCTCGACGAAAAATTTGAGAGGCAGAAAAGGATTGGATGTGGTGTTTGACTGTAAGGGAGGTTGGGATCTTGTTGTTGTCTCGACAACGGACAAGGAAGGTTAAGGAACACAGAAGACGAGTTATCTTCAAGCGGAGTTTGCTAAACTCTTTGGTCTTTTTCTGGATCGCCTCCCCGTAGAGGTTTGTATATCTAAATTGTAGACTTCCGCGGTCTGAGTCAATGATATATTGATTTCCGAGTGGAAACCGCGTTGAGGACTTTGAAGTAGTCGACGTTTCGCGCTCTGTTGCAAGAGGCATCTTCAGGACTAAGTTATCAAACCAAGCGCTAAGAAGATACTGTCGTCTGTTGGGGCGGGTCTTTATATATGAGGGGACTGGTGTGACCAGATGGTGTTTGGAGTGGGGGTAACGTAGTGGAAGGGGTGGGCTTAACAGGTGGGGGTAACGTAGTGGAAGGGGTGGGGTTAACAGATGGTCGGCCAGCAGGTACAAGCGGTTGGGACAGGACTGATTTCCAGGTATGATGTAAGTGAAAACCATCATCTCTATTAATATTGGAGGGGTGTTTTAGGATTTCTATTGATTCACGGATCCTTCTAGGGTAGTAATGGGATTCACGGGCGAGGACTTTGGTTTGTGCAAACAGGATGTCATGTCCCGTGTTATATCTGTGTTCAGCGAGAGCTGAACCAGCGATTTGTCGCAATCTAGTGCAGCGTTCGTGCTCAGATACTCGGACGCTTACTGATCGCTTCGTCTCACCAATATAGACACTTCCACAGGAGCATGGAATCCGGTACACACCAGAGGAAAGAAGAGGAGGGATTTTGTCCTTTGTAGAAGGAACTAAGTCCGATAGTTTGGAAAGGGGTTTGAATATCGGTTTTATGTTGTGCTTGCGGAGGATGCGTCCAATACGATCTGTCGTACCCTGGACGTAAGGAAGAAAAGCGGTTGCGATTGGGACGTCGGGATGCTGATGAGGTGTGTTATCTGTTGGGTTTAGGTGTCGGGAAATGGTTTTAATTATCGAGGACTTGGGGTAGTTGTTTTGGGATAAGACTTTGGTTAAGTGGTCAAGTTCGTTTTGGAGGTATGTGGGGTGGGTAATAGAAATTGCTCTTTTCACAAGGGTATTGATGACAGCTTGCTTCTGAGCGGGGTGATGGTGGGAATTGGCATTGAGGTATCTATCGGTGTGAGTGGGTTTCCTATACACGGTATGTACAAGGGAGCCGGATGGAGTGCGAGTAACTAGGACGTCGAGGAAAGGGAGAGAGCCATCTGTTTCCACTTCCATGGTGAAGCGTATGTCTAGGTGTTGCTGGTTGAGGTAGTCGAGAAAATTGTTTAAGGATTGCCGTCCATGTGGCCAAATTACGAAGGTGTCATCCACGTATCTGAACCAACATTTGGGCTTGAGGTTGTGGGATTCGAGGATTTGTTGTTCAAATGCCTCCATGAAAATGTTGGCCACAACAGGGGATAAGGGTGAGCCCATGGCAGCTCCCGAAACTTGTTCATAGAACTTCGGAACTGGAAGTAAGTGGAAGATAGACAAGCACCTACCATGTCAGCGTAACAAGAAGGTTGGTTATCAGATGTAAGGAGTTGTGTAATTATGGTGATGGTATCCTGGATTGGAACCCTGGTAAATAAGGACTCAACGTCGAAACTAACCAGGAGGTCTTGGGGATCAAGGGACAGGTTTTGGATTCTTTGCACAAAATGTTGGGAATTGAGGATGAAGGAGTCCGTGTTACCGGTATATTTGTGTAGGATGTTGGCAAGAAACTTGGAAAGAGCATAGGTAGGACTGGCAATTGAACTGACTATAGGGCGTAGCGGTATATTAGGTTTGTGGATCTTAGGTAAACCATACAGTCTAGGAGGTCGGGAATTTCTCGGAATAAGGGCTTGTTGTGTGTCTTTTGGGATGGGAGATTGTTTGATGAGATCTGTAATCTGGCGGGATAGGCGGGAAGTAGGGTCACGACTAAGGATACGGTATGACGGGTCGTTGAGCAGAAAATTCATTTTCTCTTCATAGGATTGGGTGTCAAGGATGACAGTAGTGTTACCTTTGTCAGCTTTGAGGATGACGATATCAGTGTTGGATTTTAGGGATTTGAGAGCGGTTAGTTCGGACTTGGAATAATTTGCTGTTGGGGGTTTGGCATGTTTAAGGATTTTAGTGGTTTCGTGACGTATGGGATCGGCAACGTCGGGTGGAAGTTTAAAGATAGAGGATTCTACTGAGGAAATGATGGATTCTACGGGAATGTTTTGGAGTAAGGGCGTAATTAAAACCTCTTGACAAAAGAGATTCTTCGTCTGCGGTTAGGACATGTTTGGAGTGGTTGACAACGGTATGTTTCAGGGATGGTTGTTTGGGCATGTTAGGAGCGCAGAGGTTGTTGAATTTGCGTTTGTGGGTTTCGGTAGTAAGGGTCCGGGTTCGATCAGCTTGAGCTGCGGAAATTCGGTCCAGGTGATCAAAATCATGAAGTGATAAAGAATGCGATAATTCTAGGTGTAGGTGAAATAGTTGGGTGGACAAGTTATTCAAATCACGTCTCACATGTCGAATTCTCTCGCGGACGAGAGCTTGACCTGCTCGACGACAGATCCAGGGTACGACAGATCGTATTGGACGCATCCTCCGCAAGCACAACATAAAACCGATATTCAAACCCCTTTCCAAACTATCGGACTTAGTTCCTTCTACAAAGGACAAAATCCCTCCTCTTCTTTCCTCTGGTGTGTACCGGATTCCATGCTCCTGTGGAAGTGTCTATATTGGTGAGACGAAGCGATCAGTAAGCGTCCGAGTATCTGAGCACGAACGCTGCACTAGATTGCGACAAATCGCTGGTTCAGCTCTCGCTGAACACAGATATAACACGGGACATGACATCCTGTTTGCACAAACCAAAGTCCTCGCCCGTGAATCCCATTACTACCCTAGAAGGATCCGTGAATCAATAGAAATCCTAAAACACCCCTCCAATATTAATAGAGATGATGGTTTTCACTTACATCATACCTGGAAATCAGTCCTGTCCCAACCGCTTGTACCTGCTGGCCGACCATCTGTTAACCCCACCCCTTCCACTACGTTACCCCCACCTGTTAAGCCCACCCCTTCCACTACGTTACCCCCACTCCAAACACCATCTGGTCACACCAGTCCCCTCATATATAAAGACCCGCCCCAACAGACGACAGTATCTTCTTAGCGCTTGGTTTGATAACTTAGTCCTGAAGATGCCTCTTGCAACAGAGCGCGAAACGTCGACTACTTCAAAGTCCTCAACGCGGTTTCCACCCGGAAATCAATATATCATTGACTCAGACCGCGGAAGTCTACAATTTAGATATACAAACCTCTACGGGGAGGCGATCCAGAAAAAGACCAAAGAGTTTAGCAAACTCCGCTTGAAGATAACTCGTCTTCTGTGTTCCTTAACCTTCCTTGTCCGTTGTCGAGACAACAACAAGATCCCAACCTCCCTTACAGTCAAACACCACATCCAATCCTTTTCTGCCTCTCAAATTTTTCGTCGAGCAGGTCAAGCTCTCGTCCGCGAGAGAATTCGACATGTGAGACGTGATTTGAATAACTTGTCCACCCAACAATTTCACCTACACCTAGAATTATCGCATTCTTTATCACTTCATGATTTTGATCACCTGGACCGAATTTCCGCAGCTCAAGCTGATCGAACCCGGACCCTTACTACCGAAACCCACAAACGCAAATTCAACAACCTCTGCGCTCCTAACATGCCCAAACAACCATCCCTGAAACATACCGTTGTCAACCACTCCAAACATGTCCTAACCCCAGACGAAGAATCTCTTTTGTCAAGAGGTTTTAATTACGCCCTTACTCCAAAACATATTCCCGTAGAATCCATCATTTCCTCAGTAGAATCCTCTATCTTTAAACTTCCACCCGACGTTGCCGATCCCATACGTCACGAAACCACTAAAATCCTTAAACATGCCAAACCCCCAACACCAAATTATTCCCAGTCCGAACTAACCGCTCTCAAATCCCTAAAATCCAACACTGATATCGTCATTCTCAAAGCTGACAAAGGTAACACTACTGTCATCCTTGACACCCAATCCTATGAAGAGAAAATGAATTTTCTGCTCAACGACCCGTCATACCGTATCCTTAGTCGTGACCCTACTTCCCGCCTATCCCGCCAGATTACAGATCTCATCAAACAATCTCCCATCCCAAAAGACACACAACAAGCCCTTATTCCGAGAAATTCCCGACCTCCTAGACTGTATGGTTTACCTAAGATCCACAAACCTAATATACCGCTACGCCCTATAGTCAGTTCAATTGCCAGTCCTACCTATGCTCTTTCCAAGTTTCTTGCCAACATCCTACACAAATATACCGCTAACACGGACTCCTTCATCCTCAATTCCCAACATTTTGTGCAAAGAATCCAAAACCTGTCCCTTGATCCCCAAGACCTCCTGGTTAGTTTCGACGTTGAGTCCTTATTTACCAGGGTTCCAATCCAGGATACCATCACCATAATTACACAACTCCTTACATCTGATAACCAACCTTCTTGTTACGCTGACATGGTAGGTGCTTGTCTATCTTCCACTTACTTCTAGTTCCGAGGCAAGTTCTATGAACAAGTTTCGGGAGCTGCCATGGGCTCACCCTTATCCCCTGTTGTGGCCAACATTTTCATGGAGGCATTTGAACAACAAATCCTCGAATCCCACAACCTCAAGCCCAAATGTTGGTTCAGATACGTGGATGACACCTTCGTAATTTGGCCACATGGACGGCAATCCTTAAACAATTTTCTCGACTACCTCAACCAGCAACACCCAGACATACGCTTCACCATGGAAGTGGAAACAGATGGCTCTCTCCCTATCCTCGACGTCCTAGTTACTCGCACTCCATCCGGCTCCCTTGTACATACCGTGTATAGGAAACCCACTCACACCGATAGATACCTCAATGCCAATTCCCACCATCACCCCGCTCAGAAGCAAGCTGTCATCAATACCCTTGTGAAAAGAGCCATTTCTATTACCCACCCCACATACCCCCAAAACGAACTTGACCACTTAACCAAAGTCTTATCCCATAACAACTACCCCAAGTCCTCGATAATTAAAACCATTTCCCGACACCTAAACCCAACAGATAACACACCTCATCAGCATCCCGACGTCCCAATCGCAACCGCTTTTCTTCCTTACGTCCAGGGTACGACAGATCGTATTGGACGCATCCTCCGCAAGCACAACATAAAACCGATATTCAAACCCCTTTCCAAACTATCGGACTTAGTTCCTTCTACAAAGGACAAAATCCCTCCTCTTCTTTCCTCTGGTGTGTACCGGATTCCATGCTCCTGTGGAAGTGTCTATATTGGTGAGACGAAGCGATCAGTAAGCGTCCGAGTATCTGAGCACGAACGCTGCACTAGATTGCGACAAATCGCTGGTTCAGCTCTCGCTGAACACAGATATAACACGGGACATGACATCCTGTTTGCACAAACCAAAGTCCTCGCCCGTGAATCCCATTACTACCCTAGAAGGATCCGTGAATCAATAGAAATCCTAAAACACCCCTCCAATATTAATAGAGATGATGATTTTCACTTACATCATACCTGGAAATCAGTCCTGTCCCAACCGCTTGTACCTGCTGGCCGACCATCTGTTAACCCCACCCCGTCCACTACGTTACCCCCACCTGTTAACCCCACCCCTTCCACTACGTTACCCCCACTCCAAACACCATCTGGTCACACCAGTCCCCTCATATATAAAGACCCGCCCCAACAGACGACAGTATCTTCTTAGCGCTTGGTTTGATAACTTAGTCCTGAAGATGCCTCTTGCAACAGAGCGCGAAACGTCGACCACTTCAAAGTCCTCAACGCGGTTTCCACCCGGAAATCAATATATCGCAGAAATGAATGTAATACCGAGTAACCACGAACACATAAATTTTAAAAATCTTCGGGTGATTGATACGGACATTATAGAAAGAGATACACTGAACACCCAGTGTTCCTAACGAATCATACAACTGTCTAAAGCTCATGTATTATAATATACGTAGTTTGCGCAATAAAGCTTCACTTCTGGATGTATATTTGAAAGATAGGAACATAGGTATTATTTGCTTAACGGAGCATTGGCTGAAGACGGACACTATTCACTTGGAAAAACTTGCCAACTTCACATTAACGACCTGGTGGTGCCGCTCTACTGACAGGGGAGGCGGGTGTGCTATTTATTCTGAGGGGGCATTGCTGATGAAAGCAGAATCGCCCAAATAATACCTATCGAAAAACATTTTGAATATTGTAGTTCTAGTTTTATCATTGAAAACAAAAGTGTGTTATGTGTATGCGTGTATAGATCTCCATCAGGAAATATAAAGTATTTTTTGTCGAATATGAACGAATTATTGGATATTGTGTGTCGTAAGTTCGAGTATATTATTGTTGGGGGTGATTTTAATATAGATTTTAATTCAGACAGTCCAAGCAGGCGCGATGTAGTAAATTTGTTTGTTTCTTTTAATTTGAAACCATGTTTTTACGAGGCAACAAGGTTGGGTAGGTGCATTGACAATGTTTTTTGCTCATTGTGGACTGATGAGATTGAGGCGACCGTTGACGATCCTGGAATTTCAGACCTTACTCTGTTGTCTTAATGTAGCTAAGCACGATAATGCGGAACAGATTTTAAAAAGATCATTTAGGGATACTGCTTTGAATTCATTTATTGCGGATCTCAGGGAGGAAGCGTGGCGTGAGGTCTATTGTGAGCTTGATGTAAACCTGAAATATGATGCCTTTCACTCCACTTTTAACTATTACTTTGAAAAGCATTTTCCGCTGGTGACAGTAGGGCCGCGTAAGTCTGGTTACCCTTGGTATAGTAGAGAGGTGAAAGAAATGTCTGCAGATCTGCGCAACTTTCATGAGATTTGTAAATTATTTAACCAACCGGACCTGTGGTCGGATTATTCAATAAAGAAAAAAGAACTCAAAATCGCGATAGATATGGCCAAGCAAAAATACTATGGAGGCAAACTCGAGGCGTCGAATAACAAACCAAAGACTATGTGGAGGATAATAAAAAATGAAACCGGACCTACTCCACACGGTTCAATTCAGATTATACAGGGAGAGAGAAAGGTGGTAGATCATGAGTCAGTCTCAGATTTGTTTAGTGATAAGTTTTTTAATTCCACTAATTCAAACATAAATCAAGTATATGACAAAACCCTTATGGCGAATGTCGATGATAGCATATTTTTTTATCCTGCTGATGAGGGCGAGGTAACTGGCGTTTTCTCTTCAATGCAGCCAAAGTTTTCGTGCGGGGAGGATAACATACCTCCTTTCATATTAAAGGCTGCATCTGGTGTATTGTATGTTGTAAAGCACTTAATAAACTATATGTTCACGCAGGGAGTGTTTCCAGACAAACTAAAAAATGCGATTGTTATACCGATACATAAGAGCGGATCAAAGACTGACGTAAGTAATTACCGTCCGGTATCATTGTTATCCTGCTTTTCGAAGATCTTTGAAAGAATAATTTATAACAGGCTGGTTCAGTTTTTTATGGCTAAACAAGTAATATCGAAGACCCAATATGGTTTTCTACCCGGAGTTTCTTGTGAGGGGGCTTTATTTGCGGCGTCATCAAGAATTTTGTCGTGTCTTGATGCGCATTCACATGTTGCAGCGGTATTCTTTGACCTCTCGAGAGCGTTCGATAGCATCAAGCATGGCCTGCTGCTATCAAAACTAGAATGCTACGGCGTGCGTCGTATTGCTCTGGAGCTTGTAACGTCATATCTCAGGAATAGACAGCAGATAATGTGCGTAAATGGAAAGCGGTCGGATTGTGAGTCTCGGTTGACGATTCGGGCCCCCCAGGGATCCATCCTTGGTCCATTATTGTTTGTAATGTTCATGAATGATTTGCCACTGCATCTGGGTTGCGGAAACCTATACCAGTTTGCTGACGACACCACGTTGATCGTTGACAGTGGCGACTTGTCGCGTCTTTCAGCTCTATTGACTGAGGCTTGTGAGAGCATGCATGAGTGGTGCAGATCAAATGGAATGGTCCCGAATAAAGAGAAAACAAAACTAATTACATTTTCTCCTCTGGCACCTCGGCAGTCAGTCCTGGTGAGGACAAGTGTTGGCTCGTTACCATTATGCGAAAATGTAAAATTTCTCGGAGTATACATTCAGCGGTCACTGGGGTGGAGGGATCATATAGAATACGTGGTTGGGAAGCTGAACAGGGTACACTACGCCATGTTCAAGCTTAGGAGTGTTCTAGATCTACCTTCACTCAGATCATTTTACTTTGCAAACGTGCAGTCCTTGCTGGGTTATGGCATTATACTATGGGGATCATCACCTCACATGAACACACTATTTAGACTTCAGAAGCGATTTTTAAGATGTATTTTGCGGCTAAATTTCCGGGAGTCATGCAGGGAGCACTTTAAGAAATTTAATATATTAACACTGCCCTGCATGTATGTGTACCGCCTCTTGTCGTACTGTAGAGCAAATTTGGGTACATTTCGGACAAATTCCGAAGTCTCGGCGGCTTTTGATACTCGGGGTGGAGGAAAGTTGTCGGTGCCTCGCCATTCCTCGTCTGTTTTTGAGCGCGGACCATACTTTATGATGGTCCGGACGTACAATGCACTGCCAACCCATGTTTTAAGTTCCTCTAGTGTAACTTTATTTAACGCCCGTTTAAAGGAACACTTGACGTCTAAATCATTTTATACAGTAAACGAATATTTGACAGGTACATCGCGCCTGTAATTGTGATAATGACTATTTTATTGTTTGTTTGTTGAAATAATTTTACTCCGTACTTTATTGTCGGTTTTATATATATGTTCATTTGTAGTGAATTTGTTTGGCCTTTGTGCCGGTCTATTGTGTTTGTATGCAAAACTAATATTACTACTTACTATGTAAATGACAATTGTCAATATCTGTGAAGGATCAGACGACAAATAAAGTATATTATTATTATTATTATTATTATTATATTAATACTCGACAAGCTACGAACACACGGATTGCACTTAAATAAACGGAAATGCACATTTTTTTACACCAAGATCGAGTATCTGGGCAATTGCATAGATGGATCTGGTCTTCACACTACACCAGGATTGAAGATTGAGGCAATTATCAAAACCCCAGCACCTAAAACAGTTTCTGAGACAAGAACGTTTCTGGGTTTGGTACATTATTACCAAAGATTTTTACCAAATTTAGCAACGAAATTGCACCCGATATACTTATTGCTGAAGAAGAACACACCATTCCATTGGGGCAAAGAATGTGATGCAGCTTTCCGGAAGATTAAGGAAGAGTTAACTAGTGGTAAGGTAATAGTAATTTTCGATGAGAACCTTCCATTATCTCTCGCGACTGATGCATCACCGACAGGACTTGGGGCAGTAATATCGCATACAATGCCAGACGGAACCGAACGACCCATCGCATACGCTTCAAGATCATTAAACACCGCAGAAAGAAATTACAGCCAGTTGGATAGGGAAGCAACAGCGATACATTGGGGCCTGAAAAAATTCTTTCATTATTTGTAACGCCTTTTTTTTCACAAAAATACCAAAGACCTAAAGTCGCCGAAGAAACACCAAAATACCTCGACTTCTACCAAACCTGTGCTGCTCATGCGTTTCTCCCGGATGCTCCGGCCAACCAGGGAGGTGGTCGTGGGACAGTAACCAAACGGTTCCTTGATACGATGTTCTAGGGCGCCACGTCAGTCTTAATCCGTTGGAGAAACAGCACTCGACTACGAAAGTGCAGCTGAAATAAAGGCAACACAGGGAACCAGCAAAGCAAATGTATCTTCAACCAATTTATTAGCCTCCAAACGGCAACGAGGAAATCACCAATATAATTTGCATCGGTATACAGGTACACAATAAATCTTGGTACAGCCAAAAGTACCACTCCGAGGATACGCCCACGCAAAATAACAAAAGAAAGGAATAAATGTCAAACAATTCAACTCGCTCAAGGGCTTCGAGCCCAAACCGCAAATCGTACCGAAAAAAAAAGAAATAATAGCGACCGACACGAAGCTTGGCCAAACCGCGCCGCGACTCGCTGTAGATTTGGGTAAAATCCCCAGAAAATTATTGCACCCGGCGTCGATGTTGAAAAGTTGATAACAAGAGTAAAATTAAACTCGGCAAGCGTATATGGGGGCAATCCGTCCCAAAAGAAAATTAAATTCCCATCGGCACTCAACTTGGCTACGCCCAAATGAGAAAATAAAATAAACTCCGAAGCCACTAACGGCTTCCGTTAAAAATCTTGAACGATCAAAGGAAATTATACCTGTGGATAACAGTTATCCGAATTAAATTCAGAATCCACAAAAATAAATACTGTAACGGGTAATCAAAATTACGAGTACGTAAACCAAACTCGAAATTAAAGAAAAAGGTAATTAATAACACACACGGGTTGAGCACCGATGGTCCGAGCGATATCTTCGGATAATTAAACACTTAACAATTAATAACACTGAGCTGAAGGCTCCGGAATGGACAACGATTACTAAATCGTAGCCACACTAATCTAATATTAATCAAATGCGCCACCCTAAACCGGTGTGCGAGCGGAAGGCTCCTTGACGGGTAACGATTACACAATCGTAGCGATACTAACTACTAATCAACAAAAGGCACAACCAAAAAAAGATATACGAGCTGCCTGCTCCTTCGAGGGACAACGAGCGTCCGCCACAGCTGATCGGAAAAATATAGGACCTCTGACCTTTATCCGGAGCTTCGAGACACTGTTTGCCACCTACAGACGCTCCGATGCTAGCGTTGGATCCTCCACGACGGATAATAATCACCGCACGTGCCGGTCCCGTCACGGTGCCACCAACTCCGACTCGATATACTTCGAAAAGGTCTCGTACTAGATGTCGAAGGACCTACGCAGGGTCTCTTGCCTCGTACCAGGTGACTACTGACTTACGAGGGGTCTCTCGCTTCGTGCTAGGTGACTACGAACGTTCGAGGGGTCTCCGGCCTCGTATTAGGTGCCTAAAAAGAGGAAATAGTCGTAGAATCGACCCACCAATTGCCACCAGACAATCTCATCGAATCTAAAGAGAGCTTACCCAAAAATAGATGGACACTGGGCCTACGTGAACGTGATAGAAGTTCGTTTAAATCCGCACAATGGCGTGGTGGCCAGATTTCCACTAAATCAACAACCTGGACACCTGTTGAAGCCTGGTCGAGATAAATCCGCACTACGGCGATAAGGGGGACCTCCAAACTACCAAAATCCTCTCCTATAATTCTCAACGGGCTTCCAAAAATCTATCACACGTGTACACTCCAGGATGATTGACAAGACAAGACGCCGGAAAAGCACGCTGCAAGCCGCACTACGGCCACGAAAAATAACGGCCGGAAACGCAGAAAAAACGGAAACCTAGAATTTCTGTCGGAATAGGGAAACCAAGGGAAAGTTAAACCAAGTAACAGCGGCGAACTATAGTACAAAGTGAACAACGATTTTGCAAGACAAAATTCCGTGAATCCAAACAGTAAAAACCGTGGGATCTAATTAAATGTAAATGACGGGGGCGTGGCCTCGGCAATTTTGCGCGCGGAAACCCGATGCTAGCAGCGTTTCACACCCTGCCGAGTTCCTGCCGAGCTCCACCAAGTTGCCCTAGACAGCGATAGATGGCGCTACCCATACGGAATATCAAACAAATCACGCAGAACAATTCGCCGCGTTACACTCCCCCTCTCCTCTCACAGAGGAAAATTTCCACGAAAGTTTCCGACCCAGATCCAAAGGAGCGAACCGAACGCATCAAACTGCAAACCCGTGTGTCCAACGATGCCTCCACACCAACAACTCAACTACCAAGCAATAAAAAAGCTTGAGGGGCCAGCACCAGATGCCAAGGCGGTGCAACGACAACAGTAGGGAGGGGAAAAGGTATGGGGAGAGGACAACACAAAAGAAGGAAGGGACGGGCAGTTGCGTAAGATGCGGAAAAGTGCATCAAACCTCGTTCGTACCCATCGACAGCACTGGAAACCAGCAATAACACATAGGGACAGGAACCAAGGAACTCACCACTGCTGCCACCGCACAACCCCAACACCAGGCACCGACGACTCTCGCCCCGAAAACAAAAAATAGAGCTGACCACAGCTCTCAACAAAAAGGGTACCACCCAACAACAAAAAGAAACTACGATAAGCAAGACAAAAACCCAGGGGACACCAGAACAAACCCCTGGGGTGGTGGTACTAACAAACAGAGAAATCCCAAAACTAAGGAAGACGGCCAATCAACCGAAATACCGCCAACCGAAGTATAACGTCAAAATGACGACAAAGCTAACAACCTAGCCGAAATCGTTTTGCAACGATGAGGAGTCCTCACGCATTGTGAGACGCTCCCTTTCCCGATCCCTACAAGAGATGATGGTAGGTGGAAGTCTTCCGTGGCCTTTTACCAGACTCTTACTGGTGGCAGGTTCGCCGTGTCCGTATTCTGTAAGCCCCGGAACACAGAGCGCTGGTGCACAACACTGAAACAACAGCACCTACAAAACAAAACGAAACACAGCAAACCCCAAAATTACCAAGCGCTGGGAAACGCATCAACAACGACCCACAAGGCCACGCTCAACAGGGAGCGAACAATCCGGCACCATGCCACAAATACGCCATCACGGCAGACGCCAACCTCGCCAATCCAGACACGAAGAAGGGTCCTACAAACTAAATAACAACCACGAGCTCCCCGTTCCGTCACGGAAGAAGGCAAAAGGCATGCATAAAATCCGCAGAGCGACAAACCGATCATCTCCTCCAGATCCGAAAAGGGTACCCGCACCAACACGGGAATCCACTGGAACTCCTGCAAAACAAAGATATAACAAAACCCACAACACCCGAGAACGAAATTCTATAACAACATAAGTTCGCCAGTCCCAATCAAAGAAGCAAAGCCAAGACCAAAAAAAAAAAGAAACTAGACCCAACCGGCAAAGTCCAAGACCTAATTAGCTCCTCCTAATTAATGATTAATGGCCCCACGTTGGGCGCCAATGTAACGCCTTTTTTTTCACAAAAATACCAAAGACCTAAAGTCGCCGAAGAAACACCAAAATACCTCGACTTCTACCAAACCTGTGCTGCTCATGCGTTTCTCCCGGATGCTCCGGCCAACCAGGGAGGTGGTCGTGGGACAGTAACCAAACGGTTCCTTGATACGATGTTCTAGGGCGCCACGTCAGTCTTAATCCGTTGGAGAAACAGCACTCGACTACGAAAGTGCAGCTGAAATAAAGGCAACACAGGGAACCAGCAAAGCAAATGTATCTTCAACCAATTTATTAGCCTCCAAACGGCAACGAGGAAATCACCAATATAATTTGCATCGGTATACAGGTACACAATAAATCTTGGTACAGCCAAAAGTACCACTCCGAGGATACGCCCACGCAAAATAACAAAAGAAAGGAATAAATGTCAAACAATTCAACTCGCTCAAGGGCTTCGAGCCCAAACCGCAAATCGTACCGAAAAAAAAAGAAATAATAGCGACCGACACGAAGCTTGGCCAAACCGCGCCGCGACTCGCTGTAGATTTGGGTAAAATCCCCAGAAAATTATTGCACCCGGCGTCGATGTTGAAAAGTTGATAACAAGAGTAAAATTAAACTCGGCAAGCGTATATGGGGGCAATCCGTCCCAAAAGAAAATTAAATTCCCATCGGCACTCAACTTGGCTACGCCCAAATGAGAAAATAAAATAAACTCCGAAGCCACTAACGGCTTCCGTTAAAAATCTTGAACGATCAAAGGAAATTATACCTGTGGATAACAGTTATCCGAATTAAATTCAGAATCCACAAAAATAAATACTGTAACGGGTAATCAAAATTACGAGTACGTAAACCAAACTCGAAATTAAAGAAAAAGGTAATTAATAACACACACGGGTTGAGCACCGATGGTCCGAGCGATATCTTCGGATAATTAAACACTTAACAATTAATAACACTGAGCTGAAGGCTCCGGAATGGACAACGATTACTAAATCGTAGCCACACTAATCTAATATTAATCAAATGCGCCACCCTAAACCGGTGTGCGAGCGGAAGGCTCCTTGACGGGTAACGATTACACAATCGTAGCGATACTAACTACTAATCAACAAAAGGCACAACCAAAAAAAGATATACGAGCTGCCTGCTCCTTCGAGGGACAACGAGCGTCCGCCACAGCTGATCGGAAAAATATAGGACCTCTGACCTTTATCCGGAGCTTCGAGACACTGTTTGCCACCTACAGACGCTCCGATGCTAGCGTTGGATCCTCCACGACGGATAATAATCACCGCACGTGCCGGTCCCGTCACGGTGCCACCAACTCCGACTCGATATACTTCGAAAAGGTCTCGTACTAGATGTCGAAGGACCTACGCAGGGTCTCTTGCCTCGTACCAGGTGACTACTGACTTACGAGGGGTCTCTCGCTTCGTGCTAGGTGACTACGAACGTTCGAGGGGTCTCCGGCCTCGTATTAGGTGCCTAAAAAGAGGAAATAGTCGTAGAATCGACCCACCAATTGCCACCAGACAATCTCATCGAATCTAAAGAGAGCTTACCCAAAAATAGATGGACACTGGGCCTACGTGAACGTGATAGAAGTTCGTTTAAATCCGCACAATGGCGTGGTGGCCAGATTTCCACTAAATCAACAACCTGGACACCTGTTGAAGCCTGGTCGAGATAAATCCGCACTACGGCGATAAGGGGGACCTCCAAACTACCAAAATCCTCTCCTATAATTCTCAACGGGCTTCCAAAAATCTATCACACGTGTACACTCCAAGATGATTGACAAGACAAGACGCCGGAAAAGCACGCTGCAAGCCGCACTACGGCCACGAAAAATAACGGCCGGAAACGCAGAAAAAACGGAAACCTAGAATTTCTGTCGGAATAGGGAAACCAAGGGAAAGTTAAACCAAGTAACAGCGGCGAACTATAGTACAAAGTGAACAACGATTTTGCAAGACAAAATTCCGTGAATCCAAACAGTAAAAACCGTGGGATCTAATTAAATGTAAATGACGGGGGCGTGGCCTCGGCAATTTTGCGCGCGGAAACCCGATGCTAGCAGCGTTTCACACCCTGCCGAGTTCCTGCCGAGCTCCACCAAGTTGCCCTAGACAGCGATAGATGGCGCTACCCATACGGAATATCAAACAAATCACGCAGAACAATTCGCCGCGTTACATATTGTTATGGATGAAAATTCACACTAATTACCGACAATCAACCAATTGCGCGAATATTTCATCCAGAGAAGGATTTACCACCAACTTCTGCCATCCGACTACTTCACTACGCTAGCTATATCAGTGGATTTCAGTATGATATAGAGCACAGAAGAACACAACTACATTCCAATGCGGACTACTTATCGAGAATGCCACTTCCTGGTATACAACACAGAAGAGACGCAGCTGAAGTTTTCCAAATTTACCAGTTAGAAAATATGCCTGTTAACAGAGACGACACCAAGAAGCACACACAAAAGGACCTCACATTAAAGGAAATATATTTAGCTGTGGAAGGAGGTGATTCTCTTCGGAAGGATTTAGGACGGATTAGTGACTACTCTATTCAAGACGGATGCCTAATGAGAGGAATACGTGTGGCTATACCTGGAATCCTAAGGAAACGTGTCTTGGACGAATTACACTCTGTACACGTGGGAGTATCCCGGATGAAATCTCTTGCCAGAAGTCATGTATGGTGGCCTGGTATTGATAATGACATAGAAAACATTTCACGAAGTTGTCAGAGATGCGCGGAAACGAGGAACAACCTACCCAGAGTTGAAGTTCACCCATGGGAAAATGCACACGCACCTTGGGAACGAATACACATTGACTACGCAGGACCATTCTACGGAAGATACATTTTGGTAGTGGTGGATGCCTATTCTAAATGGATAGATACCATGGACCTTAGTGTCTGACAATGGAACCAATTTCAAATCAAACGATTTTGATTTTTTTTTGTCACAGAACGGAATACTGCATAAGGTGGCTGCGCCGTATCACCTAGCGACAAACGGCCAGGCAGAAAGATATATCCAAAATCTTAAAAGAAGTCTTCGCTCTCAATTAAAGGACGGAGCGGAATTCAAAATTAGCCTCCAGCGATTCCTGATGCAGTACCGGAAGACACCCCATGCCATTACAGGAGTGAGTCCGGCAGAACGCCTGCTAGGACGAAACATATCCACTAGGATTGACCTAGTAAAAAAGAAGTTCAGAGACAGGAACTCCGACGAAATGGTGGAGGCGAAGGAGAGGAAATTCAAAATAAACGACAAGGTGCAAATAAGAATGTACAACAACCCCACACAGAAGTGGAGCATTGGAACGGTTGTAGGCAAATTGGGAAAGTTACATTATAATGTGTTACAAAACGGACATGTTACAAAACGGACATGTACACAAAGGACATGTATTTTTTAAATCAAGGAGATGAGGACAGCTGTAATTTAATTAGTTTATTATTATTTTATTATTAGTTGGACTGTATATTGACAGATTGAGAGATGTAGATGATTTTTGACCAGAGACACATTTATTATGGGGGTTCATACATAACGTCAATATTGTCGGAATAAGTTGAAAATGAATACTTACGAATTCTTGGATAATCCGTACTGCTAAATGATTGTGAAATATAATTAAAACAAAAATGTCACAAATCGTTAAAACCAACTATCACATCACTTAATAATGGTTTATTAAGTGTTGAGCAGATTTTAATTTGAATGTCATATTATGGAATACACAATTTAAACTAATCCATAGTAGTTAATTTAAGTTAGTTAGTTAGTTAGTTAGTTAGATAGAAACATCATAAATTATTTTTATTATAGTGACAATGCTGACAAAACCTCTTTAATTTTAATAATACATAGACATTAATGCTTAAAGAATTTTGAATTTCTAGCTTAGAAATATCATTAATGGATATTGGAAAAGTAATACCCTCATTTAGAAAATAAACTGCTTCCGGGTTATGCCGTGTGTCAAGATTTGTTAATGCTGACGTTTCGCGAACCATGTTGCTCGCTTCTTCAAAGCTAATTGAATACTGACGACCTACCAAGACAATATCCCTTATATACCTAAGTTTACACCTCACTGCGCACATCTGGAGAACCGCTCCCATGTGCTTTTCCACCTGACCGCGTTAGGATCGATTTCCAGACCCTACTAATGTCAGTACCATCCTCGCGATTGATGTTGTCAGGATGTTTGTAGATTTCGATTGCTTCTCTAATAAGCCTTCGATGATAATTACCTACCCTTGCCAACATCTTCGCGTCATCGAAATTCATTATGTGTCCCGACTCGTGGCAGTGTTGAGCAACAGCGGACTGTTGAATCTTGCGTAGCCGGGTGTCTCTACTGTGCTCCTTGACTCTACATTCGATACTTCGTCCTGTCTGTCCTACATAGCATGTTCCACACTCACATGTTATCTTGTATACTCCTTCGTTCTTCAGGAGTGGTGTGATATCCTTTGGGTTAGGCAAAAGATCTTTTACCTTTGCTGGCGCTCTGTACCTTAACGTGATACCCGATTTCTTCAGTATTCTACCGATTCTTTCCGATACCCCACTTACGTATGGCAAACAAGCGAACCCCTTTGACGCTTGCCGCTCCTCTGAGACTTGCGGTTTTCTCTGTGTGACACCCCGTATGTCAGACTTGGAGTATCCATTCTGACGCAGAGCCCACTCCAAGTGTTTCCGTTCGTCGTCCAAGCTGCTGGCGTCGCACACCTTCTCGGCTCTGTTGAACAGAGTATTAATAACACTTCTCTTCTGTTGGGGATGGTGGTGCGATTTGGCGTTCAAGTACCGATCGGTATGTGTCTTCTTACGGTAGACAGTATGTCCAAGCGCACCAGTTGGCGTTCTGTATACCAGCACATCCAAAAATGGCAGCTTGTTATCCTCTTCTATTTCCATCGTGAATTTGATAGAAGGATTGACATTGTTCAGGTGGCTAAGGAACTCAGTAAGTTTATCTCTACCGTGTGGCCAAACCACAAAGGTATCATCAACATATCTGACCCAATGCTTGGGTTTGTAAGGACATGACCTAATGGCTTTTTCTTCTTCTTTCTTCTTGAGCAGATTTTAATTTGAATGTCATATTATGGAATACACAATCTAAACTAATAGATAATACACAATCTAAACTAAACATAGTAGTTAATTTAAGTTAGTTAGTTAGTTAGTTAGTTAGACAGAAACATCATAAATTATTTTTATTATAGTGACAATGCTGACGAAAGGTCTTTAATTTTAATAATACATAGACATTAATGCTTAAAGAATTTTGAATTTCTAGCTTAGAAGTATTATTAATGGATATTGGAAAAGTAATACCCTCATATTTTAGTACTGTAGAAAAGTGTGGGTAAGATGTAACCAAATTCACACTACGTTTAGCTGGATGTAACGCGGCCTGTAATGCAATGTAAGATATAGAAATCATCTTAGTTTTTGATATTTAATACACCCTTTTTTAATTCGCTCAATTTCGTTAGAGGTTTATTTAAGACGTTGAGCCGACGCATGCGCGAAACGGCCAAATTTCAGATTGTTCATCAGTTTACCAACTCATTCGTGGTATATTTTTTATTTCATGTTCGGAGAAACAACTTTCGTGTTCGGAGAAACAACTTTCGTGTTTGCAGAAGCGAGTTTCGTGTTTGGAGAAACAACTTTCGTGTTTGGAGAAACAACTTTCGTGTTTGGAGAAACATCTTTCGTGTTTGGAGAAACGACTTTCGTGATTGGAGAAACAGCTTTCGTGTTTGGAGAAACAGTTTGACTCTTTGGGTTGTGCTGAGTTGGGTTCTTCCGCGTACCAATTTCTAACCCAACCCATCTAATGGAGAACCCGTTATTTACTATTTATTCGTTATGACAATATGTTTCATATAGTACCCAAATAACAATTAAACATTGCTTCTTATGTAAATCGAGCACAAATTTGACGAATTTCACGGCCATCTTGTCTGTAATGCGGATTCGTTTAGGGAAGTATACCTTCGCAATGGGGGTGGTATACAGATCTCCCAGTTGCAACTATCTGACTTTTGTTAACGAGTTGGAGAGTGTCCTTTCTCGGCTGGTACCGACAGTGGATAAAGTAATCCTTATGGTTGATATGAATATAGATATGGGAAACAGAGACGGATATCAGACCATTGCCCTATTGGACATGTTTGATTCGCTTGGTCTTGCGCAGATAGTTAGTGATCCGACAAGGGTCACGGCTACAACCAGTTCGGTTCTTGACTTGATTGTGGTTTCGGATACGGAAATGATTGGGAATGTAGACTCACGGCCCCTCGCGAATGTTTCTGATCATAATATGGTATCATGTCGTTTAAATATCTTAACACCCAGAATACCCATTTATAGAATGTGCCGTCAGTATAAAAATTTTTTGCATGAGAGCTTTTTGTTTGATCTCTATAGGTCCCATTTTTTCTTATATTTGACATGCTGGATGTTCATTCAAAAGCGGATTTTTTAACCAATGGCATTGTCAATGTATTGGATTGTCACGCACCAGTCAGAAGAGTAAAATTAATAAACCGCCTGCTCCTTGGTTGACTGATAATATTAAACTTATGCAGCATCTTAGAGATAGAGCTTTTGGGGAATATCGCAGGCTACGTACGGCTGGGAAATATAATTATTATAAAAGTCTTAGAAATCTAGTAAATTCCTCAATAAACCGTGAACAAGCGGCATATTTCTGGACCCAGTTACAGACCTCAAATAATTGCTGGCAGGCGTTAAGGAAGGCTGGCATGTTTCATAAACCGTCGCCCGCGCTCCCTGCGAATCTTGATGACCCGAATTCTATTAACCGTTATTTTATCAGCGCCCAGACTCAGGTGCGCTGGATGCAAGCTTGCTTGATTTCTATAATAATAACAGATTTGGGGAGGCGATATTTAGCTTTCAGTCTGTGGTTGACTCCGATATTGAGCTGGCAATTGCTAGTGTTAAAAGTACAGCTGTAGGCATTGACGGGCTAAGTATAACACACATAAAAATGTGTTGCCCTCATATTGTACCATACATTAAAGATATTATTAATGGCTGTATTGAAGTGGGAGAGTTTCCTGACATATGGAAGAAAGCATTAATAAGACCGTTGCCGAAGATTAGCAGTCCGGTAAATTTTAACGACCTTAGATCCATAAGTATTGTACCATGGCAAAAGTTACGGAAAGAATTCTGTGGCTACAGATGCGCCAATTTGTGGAAAGCAATAATTTGCTTCCCCAAACACAGTCCGGTTTTCGGTTGGGTTTTGGATGTGCCACTGCATTGACAAATATAGTCGACGATATACTACGGGAAACAGATAATGGAAATCTAACTGTACTTTGTTTGATGGATTACACAAAGGCATTCGATACCATAAATCACAAAATGTTTTCATCTATCCTTCATTATTTTGGATTTGATGTGAGATCCAATAGGCTGCTGACTAGTTACATTTCCGACAGAATGCAGGTGGTTGCGTCCAATGGACGGCAGTCTGATGGATTAAGATCGGGGTCGGGTGTGCCGCAGGGCTCAGTACTCTCGCCTTTGCTGTTTACGCTCTATACATCAAATTTCCAGTCACACGTTTCTTATTGTAAAACCCACTTTTATGCCGATGATACTCAAATTTACTATTCATTTAAGGCAAGTGAGGTGGAGCAGGCATGTGAGAAAATCAATTCTGATCTGGGGAGATTGGCTGATGTTTCCGAGAAACATTCACTCCGGCTTAACCCAAAGAAATCGGAAATAATATTATTCGGACCTAAGAGGCAACGACAACTAACGGCAGGTAGGATAAATGTTAGAATCAATGATCAACCCCTGGAATTAAAGGCATGTGTCCGCAGTTTAGGAGTTTTGCTGGATAGTGATTTGTCTTTCGCAAACCATATTAATAAGTGTGTTCAGAGGGCATACTGTAATTTGAAATTAATATATAGTAACAGAATTTATTTAAGCCAAAAAATAAGAAAAACTTTGTGTGATTCCCTAGTCTTGTCAATGTTTAATTATTGTGATACACGTTACTCGCCTTTTTTGTCTTATACGTTAAAAAATAAAATCCAGAAAGCCCAGAATGCGTGCATTCGATTGATCTTTGGTATTAGAAGGCGAGACCATGTTAGCTATAAACTGCCTGAGCTCAAATGGTTGAATATGTAGGGTAGAAGACTGCTTCATTCGGCTTGTTTCTTCTACCGGATTGTGACGACGGAGATGCCGCCATACTTGTTTAGGAGACTTCAATTCCGAGGGGACGTGCACACGCTAAACATTAGGTTTAAGGGGAGATTGAGCCCTCCAATTCATAAAACAGCGTTTTTCAAAAATAGTTTTTCTTATCAAAATGCAAAAATATACAACAACATCTCCTCATATGTTGGCGTGTGCGCGTCCATGAGGGTCTTTAGAGAGAGAGTGGTGGGGTATATTTGGAGTAGGCACTTGGGGGGTGGCAGTTGGGGTGAGTTGGGTTGAATTGGTTGGACATGGTCATGTGTGGTTATCGGATCCATTGAGCGCTTTACTCACTTGTGTAAATTCTGTTTGTTAGATATTAGGAATATTATTATTAAGTGTGATATTGTAAACTATACAGTGCAATGTGTTAGTTTGTATTTTGTTTTGTCGGTGTGGTGGAAGAGCAGTTAAACTGAACCACACCTTTTGTTCCTTTATGTGTAATTATGTATTGAGTTTTTTTTTGTAAGCTGTATGCAATAATGGTTCAATAAATGCTATTAAATTAAATTAAAAATTAATAAGCTTTGTTCTTATTGGTTGATTATAATTTACCGTTATAAGTGCAAAAATTTAAATAGTTGATTCTAAATTGAATACAATCATTACCTCACTAAAAATATAATCAGCAGCTTAAAAAAATTTGCTAATTAAAATATAAGAAATTCTAATATGGTTACCGTATTGAATTTACCCTTTTAATAATAATAATATAATTTCTTAACCTATGAAATAGAACATAAGAAATTCGTTTAAAACATTTATTTTTTTTCATAATGGTAAAGTTGATATAATGATATAATGGTAAAGAAGATGGTACTTGGGGCTGACATTTTAAAATAAGAAGATGGTGTTCAAAGATGGTCGCTCAAACTCCATTTAAAACAAAAAGGCGGCATCGTTTAAAAATATAACGTCCGGTCGGCATGCCGTTAGCGCGCGTGGGTTGGTACGTCTGGGGTTGGTGGGACTGATTTAAAACTTTAAAATTTATGACGCGAATATCTAAATGGTGCGCGGCGGCACTTTAAAACATTAAAATTTATAGCGCGAATATATAAATGGCTTGCATTTTAAAGATGGGCCGTTAGCGCGCGGACCTTTGCAGCGTTCTCTCTCTAAAGCCTTGTACAGACTGCAGCTGCAACGTGTAACGCAACACGTAATGTAACATGCAATGCAACCTGTGTGGACGGGGTGTTGCGCGTAACAGCCATGTTGCAGCGCGCGTTGCACTGCATGCGCGCCGCGATCCACCGACTGTCGGTTCTCGCGGCGAACAGTGCGAACACAGAGGGACGTTGCAGTTGCAGCGTGGACGGGTTTCGTCACGCATCGGGTAGTATTTAGTGCGCGCCAAATCGTTTAACCCGACGATATTTCTATTTTGCTTATACTTGATCTTGTTTTCCTTTCTCGTAGACTAACTTCTAAAAGATACACTATTCCCAGAAACGCAACACTTGGAAAATACAGACAATTAAAGAACACCGTAGGATAGTACCAACATTACAGACTTTGAAGAATGCCTGAAATTTGAGTTATTTTTTCTATGGGGAAAATCTGACGAAATCGATTGGAAAAATGGTTCCTTTTCAAACCTGAAAATTTTGAAATGTATAAAATAAACCCCTGAAACGTTTTGCGATCCATGAGTTATCTATACTTGTCTATAGCGTTTTGCATTAAAATGAACCGTTTTCTTACTCTCTAGATAATTTTTCAATGCATATAAACATTTCGTAGCGACGTTTTGTGAGAATGGAATACACTTGAAAAACAAAAATTGTAAAATACGTCGTCAAATTGTACCTATTATAAACCAAACCAGCGAAAAAATCACTGTTCTATGTAGTGTATACAACGTGATCATAAAATGACCGACAATTCCTACAGGATGTTGCTCTTGTGAATGTAAATTATATACTCATTTTAAAAAATATTGGAAAATATCAGAAGTTTTAAGAGCTTCTATCTTGGTGAAATGATATTACCTGTAGCTTGCCATATCTTCACACTATTTTTAAATAAGTTTAATGAGAACAAAATCTGATGTGGCCAGGCACATGACTTTATCATACTATATTTAAAAATAATTTAGCTGCTTGAAATTCGAGATAAAATAATAGATAAATATATAAAATAGAGATAAAACTGTTAGCCAGGATTTGACAGATATGTTCATACTATTGACAGTACGTATTGTCAAAACATCAACGTTTGACACTACCTACTGTCACTAGATGGTCACTAGAATAAAAATATCTGTCAAATCCTGGCTACCTTGCTTTATACTAATGCATACACGACCTATTTCGCACAAATAGAATTTGCTAAATAGCTAAGCTATTAATTTTACCAAAAAAATTCATAAATGACATAAAATAAATGACATAAATTATTCAAAAATAAATGACATAAATTACTCAAAATTACTTTTACTTGTACTTCAATTTATTTAGCTATTTTGACAAAACTTTAGAAATGGCGGCTCATTTACAAAATCCTTGAGAAATATTAAATAAATAATTAAATAAATTAAGTAAATATTCAGTTCCTTAGGACCTTTTTGAACAAAAACATTTTCAGCTCTAAGTTTAGTCATGAAACTTCTAAATATGAAGTTTCGTCCTGATACCTTTAGTAGTTTCTCCGGAATCGTCGCCACAAAGATCGGATACACACACGCACAGACATTTTTTGGTACCTTGTTCAGGTGACACAGGAACACCTATTTACGCTAAAAACTTAATTTTTGTTTTGCACTATTTATCATACTAAGTATGATAAAGTAAAAACTACGCTCTATACTTTGACAATTTTGGGTTGCAATTTTATACCTGTTACCTGCCAAAGCCACTATGATCCATATTTCATAGTAGCCAATCGTTATTTACCTGTCTTGGGGAAATGCGCAGAGAAATTTGCAGCTTTTATACTATGAGGAAGGTCTGGCAAACACGGGCTCTTGGTCTCTAACATGTTTATGAAATTATCACAAAAATGCCATTAGGCCAGATCATCCGGCTTAACCCCCATGTTTTTTTTTCTGTGGGGCCACATAATTACTAGTGTTCATACAATGAACTGTGATACAGTGTAACGGGTTCAGGCGGCAGTGGAGAAGGCTATTAGGTACTTATTTCTTCTCTAAATTGGTAATTCTTGTTTAGAACAAATAATGGTCAACTAGAAAAGAAACTGCTTTCGGGTTATACCGTGTCTCAAGATTTGTAAATGCTGACGTTTCGCGAACCATATTGCACGCTTCTTCAGAGCTAACTGAATTCTGAAGACCTACCAAAGCAATTTCCTTATGTACCTAAATTGGTTAACTATTTGACGTTCTATTTGATTTTTACATATTCAAATAGAAGATCGACATATCTTGTCAACCTCATGTATAACACATTTATGATAGAATAGAATTTCAAAGAAATAAAAAAAAGCTTAAGGGTATCTAATCCTCTAATGTAAGGATCTAAAATTTCGATTTTCTATTGATCGTAGCTAATTCATTCATTAGCATAAACGCACCGCAAGCAACAGCTAGTTGAAATGACGACTCCATGCCTCTCAACGCTCGTCGAACAACTGTTCACCTACCGAGCGAGACTAGCGCGCCAACGCATTGCGCGGTCGTTTTAATCCCGTCCACGCGCGTTGCATGTTACATTACGTGTTGCGTTACACGTTGCAGCTGCAGTCTGTACAAGGCTTAACATCGACGTGTGAGTCATACACTCACGTTCCCCGGTTCAAGCGCGCTCGGTTTTAGTCGGGCGGTGTCGTGATGGTGTGATGGTGGATCTAGAAGTGCCCTTACTTCCCTACTTACATCTCCAAAACTTTTACAATGTACTCATGCGGGATACCTTCATATAATCAATCCATGGATAGGTTTCCTCGAGATTTCTTAAACTTTTCAACAATCGTCTTGTTGATTATTAACAGTTCCTTTGAACCATAACTGTCCTTTAAAATACCTTTCTGCTCAGAGGGCAATGTGTACATTGTTTTCCTTAAGAATCTTGGTACCTACAATTTTAGTTAATAATTTATAACTACAATTTAAACTAATAATAGGTCTATATTGGGATCCATCCATTGTATTCTCCGTTTTGGGTATTAAAACAGTAACACCTTCCGTCAGCCACGACGGTATCAGTTCCGGATTATTAACCATATTGTTAAAACATTTTATCAAAAGTTCATGCAATACGGTTATCCTTTTAAGCCAAAAATTAGGAATTTTATCTGGTCCAGGAGCTAAACTTTTGCAAGCATTTAAGATGTCATCTTTGGAGAGAAGTACATCTTCCATTGCTGGATAATGGTTATTACACCTCTCCTCGCGTTTAATGCGTCCGTAAGATCAGCCCGCCACTTTTCGCAAAACAATCTGAAATTTTGTGAGTATTTAGTACCTAATTTGTACTATTTTGTACCACTAATCCCCGAATTTGTATCTCAAAGGAACACCTCGATATCGGCGTTTCTAATTCTTAGCGTCAACTCAGCCCGCCATTTTGAACGAAAACCATGTAGGAGTGTAATTTTCAAATCGATGATTAACCGAATATTTAGTACCCAATTTGTACTATTTTGTACCACAAAGCTCGAAATTTGTACCTCAAAGCTTCACCGTTTTATCGACGTTTCAATTTATTAGCGTCAGTTCAACCCGCCAATTTTTACTTTCACTAGGAAAGGCAGGTAGGAGTGTGATTTTCAAATCGACAATCATCCTAATATTTAGTACCAAATCGGTACTAATTTGTACCACAAAACTCAAAATTCGTACCGCAAAGAATCGCCCCTATATCGACGTTTCCAATTTTTTTGCGTCAGTTCAGCCCGCCAATTTTTACTTTCACTAGAAAAGCTAGTCAGGAGTGTCATTTTCAAATCGATAATTATCCTAATATTTAGTACCAAATCTGTACTAATTTGTACCACAAAACTCAAAATTCGTAGCTATTTAAATTTAAATTTTAAATTTAAATTTGTACCTCAAGGGATCACGATTATCTGGGCGTTTCCAATTTTTTAGCGCACATTACTTTTTTATTAAAAACGCCATGTGGGAGTACAATTTTCAAGCCAGCGACTATCCTAATATTTAGTACCATATGTGTACTATTTTGTACCGCCAAGTTACAGATTTGTACCTCAAAGGACAACCCTTATATCGACGTTTCCATTTTTTTAGCGTCAGTTCAGCCCGCCATTTTTTATTTTCATTAGGAAAGCCGGTCATGAGTGTCCTTTTCAAATCGATAATTATCCTAATATTTAGTACCAAATCTGTACTAATTTGTACCACCAAGTTTTAAATTTGTACCTCAAAGGATCACGATTATCTGGGCCTTTCCAATTTTTGAGCGCACAAAATTACATTTTTATTAACAACGCCATGTGGGAGTACAATTTTCAAGCCAGCGACTATCCTAATATTTAGTACCATATGTGTACTATTTTGTACCGCCAAGTTACAGATTTGTACCTCAAAGGACAACCCTTATATCGACGTTGCCATTTTTTTAGCGTCAGTTCAGCCCGCCATTTTTCATTTTCATTAGGAAAGCCGGTCAGGAGTGTCATTTTTAAATCGATAATTATCCTAATATTTAGTACCAAATCTGTACTAATTTGTATCACCAAGCTTCAAATTTGTACCTCAAGGGATCACGATTATCTGGGCGTTTCCAATTTTTTAGCGCACCAAATTACTTTTTTATTAAAAACGCCATGTGGGAGTACAATTTTGAAGCCAGCGACTATCCTAATATTTAGTACCATATGTGTACTATTTTGTACCGCCAAGTTACAGATTTGTACCTCAAAGGACAACCCTTATATCGACATTTCCATTTTTTTAGCGTCAGTTCAGCCCGCCATTTTTATTTTCATTAGGAAAGCCGGTCAGGAGTGTCATTTTCAAATCGATAATTATCCTAATATTTAGTACCAAATCTGTACTAATTTGTACCACAAAGCTTCAAATTTGTACCTCAAGGGATCACGATTATCTGGGCGTTTCCAATTTTTTAGCTCACCAAATTACTTTTTTATTAAAAACGCCATGTGGGAGTACAATTTTGAAGCCAGCGACGATCCTAATATTTAGTACCATATGTGTACTATTTTGTACCGCCAAGTTACAGATTTGTACCTCAAAGGACAACCCTTATATCGACGTTTCCTTTTTTTAGCGTCAGTTCAGCCCGCCATTTTTTATTTTCATTAGGAAAGCCGGTCAGGAGTGTCATTTTCAAATCGATAATTATCCTAATATTTAGTACCAAATCTGAACTAATTTGTACCACCAAGCTTTAAATTTGTACCTCAAAGGATCACGATTATCTGGGCGTTTCCAATTTTTTAGCGCACCAAATTACATTTTTATTAAAAACGCCATGTGGGAGTACAATTTTGAAGCCAGCGACTATCCTAATATTTAGTACCATATGTGTACTATTTTGTACCGCCAAGTTACAGATTTGTACCTCAAAGGACAACCCTTATATCGACGTTTCCTTTTTTTTAGCGTCAGTTCAGCCCGCCATTTTTTATTTTCATTAGGAAAGCCGGTCAGGAGTGTCATTTTCAAATCGATAATTATCCTAATATTTAGTACCAAATCTGTACAATTTTTTAATCCCAACCTCCAAATTCATTTACCTCTGTGAACTTAGCCCCCCCCCCCCATATTGAGTTTTTTTTAGCTTAACTCGTGTGATAGTCGTTTGATAGTCTATCCCAGAGGTTTGATTGTTTTTCGTTTTTCCGCAAAACGGAAAATAAAATTTGGCGTGAAGTTAGCCCCCCATGTTTGAAATCTCGGGATTTTTCAGTTGCAATAGATTGTTTATGGTTTGGTTAGTTTTGATAGTCCATTCCCGACGTTTGATAGTTTTTCGTTTACCTGAAATCCGAAAAATTAGAATTTGTAGGTTATGTTATTGTCGGAATTTATATCTTTCTTAGTAACAGCATGATTGATAATATTATAATATTATAATAAATTAATGATCCTTATAAATAATATATTAATAATGTTCGAATTCTCGGGTTTTTTAAGTTGCAATCGATTGCTTATGGTTTGGTTGGGTTTGATTGTTAATTCCCGACGTTTAATAGTTTTTTGTTTTTCTGAAATCCGCGAACTTAGAGTTTAGTTTATTAGTTTAGTAATTAGTTATCTTATTTTCCGAATTGATTAAATTTCATGGGCTATCCATGGGCGGGAGTTGTTTGATTTCCGTTAGAAAATGTATCATAATCCATAGTTCTAATTAAAAGTTGGTATTATATGAAAAAGAACTACATGAGTTTTATTTATTGTCCTCAATATCTAATTTGAATCAGCGCCATCTACAAAGGAACGGTCAAAGCTAGCGCTACTTTATCGGCATCGGTAGAAACTTGACAAGTAATAAAAAGTAGGGGCTTCTCACTCAATACAGTATGACTTATTTTAAAACTATTGGATATAGGAAGTATATTATAGTATATCTACAGATGTAGTATATTACAGCTAATTATATTAAAGTTTAAAATAAACTATGGCAAATGTATTTACATATCGATAGTTTATTTTAAACTTTAATATAATATATCTGTAGATATACTTCCTATATCCAATAAATAGTTTTAAAATAAGTACGTAGGCTTTCACGGCCAGAATCATTTAGAAAATAAACTGCTTCCGGGTTATGCCGTGTGTCAAGATTTGTTAATGCTGACGTTTCGCGAACCATGTTGCTCGCTTCTTCAAAGCTAATTGAATACTGAAGACCTACCAAGACAATCTCCCTTATATACCTAAATTTACACCTCACTGCGCACATCTGGAGAACCGCTCCCATGTGCTTTTCCACCTGACCGCGTTAGGATCGATTTCCAGACCCTACTAATGTCAGTACCGTCCTCGCGATTGATGTTGTCAGGATGTTTGTAGATTTCGATGGCTTCTCTTATAAGCCTTCGATGATAATTACCTACCCTTGCCAACATCTTCGCGTCATCGAAATTCATTGTGTGTCCCGACTCGTGGCAGTAGTGTTGCGCAACAGCGGACTGTTGAATCTTGCGTAGCCGGGTGTCTCTACTGTGCTCCTTGACTCTACATTCGATACTTCGTCCTGTCTGTCCAACATAGCATGTTCCACACTCACATGTTATCTTGTAAACACCTTTGTTCTTCAGGACTGGTGTGATATCCTTTGGGTTAGGCAAACGATCCTTTACTTTTGCTGGCGCTTTGTACCTTACCGTGATACCCGATTTCTTCAGTATTCTACCGATTCTTTCCGATACCCCACTTAAGTATGGTAAGCAAGCGAACCCCTTTGACTCTTGCCGCTCCTCTGAGACTTGCGGTTTTCTCTGTGTGACACCCCGTATGTCAGACTTGGTGTATCCATTCTGACGCAGAGCCCACTCCAAGTGTTTCCGTTCGTCGTCCAAGCTGCTGGAGTCGCACACCTTCTCGGCTCTCTTGAACAGAGTATTAATAACACTTCTCTTCTGTTGGGGATGATGGTGCGATTTGGCGTTCAAGTACCGATCGGTATGTGTCTTCTTGCGGTAGACAGTATGTCCAAGCGTACCCGTTAGCGTTCTGTATACCAGCACATCCAAAAATGGCAGCTGGTTGTCCTCTTCTATTTCCATCGTGAATTTAATAGAAGGATTGACATTGTTCAGGTGGCTAAGGAACTCAGTAAGTTTCTCTCTACCGTGTGGCCAAACCACAAAGGTATCATCAACATATCTGACCTAATGCTTGGGTTTGTAAGGACATGACCTAATGGCTTTTTCTTCAAACAATTCCATGAAGAAATTGGCGATTACCGGTGAAAGAGGAGATCCCATGGGAGCACCCTCTACTTGCTCATACATCGCTCCCGCCCACTTGAAGTATGTGGTGGAGAGATGGATAGGTCACGTCCAACCATCGGACCTGGATTGACAACTCTTCTCTTCACGAATCGCTGCTTGCTCTTGATACCTTGATCTTGACTACTGGCAATTGACCCCCTTGGCTCCTTTGGACCTCCTATTTATACCTCCTTGGCTTTGCTTATCACCGTGATTCAAGGCGTCTCGAAGTCCGTGGGAACAGCCTGTTTCTTTGGTTCCCGAGTCAACATTTTTTTCCGTGTGCAGTACTTCTAGTAGATTCGCCAGCCAAAACACCCTGATAGCAAAGCACGTATTCTTAATTTCATGCGTCGCCTGACTAGCCTTCTGTAAACTTTCCCAAGCGGATAACGAGATTACTGCGCGTTCCATCGGCTTGTTGCCACGATATTATGTGTCTTTTAAAAATGTTATAATTTGGTTCTGTGGTATTATGAGAGAGAGAGTGATAGATAACTCTGCTATTATGAGAATCAAGCATTCTAATTATAATTTATTCGTATGACCTATTCTAATAAAAAGAACTTAACTAACTGTCAACAATTCTGCCCCATCCTTACTCCATTAGTGTTATTATTAACAACAAGCACCCCGGTTGATTACATTGCCCCATCCTTAAAACAAGAAGGGTTACTTACTCCAAGTACCCTTCCTTTTTCCATACCCAGACATAATCAAACCCATTACCGAAAGAACTAAACTCACAATCAAATGATGAGGCAACAATGTTAGAACAGTGCATACATAATTACAACTACAAACAAAACAAGTACATAGGGCGGCACCATCGTATTTCGCGCACCAACTTTTACCGTTCAGTCAACTGCACCCAGAATTGTTTATTGAGCAGAATCCATTACTCCTACTGACGGGACAACTCAGCTTTTCTTTGAGGTTTTGGTTACTCCAATGTGACCTCAACGGACAGGAGCTCAACGGCTAGCCATACCTGCTCCAAGTTCCTGATGTGGGACCATGGTTGAGTCGCCCAGTCCACTGGATTGCCTTGAATACATGTCACTGGGCCCGCCAGAACGTAAGCGAGTTTTTAAAGCTCGCCACAGACAGGAGACTGCACCCAATGTGTGGCCAGGGCAAAAACCTTCCGCAGCATGCTTACGGGGCTCAGCGGCTGACCAATCCAATCTATCGCCCCATCACCATACCAGGCCTGGAATCCAACCTCTCGACAACGTCCCTCTCGACACGTACCATATTCTCGGGCATATCCTCGGGCTGGCCCAGGAAATCACCGCTTCAGTGAATGGCCCCTTCACCAAACAATCGACAACATCCCTCTCCACACGTACCATGTCCTCGGTGGAACCAGGAGACATCTGATTCAGCAGTGGTTCGGCGGCCATGGACATTAGTGGACTTTTACCCCACGCCGTCCGTGCGGTGGCACAATTCTCAAGCCCGGCGCCACAGGGCTATCGCATCTCATACTATCAATACAAATCAAGAAATAAATACATTTAACAAATCATAAATAAACACCAATCCCACCCTTAACTCAAATAGAGGGCTTGATGGCAAGTGAAATTATCCTTCAAACACCCCTCTCCCCAAAACTTCTAAGAAAATAGTCGAAACATTAAACGTTCTCTTTAAATTTGGAAAACCCTCAAAAAAATATTCAAGAATTTGAAGGAAAATGAATCACTTCAAATTCCCACTGCCCAATATCTAACCTCTAATAGAGCAGTCTATTAGGAGGTCTGATAATATACCTGGTTTGTCGTATCGATCTTCTTATTCACCCTCTCGGGTTGGTTTATCCGTCCAATTACTCTTCCTTCATCGGCGTGCGGTGGTTTATTTTCTAATGCACCACCCAGTAAACCAGTCCTCTCGCCCCATCTGGGCATCGTCTCCCTTCTCGGAGTCTCTATTTGAATTTTCCGTCCTACTAGAACTCTATCCACGTCGGCGTTCGGTGATTTATATTCTTACGAATCACCGTGTCAACCAGTCCTTTCTGCCCATCTAAACACCGTTCTTCTTTTCTCAGCCTTCAACGGGTATCTTTGTCCAACTACTCTTCCTCAAACTGCATTCGGTGATTTATATTATATCGAATCCCCCTGTAAACCGGTCCTCTCACCCCATCTGGCCACCGTCTTTCTTCTCGCTCTCTAAGTTTGGTTTCTCCGTCCAACTACAATCTCTTCGTCGGCGTTCTGTGAATTGCTTTTTAACGAATTACCTTGTAAATCAGTCCTCTAGCCCCATCAGGGCATTGTTCTCTTTTTCGCACCCTCCATTCGGTTACTCCGTTGAACAACTCTCGTCACTGACGTTCGGTGATTTATATTCTAACAAATCACCCTGTAAACCGGTCATCTCGCCCCATCTGGCCACCGTCTTTCTTCTCGCACTCACAGTTTGGTTTCTTCGTCCGACTACAATCTCTTCGTCGGCGTTCGGTGAATTGTTTTGTAACCAATTACCCTGTAAACCAGTTTCTTGCCCCATCTGGGCACCCTCCATTCGTTTCTCCGTCTAACAACTCTCGTCATCGACCATCGGTGATTTATATTGTAACGAATCACTCTATAAACCAAGTTTTCGCCCCATCTCGGCACCACCTTTTTTTCACACTCCGTTAGGTTTCTACATTCACATACTATTTTTTCCCCTGTAACCTAGTCCTCTCGCCCCATCTGGGCACCGTCTTCATTATCGTACCCTCCGTTTGGTTTCTCCATCCAACTACTATTTCTTCGTCGGCGTCCTATGATTCGTATTCCAACGAATCACCCTGTAAAACCAATCCTTTTGCCCTATCTGGGCACCGTCTTCATTTGCGTACCATCCGTTTGGTTTCTCCATCCAAGTACTATTTCTTCATCGGCGTGAAGTGATTCGTATTCCAACGAATCACCCTGTAAACCAGTCCTCTCGCCCGATCTGGGCACATCTTCTTCTTCGTACCCTCCGCTTGGTTTCTCCCTCCAACTACTATTGCTTCGTCGGCGTCTGGTGATTTGTATTCCAACGAATCACCCTGTAAAACCAATCCTCTCGCCCCATCTGGGCACCGTCTTTATTTGCGTATCTTCCGTTTGGTTTGTCCATCCAACTACTATTTCTTCATCGGCGTGAAGTGATTCGTATTCCAACGAATCACCCTGTAAAACCAATCCTCTCGCCCCATCTAGGCACCGTCTTTATTTGCGTACCTTCCGTTTGGTTTCTCCATCCAACTACTATTTCTTCATCGGCGTGAAGTGATTCGTATTCCAACGAATCATCCTGTAAACCAGTCCTCTCGCCCCATCTGGGCACATCTTCTTCTTCGTACCCTCCGCTTGGTTTCTCCCTCCAACTACTATTGCTTCGTCGGCGTCTGGTGATTTGTATTCCAACGAATCACCCTGTAAAACCAATCCTCTCGCCCCATCTGGGCACCGTCTTTATTTGCGTATCTTCTGTTTGGTTTGTCCATCCAACTACTATTTCTTCATCGGCGTGAAGTGATTCGTATTCCAACGAATCACCCTGTAAACCAGTCCTCTCGCCCCATCTGGGCACATCTTCTTCTTCGTACCCTCCGCTTTGTTTCTCCTTCCAACTACTATTGCTTCGTCGGCGTCTGGTGATTTGTATTCCAACGAATCACCCTGTAAAACCAATCCTCTCGCCCCATCTGGGCACCGTCTTTATTTGCGTATCTTCCGTTTGGTTTGTCCATCCAACTACTATTTCTTCATCGGCGTGAAGTGATTCGTATTCCAACGAATCACCCTGTATACCAGTCCTCTCGCCCCATCTGCGCACATCTTCTTCTTCGTACCCTCCGCTTTGTTTCTCCTTCCAACTACTATTTCTTCCGTCAGGGGCTCGATTACCACCGGGCTACAAACTAAAACTCTCGGGGCGTCGTTTAGCTCTTTGGTATGTTCCACTTGATCTACCAATCTAGTTTGTTCTAAGCTTTCACCCCGTTCGTGACTGTTCTTACCCCGTTGGGGCATCGTCTTCTCTCTCGCATTCTTTGGTCGGTTTCTCCGATTGAGTATTCTCTTTACGTCGGCAGTTGGGGATTTATTTTGTAATGAACCACCCTGTAACCCAGTCCTTTCGCACCCTCTGGGCACCCACCCTTTCCTTAAACTTTCGGTTTCATCATCGTCGCTGCTGACTTCTCCGCCTTCGGTAGTTAAGATGGTTACGTTGACCTCGATCGGGGGAGGAAACTCTTTCCTCGTCGGAACAACTTCAAAGTTACACATTTTTGTCGTGCCTTCGTCCTTGAATACCGTAATTTCGTCAAGATGGGAGGTTGTGGTTCCTGGAGGTGTGGTCCGCCTTCCCTTAGCTATCTCAGGTTGCTGCCTATTGGTTGTTTCGGCTAGTATTTCCTTCCGGGGTCCTGAGGCACCTGCGCAACAAGAATGACGGGACTGACCCAAATTTGATAAGTTACCAGCTATACCGGCCGACAAAGCCGCATTAGGGTGCCTTAGCCCGCCTAACCTTTTGTTCGATAGTGCAGTTTGAATATCTGCCGCATTTATCACCGAGGATTTTGCTAGGGAAGATTTTACGTTATTCTCTTCCTGTACGACTTCAGCAAGGCCGACATCGGATTCCGTCATCAACTTACATGTGGTACCGAGAATTCTAACTAACTGCTGCGAATAGTCTAACACCACCTGATTAAAAGTTAAAAAGTCCCTACCTAGTATACCGTCAGATCTTAGCCCTAATTCGTTAGGACATACAAAACAATTAAATCTAATGTTACACTGATCTAGGTGAAAATTTGCATTTGTGATTCCTAGTATGCCAATCTCATGTCCCGTAATTCCGGTAATTGTTAGGTTTCCATACGGTGTCTTTTCCAAGCTTATTATTGGATTGGATCCCACTACATTCCTTCGCAGGATCGTTATTGGTGAACCGCTGTCAATCAAGAACATATACACGCAAGAATTTACCTCTAATCTTATGTAAGCTGGCGTTTCTATTGAAGACTATAGATGTGGCACTATAACATTTGTCTCTGAGGCGCCCCTTAGTTCTGCTCGTCTCCAGCGTTGGGGCTCGCCGCTAGAGTTGAATCGTTTAAAGCACCAACTTGTTGGGACTGGCGCGACCTCTGCTGATGCCTGGGCAAAAATTGAGAGCGGTTACCTATTTGTGTCGACCCGCCGCCAGCGTTTCGTCTCGGACCCGCTGCAGTTATACCATCGCCTTGCGATTTCGGACAATTTACCGCAATGTGCCCTGGCTGTTGGCACCTAAAACAAGTAATGTCGCGAAAACTTGGTAGAGTCCCTTGCCTCCCGCCGCGTCCTTGCTGATTATTCTCCGACTTATCTGCACATCCCCGCGAAAAATGGCCTAGCTGTCCCCATCTATAACAGACTATCCCTCGAGCTGGAGAGTCCGCCTCACGGTAAGGTGACCTTTCTAGACTATTAACCTGATGATAACGGCCGCGAATAAGCTCCTGATTAGTTTCCTCTAGTGCCGCTATATCTGCCAATTCATCAATTGTTTTGTTCCCTTGCAATAACAATGACCCGCAATGTTTTAGTAATTCCGGTTTGAGACCGACCCTAAATTGATGTAACGCTATATCCTGCGTTTTGGAGGTTATTCCGGCCCAATCGGTAGGCAGGGTGCGCTCCCGTTCCAACTCTAAGCTCTCTTGCGTGATTAACTTAACACGAGTAAGGAACTCGTGTACATGTTCTTGGTCCCCCTGATACAATTTAGTCAAAGCGGCCAAAAGTTCACCGGACGTCCGTTTTCTACAAAATTTTTTAATAAATGTTTCTTTAAACTCTTTGAAAGTCACTTCTTTAACCTGTAACGTTGCCTCCGACCTGAAAAATTGGTATGCCGCATCTTGCAACCTACAGATAATTAAATCTAATAACTCCCTATCATTCCAACCTTCCAAATCCGCACGTCTCTCAATTAAAAAAAAAATAATCCCTTATGTCTCCCTTCCCCGTATAAGGCTCCACAGTGTGACATATTTTTGCAAAGTTAAGCGACCGATTAGGCGCCGGCGTCTCTACTCCGGTTGTCTGTTTTCCGGACGCGCCCACTGGCGGCGTATTATCGTTATCGCCATCCATAACTCACAACACACGTGTAAACTACTGACCCAGTTAAACTAATCACGGCGCGTGCCACAACAATCCTATCAGGTTACTTGAGAGAGAGCTAAACCAGTGACCACCAACAATTATAAGTCGAACAGAGGTTACTTTCTTTAAAAAAAAATCTGATGTGACCAGGCACATGACTTTATCATACAATATATAAAATTAATAGTTTAGCTGCATGAGAATCTATTTTATTGAGATAAATCGTAGGTATTGTCAAAGCATCAGCACTTGACACTACCTACACTACGTCATTAGAATAATAGTTATTTATGTCACAAGTGCCGAAAGTACGGAATAGCGCGGCGACCGGTGATGCGGCGCGTCACCGAAGGAGAAGCGTCGCCGTCGCATGTGAGCGAGTCGCGCTATGTAGTTTTCGGCAGGAGTAACATCAACGTTTTTTGTGTTGCTTTTTGAGAAATACGTACTTACAAAAAATTAAAAATGGTTATATTTCTGGATAGGAAATGTTAGGTTGATACCACTTCTACGAAACGTCAAGTTTAAAAAGCTAAATCAAATTCTGACAGATTTATATTCGTTCATGACACTGTAGATGTCACATCCGTACCAACATACTAAAACGTAACTATACGCATCGCTATACTTTATTTACAATTTTCTCAATTATCGTTTTTACAATTAGATAACAACGGGTTGATATTTCTTATCAACAAACAATCAAATTGGCGATCTTATTTTATTTGAATTTTGTATTTTCTACTTTGCCGCAGTAGAGCGGCAACGTTCCATAGCGGTTCTCCAACCTCTGATGAAATCAGCTGTTTTCGAGTGTGACAGCCATAGACATTTCTGTGGTGACAGCACAAAAAAATATTTGTCAAATCCAGGCTACTTTGAAGTTTCATATCAATGCAGATGCGACCGATCTCGATCAAATAGAATTTGCTCTTAAAGCTAAACTATTAATTTTACCAAAAAATATCATAGGCATAAATTATTCAAAATTTCCTCTACTTTAATTTATTATTTAACTATTTTGTCGAAATTACAGAAATGGCGGCTCATTTGCAAAATCTTTCAAAAAGGCTTAGAATAAACTACCAGTTCCTTTGGACCCCTTTCAACCAAAAGCTTTTCAGCTCTAAGTTTGGTAACAAAACTTCTAAATATGAACTTTCGTTCCAATACCTTTAGTAGTTTCTCCGGAATCGTCGCCACAAAAATCGTTTACACACAGACATACGCACAGACACACACACACACACACACACACACACAGACATTTTTTTGTACCTTGGTCAAAAATGTTCAGGGGACCCAAAAAGACCTATTTCCGCTAAAATCTCAATTTTTTTTTTTCAGCATGATTACAATACTTTAGCATACTGCGTATGATAAAGTAAAAAAAATAAAACTTAACCTTCCTAAATTTAAGTGCGCAGAATTTCCTAATTAAAACACCCCACACCTGGCACCATTGTAGCACCCCCGATAGGGGTGGGTTAGCCGAGCGGAGACTAGTATTTGAATTATCAGGTGGCTGATGTTAAAGGAATATTTTATGGGCGGAAATTTTATCTCATGCGAGTTTTGATCTTAATACCCGAGATAGTAAACTGCACACTTACCTGTTATTAAAGCTTATCGGTTGGTTTCTTTAGTCACCTGAATTTACTACTATATAAATCAAATAATACTTTTAAAAAATGTATAAGTGTATTAATATAAAAATGCATTAAATTTACACAGAACTTTGTTCCATCAACCAATATAACAAAAACAACCCTCAAATCTACTACGCTACCCAACCAATGCAACTTAACTACAATTTGCTCGCGAAATTAAAGGCCATAGTGAAACTCTAACTTACATAAATCAACCACATAAACTGGGTTCCTCACTTACAACTTTCACAAAAATAATCTTGATCCCTAACCGTATACAATTCCGTCGAAAGCTAAACAATCCTACATTACAAAAAGAAGAAACAACTATACCAACAACATATTAGCAAAACATGATAACTTAACATACCAGCCAGTTCGGCTCTCTCTCGTAACCACGAAGATAATCCCCAATAGAATCGCCACCCCTTCTATAACCAATTGTAAAGGCAAGCAATTGCAAACGGACTCGCTTACCCTATTGCCTCGCTATCTGGTGGTGTTGGCGGAGGTACCAGCTCTCTCGCAGTCTGAAGTATTCCGGACTCCCTGGGTTGTGTTTCCGCTTTGTTTCCTCTCGACAGGACCTGGCCTTCGTCTTAACCCTGAAGGTACTGGTTCTTCACCCTGTAGTTGCTGTACGCCTTCAGAGGTCCACCATCTAGCGAAGTCTCGGGATCCTGGTACTGCTTCCACCCTGAAGTCTGCACCCAACTCCCCAACTCAACACTGGCCCTTGAATCCACTCGGACCGTTCTCGGGCTTCTATTTATACCTCCTTGGCTTCGCTTATCGCCATGATTCAAGGCGTCTTGATGCCAGTCCGTGGGAACAGCCTGTTTCTTTGGTTCCCGAGTCAACATTTTTTCCGTGTGTTGTACTTCTAGTAGATTCGCCAGCCAAAACACCCGGATAGCAAAGCACCTATTCTTAATTTCATGCGTCGCCTGACTAGCCTTCTGTAAACTTTCCCAAGCGGATAGCGAGATTACTGCGCGTTCCATCGGCTTGTTGCCACGATATTATATGTCTTAAAAATATTATAATTTGGGTTTGGTGGTACGAGAGAGAGTGATATGGGAACTATATGGGAACTAATTTCTAACTTAAACTTATTCCTATGACCTGTTAATAATATAAGAAAACCGATCTAATTGACAAAGTTGTTGCCCCATCCTTACTTTAATAGTAATATTTTTAATATGTGTATCCCCGGTCGGTTACATAACTAATTACTAAACTAATAAACTAAACTCTAAGTTCGCGGATTTCAGAACAACAAAAAACTATTAAACGTCGGGAATTAACAATCAAATCCAACCAAACCATAAGCAATCGATTGCAACTTAAAAAACCCGACAATTCGAACATTATTAATATATTATTTATAAGGATCATTAATTTATTATAATATTATAATATTATCAATCATGCCGTTACTAAGAACAATTATACGTTCAGAACTAACAAGCGAACAAAATGAAACAACAATCAAACAACTCCCGTTTAAAATAGCCTTTATAAAGGTATAAATTCCGACAATAACATAACCTACAAATTCTAATTTTTCGGATTTCAGGTAAACGAAAAACTATCAAACGTCGGGAATGGACTATCAAACCTAACCAAACCATAGACAATCTATTGCAACTGAAAAATCCCGAGAATTCGAACATGGGGGCTAACTTCACGCCAAATTTTATTTTCCGTTTTGCGGAAAAACGAAAAACAATCAAACCTCTGGGATATCAAACGACTATCAAACGACTTAAGCAAAAAAACTGGAAAAAGTCAATGTGGGGGGGGCTAAGTTCACAGAGGTAAATGAATTTGGAGGTTGGGAATAAAAAATTGTACAGATTTGGTATTAAATATTAGGATAATTATCGATTTGAAAATGACACTCCTGACCGGCTTTCCTAATGAAAATAAAAAATGGCGGGCTGAACTGACGCTAAAAAAATGGAAAGGTCGATATAAGGGTTGTCCTTTGAGGTACACATCTGTAACTTGGCGGTACAAAATAGTACACATATGATACTAAATATTAGGATAGTCGCTGGCTTGAAAATTGTACTCCCACATGGCGTTTTTAATGAAAGTGTAATTTGGTGCGCTAAACAATTGGAAACGCCCAGATAATCGTGATCCCTTGAGGTACAAATTTAAAGCTTGGTGGTACAAATTAGTACAGATTTGGTACTAAATATTAGGATAATTATCGACTTGAAAATGACATTCCTGACTAGCTTTTCTAGTGAAAGTAAAAATTGGCGGGCTGAACTGACGCAAAAAAATTGGAAACGTCGATATAGGGGCGATTCTTTGCGGTACGAATTTTGAGTTTGGTGGTACAAACTAGTACAGATTTGGTACTAAATATTAGGATACTTATAGATTTAAAAATGACACTCCTGACTAGCTTTCCTAGTGAAAATAAAAAATGGCGGGCTGAACTGACGCTAAAAAAAAATGGAAACGTCGATATAGGGGTTGTCCTTTGAGGTACAAATCTGTAACTTGGCGGTACAAAATAGTACACATATGGTACTAAATATTAGGATAGTCGCTGGCTTGAAAGTTGTACTCCCACATGGCGTTTTTAATAAAAAAGTAATTTGGTGCGCTAAAAAATTGGAAACGCCCAGATAATCGTGATCCCTTGAGGTACAAATTTAAAGCTTGGTGGTACAAATTAGTACAGATTTGGTACTAAATATTAGGATAATTATCGATTTGAAAATGACACACATGACCGGCCTTCCTAATGAAAATAAAAATGGCGGGCTGAACTGACGCTAAAAAAAATGGAAACGTCGATATAAGGGTTGTCCTTTGAGGTACAAATCTGTAACTTGGCGGTACAAAATAGTACACATATGGTACTAAATATTAGGATAGTCGCTGGCTTGAAAATTGTACTGCCACATGGCGTTTTTAATAAAAATGTAATTTGGTGCGCTAAAAAATTGGAAACGCTCAGATAATCGTGATCCTTTAAGGTACAAATTTAAGGCTTGGTGGTACAAATTAGTACAGATTTGGTACTAAATATTAGGATAATTATCGATTTGAAAATAACACTCCTGACCGGATTTCCTAATGAAAATAAAAATGCCGGGCTGAACTGACGCTAAAAAAATGGAAACGTCGATATAAGGGTTGTCCTTTGAGGTACAAATCTGTAACTTGGCGGTACAAAATAGTACACATATGGTACTAAATATTAGGATAGTCGCTGGCTTGAAAATTGTACTCCCACATGGCGTTTTTATAAAAATGTAATTTGGTGCGCTAAAAAATTGGAAACGCCCAGATAATCGTGATCCTTTGAGGTACAAATTTAAAGCTTGGTGGTACAAATTAGTACAGATTTGGTACTAAATATTAGGATAATTATCGATTTAAAAATGACACTCCTGACCGGCTTTCCTAATGAAAATGAAAAATGGCGGGCTGAACTGACGCTAAAAAAATGGAAACGTCGATATAGGGGCGATTCTTTGCGGTACGAATTTTGAGTTTGGTGGTACAAATTAGTACAGATTTGGTACTAAATATTAGGATAATTATCGATTTGAAAATGACACTCCTGACTGGCTTTCCTAGTAAAAATAAAAATTGGCGGGCTGAACTGACGCAAAAAAATTGGAAACGTCGATATGAGGGCGATTCTTTGCGGCACGAATTTTGAGTTTTGTGGTACAAATTAGTACCGATTTGGTTCTAAATATTAGGATGATTGTCGATTTGAAAATCACACTCCTACCTGCCTTTCCTAGTGAAAGTAAAAATTGGCGGGCTAAACTGACGCTAAAAAATTGAACCGTCGATAAAACGGTGAAGCTTTGAGGTACAAATTTCTAGCTTTGTGGTACAAAATAGTACAAATTGGGTACTAAATATTAGGTTAATCATCGATTTGAAAATTACACTCCTACATGGTTTTCGTTCAAAATGGCGGGCTGAGCTGACGCTAAGAATTAGAAACGCCGATATCGAGGTGTTCCTTTGAGGTACAAATTCGGGGATTAGTGGTACAAAATAGTACAAATTAGTACTAAATCCTCACAAAATTTCAGATTGTTTTGCGAAAAGTGGCGGGCTGATCTGACGGACGCGCGTTTAATGCATGCCGCTTCAGAATTATACTTGCCAGATTGCCCCCAAATGCCTGTAAAAAAATGGTAACATCCTACCACTACAAGTCCGAATTCTTTTTTCTATTCTTCTGATACATTGGGCCTTAGCTTGAAGTTTCTGTTTTAACTCTTGTTCAATAATTACTATACACTTCTCTTCGCCTAAAACACTATATATTTTGATTAAGTGTAGATCCATAATGCAAAATTTGGTAATAATATTAAATAAGAAGCCTCTTTATTTGCATAAATTATTTATTAATTGCTTCAGACTAGTTTCGCCCATACGGGCATCATCAGTGTGAAAGCTGCAAACACAAAAAATCAAACAATCAAACAATTTGCACCTGGGGAACGAAAGACAACTTACAGTCAAAAAATTAGGAGAAAAAGAGCTGTACTAACGACATCGTTATGAACATACACGTGGTCAGATGAGAACAAATCATGATCTAGACAAGAAAAAATGTTTGCAATAGTATAAGTCAAAAGGAGGTTTTATAAAAGAACTTACATTGTTTCCCAGGCGCTTTAGACGATTTTTACAATTAAAACTTAGATTAAAAACATCTCAACACCGAATTACATACACAATGACGTTTAAGCTGCTGCTCGGTGGATGGTCGACGGGAGAAGGAAGAGTTTCTGCGCTCGCTGCAGGCAAGCCGCATGAAAAAACGCCACCAACTTGAGCGGTAATATAAAGAACTAAAATTCACCGGAGGGAAAATTTCAAATTCAAATCTAAAAATATAATACAAGTTGGTGATAAGTTTTGAAAAATAGCAACCATTAAAGGGAAAAAATCGTTAAAAATATAAAATGGTAAATACATCAAAAGGAGCATTACAAAGCGGTGAATATAAAATCAAAGTGTTAAAGAAGCTGTTGGGGAGGAAATTGGCAAAACTAAACGTAAGAAAAAAGAGGGTTAATCAAGAAATTAATTTGGTCATTAATTAGAGTGTAATTAGGGTTTGTGTTGTGTTTCATGATTTCATATTGTTCAAGTAAGTCAAGATGATAGCCCTTATTGCATTTGTGAAGTAGCTTAGCATTGGCATAGTCAATGCTATGGCCTGTTTCGATTCTATGCATATACAGATTACTGGTAGGTCGGGATTTATGTTCAGTTAAACGTTTTGCCAACTTCCTACCCGTTTGTCCAATGTACACAGCGTTACAGTTTTTACAAGAAACGGAGTACACACCACTGCAATCAAAATCAGGTTTTAAAATTTGTCGATGTTTAGAAAAAATGTTTATAAGCTGAGTGCGGGTCCTAAATGCGGGAATTATGTTGTATGGTTCAAGCATGTTAACTAGTTTAAAACTATTATTGAAAAAGGAAATAGGTCTATAAAGAGGGGGGTTTTCGCGAAGGGTTGGATGTTTGAAAAGCGGGTCGAGTCTTATGAAAACATTGTGTAAAGTTTTATTTATTACGTTTTGTGGACATTTATTATTTAAGGCAAGCTGATTGATAAATTTAAGTTCATTAATTTTGTTAAGTTGATCAAGGGGGTAAGTAAGTGCTCTGCGGAAGAAATAACGGAGAGAAGAAATACGATGTGAGAATGAATTGAATGAATCGTAAGGGATGATGGTAGGGATGGAATCATGGGATCAAATTTACAATTGAAATCGAGAAAGATAGGCAACTTAATTTTCTTGATTTCACTATTAGTCGACGTGACGTCCTTCTGGATTTTAACATTTACCGTAAACCCACCTCCATCCCTACCATCATCCCTTACGATTCATTCCATTCACTCTCACATCGTATTTCTTCTCTCCGTTATTTCTTCCGCAGAGCACTTACTTACCCCCTTGATCAACTTAACAAAATTAATGAACTTAAATTTATCAATCAGCTTGCCTTAAATAATAAATTTCCACAAAACGTAATAAATAAAACTTTACACAATGTTTTCATAAGACTCGACCCGCTTTTCAAACATCCAACCCTTCGCGAAAACCCCCCTCTTTATAGACCTATTTCCTTTTTCAATAATAGTTTTAAACTAGTTAACATGCTTGAACCATACAACATAATTCCCGCATTTAGGACCCGCACTCAGCTTATAAACATTTTTTCTAAACATCGACAAATTTTAAAACCTGATTTTGATTGCAGTGGTGTGTACTCCGTTTCTTGTAAAAACTGTAACGCTGTGTACATTGGACAAACGGGTAGGAAGTTGCCAAAACGTTTAACTGAACATAAATCCCGACCTACCAGTAATCTGTATATGCATAGAATCGAAACAGGCCATAGCATTGACTATGCCAATGCTAAGCTACTTCACAAATGCAATAAGGGCTATCATCTTGACTTACTTGAACAATATGAAATCATGAAACACAACACAAACCCTAATTACACTCTAATTAATGACCAAATTAATTTCTTGATTAACCCTCTTTTTTCTTACGTTTAGTTTTGCCAATTTCCTCCCCAACAGCTTCTTTAACACTTTGATTTTATATTCACCGCTTTGTAATGCTCCTTTTGATGTATTTACCATTTTATATTTTTAACGATTTTTTCCCTTTAATGGTTGCTATTTTTCAAAACTTATCACCAACTTGTATTATATTTTTAGATTTGAATTTGAAATTTTCCCTCCGGTGAATTTTAGTTCTTTATATTACCGCTCAAGTTGGTGGCGTTTTTTCATGCGGCTTGCCTGCAGCGAGCGCAGAAACTCTTCCTTCTCCCGTCGACCATCCACCGAGCAGCAGCTTAAACGTCATTGTGTATGTAATTCGGTGTTGAGATGTTTTTAATCTAAGTTTTAATTGTAAAAATCGTCTAAAGCGCCTGGGAAACAATGTAAGTTCTTTTATAAAACCTCCTTTTGACTTATACTATTGCAAACATTTTTTCTTGTCTAGATCATGATTTGTTCTCATCTGACCACGTGTATGTTCATAACGATGTCGTTAGTACAGCTCTTTTTCTCCTAATTTTTTGACTGTAAGTTGTCTTTCGTTCCCCAGGTGCAAATTGTTTGATTGTTTGATTTTTTGTGTTTGCAGCTTTCACACTGATGATGCCCGTATGGGCGAAACTAGTCTGAAGCAATTAATAAATAATTTATGCAAATAAAGAGGCTTCTTATTTAATATTATTACTATATATTTTAGTATTATGTTTTACCGTAACCGTTGTAAACTCTCTGTTCAATGAATAAATCTTCTAATTTCAGAAATCCTGGAAACGTCTTTTCTCCAATTAGCAATAACAATCAACTCCCTAACCCTGCTAGTCCCCTTATGAAAACAATCTTATCCTGCTAGGAAAATTTCCTGCAGTAAGCAAATGTTCCTGTACCAATATTAAAAACTGACTATGTTGTACGACATTGTCAACATTATTATCCATTTCTTTCATTATTATCCGGTTCTAATTCTAACACTTCATCCACAATGTTTCATGTTCTACTTCAACCACTTCATCATTTTCAAGATTTAAAATCACTACCTCCCTTCCAATAGTACCTATATATCTCTATATTGGATAACTTATTACTATTCAGAATGCACGTCTCTGGGATACCAAAGTATTAGCAGTCAGTTGTTACATTCTTCTATCTGGGTTGCTTTCTCGCCATAATCTAAAGATTCTAAAGCATTCCCGTTGATTGGCACCTCCAAACCTCAACAATGCACAAAAGTGACACCAAATCACCTCCTTATATTCACTTATGGACCATTTATGTAGTTAGTTGCAGTGGTGAACATAAACTCGGATTCGTTTAGATAAAGTTTATTGGCACAAAACTTGGCACAACACATAAGACAGTATACTTATACGAAACGTTACAGGCGATCGATAATCGTGTAGCATGGCACGCATTCAACGCTTGACTTGAATATAGCTTAACAAGAATGAGTGATGCCACCTATGGTTTTAACTTATGACTAAAAAGCATACTAAGGTATACATACATTTTGTGATTGCGTACATAACAACACTCCCCTCCAATCGCAAAAATCCTGAAAATGTTTAATTATTATATAACATCTACGTTGAGATTTTTTCTATGAATATTGAATCTAACTTGTGGCAGTGGTTTTGTCATTATGTCAGCAACTTGATTTTCAGTTTTTAAATACAATAGTTCAATCTTATTATTTATTACTAAATCTCTTATAAAATGGTGTTTTGTGTCTATATGCTTAGTTCTTCTAGTTTCTAAGGTCTTTGCCATTTTAATGGTGCTCTGATTATCCTCGTAAACATTGAACGGGTAAACATCTAGATTAAAAACTTCCTTTAGGGACTCAGTCTCCTCTTCTCTAGTTCCGCGATGAGTGGCACCCATGCCACGGTATTAAAGGCGTTCTTCACATCTAGTGTGACCAGCATGCAGAACTTTCGAGCCCTTCGCGTGCCCTGATTTGCCCTTTGAGCTATCTGTATCACTCGCCTCACTGCGTCCACGGTGGATTTTCCTTCTCGGAAACCGTACTGGTTCTCTGCCAGTGGGGCTTTGCTTTCAAGTTCTCTCTTCAGCCTTTCCACTAGCAGTTGTTCCATGACTTTGCTGACACCGTTCAGTAGGCATATCGGCCGATATTTTGGTGGTGCCGCCTCTGTCGCTGTCCGCTTAGTAAGCAAGACAAGGCCTGCGGTTTTCCATTGTATTGGAAATATTCCCTCCACCAGGATGTCATTCATAACCTCGGTCACGTATCCTCCTGCTACTTCTACCATTTCCTTAATAGCCTCCGGGGGCACACCGTCGGGTCCAGCGGCTTTTTTCGTTTTCAACTTTCTCGTGGCTACCCTAACCTCCTCCTCCGTGAAAGTCGGTATGTCCTCAATGGGCTCCCCTTCTTCCTCGTCTGGTAGGGCTTCGTGCTGCGGGAAGAGCTCTCTGGCGGTCCCCTTCAATTCGGGAAGCGTCAGATTGGGGAGCGGCTGTCTGGCTTTGAGCCTTTTGGTGACTATTTTGTAGCCTTCCCCCCAGACGTTTCCCTCTACTTCCTCCACTAAGTCTTTTCAGTGGTCCTCTTTGGACTTAGAGATTGCGGCCTTCAGCGTTTTCCTGGTCTCTTTATAGAGGTCAAAAAGTTGCTCTCGCCTTTCCTCATTTCGCTTCCCTCTTTGTGCCGCTCTTCTGGCTTGCATGCACTTTTTTCGTAGGTCCGCAATGTCATCCGTCCACCAGTAGGTCGATCTGGTGCCTCCTCCTCTGGGTTTCGGCATTGAAGCGTCGCAGGCTCTTATGAGGGCTGCTTCACATGCTGTCACGGTTGCGGTCCCCCGTGCCGATTCCTCTTGGAAGACTTCCCTGAACACCTCCCGGTTTAACTTTCGGGCATTGTATCCTTCCTCTCTGTTGACCTGTTGTGGGGCCTCCTGCAGTTGATAGAAGGTGTATGCGTGGTCGCTGAGGGTTTCCTGTTCTTCCACGCCCCAACTCTCTATTCTTCTAGCCACGTTCTCAGTAGCAAAGGTGACATCGATCACTGATCCGGCACCCCTCCTTCTAAAGGTGTTGGTGTTCCCTTCGTTGAGGGGCACCAGTCCGTTTCTCGACGCCCACTCACTGAGTGCCTCCCCTCTCGCGTCCGTGGTGGCCGAACCCCATTCGTGAGACTTTGTGTTAAAGTCGCCAGCCACCAGACATCTGCCGTTGCCGTTCCTTTGTAGGCTGTCTTCCAGCTCTCCGAGCAACTCGCCGAACTGCTCCGGGCTCATCGCTGGGGAGGCGTAACAGCTATACACTGTAGCTGTTCCTAGGTCGACCCACGCAAATCCGTCTCCAGACCCCTGTCGTATGGCGTGCACTCGTCGGCCTACCAGTCCGATCGCGGCTTTTTTGCTCTGGTCCACTCCCCAACCCAGTCTCTCCGCCCCGGCTTTGTTGGGTTCTGACACGAGGAGAATGTCCAAATCTCTTCGGGCGGCCGTTGTAATCAACAGATCTTGGGCCTCCCTGCCTCTCCCGAGGTTAACTTGTAGGATTTTTAGGGCCATGGAGTCATGTATTTCCTCTCGCAGTCTCGGATGGACTGTAGCCTCATTATCCTGGCGGATGTATGGTAAGAACCGACTCGGTCTAAGTCTTTCAGTATATCGGCCTCGGTAGCGCCCATGTTCAGTAGGAATCTGAAGTATATTTTCCTCAGTTCCGCTCCCACTGGCATACCTTCCGACAAAATTTTGATCCCAGAGGAAAGTTTGCTCTCCCCTCCGACTGTCTCCATCTCCTCTGTACCTTCGAAGTAGCCAAGGTAGTTCCTGACCATATCAAAGAGCGTCTTGTCTCTGAGTCTTTGGATGGCGTATCGTAGGCTCTGTGTCGACTCGATCGATTGTCTTGTCAGCCTCACGGTAGGAGGGACCGCCGAATACCAACTCTGTCCTTGGTGTCCTGCTTATGGTGGTTTCGTGCTGCTCGCGGGTTCCGCTGGCCTTTCCTGTCTCTCTTCCTCTATCTTGTTGGCGGTTCCGATGTTTGGGGGCCTGGAAATCAGAGTTTCTACGTCCCCTCCCCCGTATGTTATGGTCGCTTTCGTCTGGGACCGAAGGATCTCTCCTGCCACGAACGCGACGCCTCTACTCTTATTTCCGATGTATGCGCTCATCCTTTCTCTGTCCCGCTTTATTCTTGACGGACATTTTCCTCGTTTTATGGAAGCCGTTTTTTTGTTCTTTATTTCCGGCTCCCCCTCTCCCGTTGTGAAGGTGCTTTTTGGAGATTTAGGCATTGCTGGATGTGCCTCTACCTCTCGCGTCTTCCTTCATGGCTTCCTTATACTTTGCGCATGCAATAGTGTGCGCCCTGTGTCCGTCCTGGCCACACACCGGGCTGTGCGCTTTTTCTTCGCAGCCGTGTGCTATGTGACCTTCTTGACCGCAGGTTCTGCATAGTTTCTCTCTGCTGGGCCCGTTGCAGTCCTTGCCTATGTGGCCGGTTTCCCAGCACTTATGGCAGGTTTCCAGGTGGATCCTTTCCCTTACTCGTCCTTCGGCAAGTCCGACCCTTATAATTTTTGCTCTTGCAAGGGCCGCCGCCGCTTCCTCCGAGGCCAGCAGGGTGGCGACTTTGGTCTCGCCGTATGCGCTTCTTAGTGCCTTTATGGTGATTCCTCTACTGAGTTCTTCACCGATGGTCTCCTTCAGTGCTTCCTTCAACTCTTGTTGGTCAACTCTGTGGTGGTAGCCTCTAGTTCTCTGACCGACAGGACCTTGTCTCTTCCGGTCATTCTTGCCTTTACTCCTTCCGTCTTTGCGATTTGCTCCCTTAGAACCACTGCAGTTTCTCGGTCTTTCACTGTTAGCATGAGCTCGCCAGCGCGGGTCTTCCTCGCACCTTTGATACCCTGTTGGACTCCGTCCTTCTTAACTTGGTCCTTTACCTTTTTCAAGGTTTCCAGATAGCATGCACCTTCCATCTTAATAATTACCGCCTGGTCTCTCTTCTTTTTCGCGAGTGCTGGCCATTCCTGCCCTCTTGTTCCGTCTCTACCTTTACCGCTTGCCTTTGCGGTGTTGTGCTCTGTCCTCGTCCATTCGTGAGCTGTGTGCAATTTTTTTGCAGCGGCTGCGTAGCTTCCCTTTGCCGGGTTAGACTTCTTTTGGTCGTTGGCGTTCTTACTATACACCGTTAGGTTTGGGCCGTCTTCCCCCATGACGTCCTCGATAGTAGTGAGGATCTTCTCTCCTCCCTCACACTCGGGTTCATTCATGGCGATCTTGCCATCGGCACCTACTTTGGTTTTTACCTCTTGTAGGTGTTTCCTCGTTTCCTCCTCGTTAGGGCCAACTCTGAGGACGTACACTAGTCTTGTCGTCTCGACACACTTTTCCCCCGCTCTTATCATAGTCTTGCGGACTATCTCCACCAGGCCTGTCGATTCTCCTTCTACCTCTGCGTACTCCGGGCAGTACATTTGCAGGCTCCTTATCATCCTCCTTTCCTTTTCGATGGGCTCCTTCCAGAGTATTATTACTGCGGTTGCGTCCCTGGCGGCATGTATGGGGTTGCCCTTCGCTCTTCCCATCTCACCGGTTTGACTGGCTGTGGTCGCCATTTCCCTACTTTCCGGTCTATTGGGAATTTGTCCCCTGTCTGAGGTGCTCACGCGGGTAACCTTTGCTTCCGGGCTTTGAAGTCGCTCCATGTCACCGCCTACTTCTATCATTATTTCGGTGAGGGTGTTCGCAATCTTCTCTACTTCCGTCCTGTTTGCGCTGGACTTTACCGCTGCCTTAAGGTTTTGTATCTGGAAGTAAGTTTTTATTAGGACTCCCTCCAGCTTTTCTTCCTCCTCATCTGCGACCTTCTGGAATTTTCTTTTCCCAGTCTTTTGGTGCTGGACATTTTCCCATCCTGGTCCTTCTGCTCCGTCGTCGCCCTCTTCCGTCCTTGTCGGTACCTTACTGGGGGTGATCAGGAAAGTCTTCTCTCTTGTTCCCGTTGTACATAACGCCGCCGCCATATCTGTTGATGTTCCCACCCCCGCATTCCTTGCTTCTGGGGATGTTTGCACCACGGGGAGTGTTTCCCTCTTTTTTTCCGGCCTCTGCTCGTCTTGGCAGCACTTGGGTTCGAAGACCTCCTTCTTCTTCATGAAGGCATTTCCAGCATCTGCTTTCCTCATTTTGGGGTAGTTACCCCTCCTCGCGTGATTGGGCCCACGCCCGGATGCCCCGCGTTTGAACCGTACCCCAAAAGAATTTTTTTTTTTGCGAAAAAATTCTATGTCCCGACTTTTGCCCACGTGCTCGCGACTCGTGGAATTTTACTGTGTCGCTGTGACGTCACACACTGCCACACCCAAGGTATCTTTATACCAGTTCGGTCCCAAAAAGAGGACACCACAGCGTCCGAACTTTACGATCTTAGTGTCAAAATGACCGGGATAATTTCGTCTTTCCGATCGTGTCACTCACTTACCCCTAAGTTCCCTAAGTTCCCTAACCCCTAAGTACCCCTAAGTGGTAGGTTATTTAGTAGCGCCGCGTTGGCCGTCGGTTGACTTCACACTGCCGAAAACGCACTAAAGGTTCCTCGAATCGAAAAATTTCACTTAGCTTATTTGCTTCCCGTGAAATTTGCAATCCGATGATACCACTTTCACAGTTTTCACTACCAGATTTCCGAACTTATTGTACTTAAATGACGGAGCACCGCTATCTACGTCTGCCTCGCCTCGTTGCACATTCGGACATTCAATTTTCTACTGTGTGCGTCAAACTTTCCATTTCTGTCTTCCTTTGGTGTTAATGCATAAGCGTCACTGCCAAAAACTCTGATTTTTGCTAAATTTGGCTCTTCATTGTTCCAAGTTTGAAATGGAGTTTGATTGTTCTCTAGTGTTCTTGTTTTTGTTCTATTTGTGAGGTAAACTGCTGTCTTAATTGCTTCGCCCCAGAACATTTTGTCCATTTTAGCCTCAAGTAATAGACATCGGGCTTTCTCGACTAGGGTCCTGTTCATACGCTCAGCCACACCATTATGTTGAGGGTTGTAAGGCACTGTAGACTCGATTTGTATACCTTTCTTCTTGCAATACTCCTGGAACTTGAATGACGAGAACTCCCCTCCATTGTCACAACGAAAACGGGAGATTTTCTTGTCAATCTTGGCATTGACAAAACGAATGTACTCGTTCATCTTCTCGTAAACTTCACTCTTGTTCTTCAGGAGGTAGACGGCCACAAAATGGGAGTAGTGGTCGATAAACGTTGTAAAGTATCTGTAACCATCATATGTTTCCGGTGTGAAAGGTCCACAGACATCGCTCGACACAACCTCCAACAATGTCTTGGGCTTTCGATTCTCCGACAGCAATTGGAAAGGTTGCCTGGTTTGCTTCCCCTCAAGACATGTGATACACAACTCTGGAGACGGGTACTGGCAAGAATGTCCCATGCGTCTATGCCACAGCTCTTGGTCCTCAGCGACATGCGCCTCTTCTAATAACAGATAAAAATTAAGTTTATATAGACCATTTTGTAGCTTACCCTCTGCAGCAATTTGATTTCCCTTCATAACTTGGGCTTTTCCACTGTTAAAAACAACTTTGTAGCCTTTTTCTTCTATTTTCTTTACCGAAAGTAAGTTATGGGAAAGATTTTCTACTTCTAGGACAGTTTCCAGTCTGACAGTTTTATTGTTGAACTTTACCCTTAGCATTCCTCTTCTTTTTGCTATCAAAGACTCGTTTTCCTTTGCAACTCCAATGACGACATTTACGTTTTCTACATCTTGCAGATATTTTCCTGTGTATTTGCTAATCATATGATTTGTACATTCACTGTCCAAAACAAATGCACTTATCTTCTCATTTTCCTTTTCTTCAGTTGTAATAAATGCTTCTTCGTCACTGTTCTGTTGTTTTCAGCTATTTTACACTTTTGTTCATTCATTTGTTTCCGAGGTTTCCTGCATTGGGATTTCATGTGACCCTTTTTTCCACAGTTATAACATTTGTATGGAAACTTTTTATTAGTGTCTCTATTCACTGGTTTGCTGCTAAAAAAGGCACTTGTATTTGCTGGTTCACCTTTTCTTCTTCTTTCTTCTTCAGCTAACAGTTTATTTTTTACGAAGTCCAGCGTTATTTTATCACCCATTTGACTGTTGACAATGTCTATTGCTGTTGTCACGTGTTGGTAGCTTTCTGGCATTGTTGATAACAATTGCATTACAATTTCCTCATTCTTTAAAGTTCCACCACAGTTTTTGATTTCTGTTATGGTCTTTTCAAAATCTGCTAGAAAAATTTTCAAGTCTTCACTTTCCTTGTGAGTCATTTGTCGCAGCTTGCGTTGCAACGTTACTTGGTTTGCAAGACCCTTCTTTTCGTATGTACTTTTAAGTTTTTCAAGCATACCTTTAGCTGTAGTTTCGCTTTGAACTGTATCTAACACGTGATCACTTAGGCACTGTACGATTGTATTTTTTGCCTTTTTGTCCTTCTTGTTCCAAACTTCCAAAGCAGTGGTTTCAGTTGGAGTATCGTTTTCTGTCACTTCCAGCACTTCTTTCTCGTCTAGTAGCATTTTAACACGAAACAGCCAATGTGCAAAGTTGCCGGTTCCATTGAATTGCGCCACGTTATTTGCTACGGCCATCTTTCTATTTTTCTAGGTTATACTCTTCTAGAAAGTAATTCTTGCTTTATTACCAAAAAGATCCTTTCTCTTACGTTCTTCTTGCGGTTATACTGGGCCCATAACCTGTAGTTAGTTGCAGTGGTGAACATAAACTCGGATTCGTTTAGATAAAGTTTATTGGCACAAAACTTGGCACAACACATAAGACAGTACATATACTTATACGAAACGTTACAGGCGATCGATAATCGTGTAGCATGGCACGCATTCAACGCTTGACTTGAATATAGCTTAACAAGAATGAGTGGTGCCACCTACGGTTTTAACTTATGACTAAAAAGCATACTAAGGTATACATACATTTTGTGATTGCGTACATAACAACAATTTATTACGCATTCTACCTGAATTATTTAAATGCATTTGTGAAAAATAATGTGGGCTCAATAACAATAAATATTATGAGTAACCTCTTTATTTACAACTTAAATTCTAAGAATAATAACGTCAGAATAATACCTACTACAAAGAAACGTAGAAATACGTATAACCATATAAATACAAAACCGGAAATAAAACGGAACGAGTGCGTCATATAAAGCGAGTGTTATATGTATACTATATTTTCTACTTTGCGATATCAATTTTACATAAATTTAAAAAATTGCGGTTGTCATCTTATAATCTAGAGTAGTTTTATCTTCACAGTTGGTTCAAGAGTTGGTAGTTGCGGTAAAATTCACAAATACGATTGAGGCGAGCCAATAGCGATTGAGACTGTGATTGAGATATCAGCCTTATTTGACACCTGACGTCTATATCATCAATCTTGGAAAACTAAAAGTTACTAAGTTTTTCTACTTTGCGTTCGTTATAAGCTCATAACGAAACCGCTTTCGGTGTCGTTATGAAAACACTAGATCACAAACTTTCAGTAACTGTTAGTTTTCCAAGATAGATAAAATTGACGTCAAGTGACTCAAGGCAAAGATAAGAGAATAGAAAGATACGACGCTTCGGGTCGGCTCCGTTGATTTAGTGGGGTCCACATTCGTTGACCTTGAACGCATGTGGGCTTTAAATCGTTGACCAAACAATGCGGGAATTTGCGGGACTTTTAAACTAACGAATACAATGCACGATGGGCGGCAACGTTACCGACCATTACCGACATTAGAGATTATGTAATGCAAATGAAAACAAATCAATATTCACATATATAAATAAAATAAAACGTATCCGATAGTCGCCTAAATGGAATATTAACAAACTGACCACTCATTAAAATGCTTATTAAAACACTGCATACACAATCTTGCACAATCCAATAAACTTAAACACCAAAGCAAGGTTATGTCACCCGCTAGTATACAAACACAATCAGCTGTTGGTAGCCATCTTTTCGTTGACCAAATCTATCTCACTCTCGAACCGCGTTTTCTTGTTTAGTGACGTATCTTATAATTCTTTTATCTTTGGTCTAGTGTCAAGTAGGGCTGACATCTGCATCGTTATTGGCTCGCCTCAATCGTATTTGTGAATTTTACTACAACTACCAACTGTTGAAGAAAAAAATTACACTAGATTGTAAGATGACAACCGCAATTTTTGACATTTATGTAAAATTAATGTCGCAAAGTAGAAATAGTATATAACAGTCGTTTTATCAGACGCATTGGCGCACTCGTTCCATTTGGACTCCATGGCACTAAGGGAAGCAATGAAGGGCCTGGGTACGAAGACGAAGACACCATCATTGACATTCTGACAAGTAGATCAAATTCGCAAAGACAGGCCATGGCCGCCTACTTCAAAAATGATCTTGAAAGGGTAACTTAAAGTATACATGCCATGAACTCATGTGGTCACTTTGTTAAATTACAAATATGGGATCTCATAGATAACCGCAAAGGAGAATTGGGTGGCCATTTTGAAGAGGTAATCGTAGCGTTGGTGCTGCCACCTGAAGAATATTTATGTAAGGAGCTGAACAACTCGTGCGCCAATTTTTGTCTTATAAAACTTGTATTATAATATACTATTTTCTACTTTGCGTTCGTTATGAACTCCTAACGAAACCGGTTTCGGTGTCGTTATGAAAACACTAGATAACAAACGCGTCAATCGTATTTGTGAATTTTACGCCAATTACCAACTGTTGAATGTAAAACTATTCTAGATTGTAAGATGACAGTCGCAATTTTCGAAATTTATGTAAAATTAATGTCGCAAAGTAGAAAAAATAGTATATAACACTCGTTTTATAAGACGTATTGGCGCACTCGTTCCATTTGGGCACTCCTCGCTACGCTCGTCGTGCCCAAAACGACTCGTGCGCCAATATTTGTCTTATAAAACTTGTATTATAATATACTATTGTGATCTAGTATTTTCATAAGGACACCGCGGTTTCGTTATGATTTTGAAAAACAAGGACATTTATGCTTTGCAAATAAAAACTGAAATTTTTCTTTGCAAAGCAAAGGAAAACTGCAGAAACTCCTTGCAGCCTTGTGTAGAAGCCATTAAAAACACATACATTATTTATTAAGAGACAATACATTAAAGGAAGGTAAAGATAAAATATTAAGCAGCAGGTTTAGGATTTTTTATGATAAAACTCTCCTCAAAATATTCGCGTTTCCCAAAACTGCAATTTCTTGAATTTCCCAGGGCGAAATTTTGCACTGCAACTCCTTCACGTATTTACTATAATTTAGAGTAACTGCTTCCAATGAACCTACAATCACCGGAACAATGTTCACTTTCATTCCTCACATTCGTCCAACTTTTATTGAGAGATCCTTATATTTAAGTTGTTTTTCAAGCTGTTTCCTTACAATATTCGCATCAGCAGGTACCGAGATTTCTATGAACATGCACACCTTCCTCTGGAAATCCTTTACCACGATATCTGGCTTATGAGCATCAAGCATTCTATCAGTGGCAACTGGCATGTTCCATAATATGGTAATATGATCATTACTCACAACAGGAAACGGAATGTGGTCATACCACCGAGACACATCCATTGCTAAACCTAGTTGGGAACATAAATTGTAATGTATATATGTTCCCACCCTATCATGCCTAGCAATGTAATGCGACTCAGCTAAGACTGGACAAGCCACCAATAAATGGTAGACATGTTCCGGAGCCTGATGACACAGTCTGCAACTCCCATCATGAGCAACTTTCATAATCTTCTCTTCAATATATCTGATACGTATTGCCTGATCTTGCGCCGCTATGATAGAGGATTCCGTTTCAGCTTTAACGTTCCCATGACAAAGCCAAGATAACGATCCGGACTTTGAAATTGGAAATTGGAACTCTCTGAAACATCTCAGTAAATATATAATTATTATACTAATGAATAGAATAAGTAATAATTTAATAAATTGCGATTTTCTTAATCATTAATTACTGTTTTTCCGTATGCGAACAGATTCCTCCAAAATGGCAACAGTAACAGGCAATCCAAGTTTCAACGTGGCCAACGACTCCATGGCACTAAGGGAAGCAATAGAGGGCCTGGGTACAGACGAAGACACCATCATTGACATTCTGACAAGTAGATCAAATTCGCAAAGACAGGCCATGGCCGCCTACTTCAAAAATGATCTTGAAAGGGTAACTTGAAGTATACATGCCATGAACTCATGTGGTCACTTTGTTAAATTTCAAATATAGGATCTCATAGATGACCTCAAAGGACAATTGGGTGGCCATTTTGAAGATGTAATCGTAGCGTTGGTGCTACCACCTGAAGAATATTTATGTAAGGAGCTGAAAAGGGCCAAGGACGGTGCTGGTACCGATTATAGTATCTGTGAAGAAGCTCTAGTCGAGATTATTTGTAGTAAGCAGAATAATGAAATACAAATCCTGGTTGATACATACGAAAGAAGTAAGTCGTCTACGCCAGTTTTTAAATTATTTCATTCCCAATGCTATAGCCAGATAACTTAAACTGGTGGTTTCTCCGAAAGGGAATTTTAATTTAATAAAACGTCCATAAAAATTTGTTCAATCCTAACCTAACATTGAAAAAGCCAGTTTCTAACTTGGATACGAGAGCATAAACCACGACGAGCTGCCATTAGAAGTATATGAACAACCAAATGAAATGATAGATAGATAGATTGAAAATTTATAGACACGATCGTCTCAACTAAAATATTTTGAGTTTTCCGATGCTTCCGGTTACACCGGAGATGATATCAACTTTTATATTTCAAATGAAACAGCCTGTATTTTAACGCATTTTTGAAATTATCATTAAATTTTAGATTAATTTTATGTTACATACTTACATTCCCTATACCTAACACGTCTCATTTTTTTTTCAATTAATTATAAATTATCCCCTGTGACCGTTGGAAAAAAGTTGTCCGGCAAAAATTGTTACGAAGGTAACGTATTATCGACACATCGGTATAAGTCTTTTAAAAGTTCTACAGGGTATTCAAATTGTAAGATCAAAGTTGAATTCGAGAAAAGTACTAATACCTAGTCGATTTTTTAAAATGGCAACCCTAACATGTGAATACATTTCTCAATTCTATGTAAAATTTTAGATCAACTTTGTGTACAATGTCTGATACCTAAAATGTACGTGTACCTACTGAAATCGATTTTTAAACATCACAGTAGAAATTGCAAACATTGCCAAATCAAGATTGCATTTGAAAACAACTGAACAATTTGGAATATCACTGTTAACATAACCTATTTTACGTAACTTTCAACGGCTTTTACGAAACCATTTCAATTTGGAGTTATCTTCCCAGGTGTTTTTCTTATACATTTCATCGCTGTACATCATCTAAACACAAAAGGTAACAAACAACATTTTCATCGATTAAGTCATTCGCATCAGCTTGACTTTACCCAACCATGGTGCAATTGCGAAAAACAAAAGTCAACCGCTAGCAAAGACCTCCACGAGAACTATGACAAGATGACAAGTTAACGCAGGGCGAATAGATCTCGAATATTACCGGCTAACGGTCGCGGTAATACCGACCACGCACTAAAAGCGACATTACCGCCGTCCATCGGCAGGCCTCATAAGTCTCGGCCACGCGGCCAAATACAAAAGTGGAGAGCTAGGAAGTTCCACGGACACCGTCCCTACATTTTCCCAAATTGTCAGCAACCTTCCACCAACAAACAATCAAAATCCTTCAACCAAATTCCATCTCCAGAACACTCTGAAGCAACTCATCAGAGAATTTAGCAACCTGGCCATCAAAATCACCACTGTGGCAGATATGCTACAGTGAAGCAATGCACAACTCCAATTCTACTACGCAGTGAAGTTTTGCGTAGGAAAGATCGGCATATTGGGGTCTAAAAGCCATTGGCTTGACCCCTTATTACATTGTTGCACAGCAGCAAACAGGTTACAGTTCCACGGACAACTTTGTGAAGTGTTTTTCAATCAATCGGATTACACTATTACAGTAGATTATTTTTTAACAAAACGTTCGAAAATTTTTGGGCATTATATTCGGAACTATATTCGGTCATCTGGGCGACGGATAAATAGGCTACGAACATCTGGACAACTACGCGACTGTTAACAACTGTTATTTTTTAGTGTGTGGTGTGCCATTTTCAGTTGGCTTGGACCGAAGAGTATTCCTAACCTAAAAACTTGTACCATATGAGCCCCCCGAATGTTGTCTTATTTTAGTAATTTATATTAGACTCGAGACTTGAGAATGACGATTGAAATCGATCGTCTCTTAACCACGTTTGAATAAACGACTACATCTCCAGGCTTTATTTTTATTGAAACCTACGCGACTGTAATATAGGCTACGGACAACTGGGCGACCGTAATCGATTTCAGTAATCGCAATTCATTTTTGATATGCTACCACTAAATACGTCAATTTAAACAATATTTTGTAAGATAATGAAAAACTCTTATAATGACGTTTATTTTTATTATGAAGACACATTTGTATTCAAATTTCTGCGCAATTATAAGTTAGTTAAAACTGGTTAAAACATATTTATCTACGACTCACATATAATAAGTTCATTGCATGCGTATCTATGACTATATAATCCCCATCATTATACGCGCCAATGATAATAATGACACTAGCTTTGTATCATAATGACAGTTCGTTCAAATAATGACCTCATTATTTGAACAAACTGTCATCTTTATACAACGCTAGTGTCAAAGTCTGGCAAAACCTACGTGGATGACAGTTATTTGACAGTTCGCCTCGCCATCATTGACAAATACATTTCAAATATTTCGCACAAAATGGAATTTATGAGTCGTAGATAAAACGTCGTATTTGACTCGCACATAATGGATATAAATCGCTCGCATGATTACACGCTCGCCTACGGCTCGCGTGTAAACTTCATGCTCGCGATTTATATCCTTAATTATGTGCTCGTCAAATAATATACTATTTCGTTTCTATGAATATGCGTAACTGCCTTTGTTGCTATTGCTGTATGAGTTTGACAGAATTGAAAAATGAGATTACAACTTATTATGGACTGGGCTTAGGCGTGTGGTAAAGATTGCGCATTTTATAGCTAAAGGTAGCCAATGAGACAAGTTATTAAAATATGTACATAACCCAAAACTAAAAAAAAAATGAGCTGCCAACCTAGTTATAGCATGGTAATTATAGCAGTTATACTGCAACATTTGGACATTTTAAAAATCTGAATAAAACATAGTTAAATATAATAGGTAAGACCTAGAACGAAATTTGATAGATAAAAAAGTGTCTCAAAAATTGTAGTATCCCACGCACTCTTTTAATGTTTATAATAAAGTTTTCTATGTTTTTCGTAGTGTTCGAACGACCTCTGGCGGAGCATATGTGCAGTGAGACTGGCGGTGTTCTTCAAAAACTTTTTACTTTGATTTTGACGGGAACTAGGGATGATTCCAATGTGACCGACGCTAATGCCGCCAAAGAAAAAGCCGAATCTCTGTATGATGGGGGAGAAGGCATGCTGGGAACGGAGGAGAGTACGTTTCCTGCCATACTGGCCCACGAAAATTTCAAGCAATTGCGACTAATCTTCGAAGAGTACAAGAATGTTTCGGAGAGTACAATAGAACAGGCATTGGAATATGAAACAGATGGTGAATTTTTGTATGCGCTCTTGACCATAGGTAAATTATTTCTTGCTCTTGCCCGAATTAAGATGAAAATAAGCTTCCATAAAATAGTCATAAAGTAATGCTGGATGTTTAGCTTTTCTTCGTCTTCTGTTTCTTGGTGGATGGTCTTTCTTAGTTCTATAGCTTATTATCTTGTTAAGCATATAGTTATATGCGTATTCCAATTCGGTAGGTAGGCTTTCGGAACCAAAAATGAGTACCCGTTCGTGGGTCCACTGTATACTTTTAAAATACAGGCACTTAGGGGAACCTTATAAAAAGATTTTGATTTCTCTTGTTTATCCCAGCATACATTAGAGATCTGGTGTTTGAATATTGAATTGAAATTAATCCAGGTATTTTGGTAAGTGGATTCATAGCGCTAGTACGTCGTAAAACACGCATCCCCATAGTGAGCTTATTTTATTAATTCTCTCATTTTAATAATCAAATTATAGATAAAGTGTATTACTTGTTGTGGTAATGTATACAGGATTAGGCAAAATTCCCGGAACACCTAAATAATACCCCAACCGTAAACAACTTCAAAAAGTTTTCCAAGCAAAAGCTTTTTAGTTTTAAACTAGCTATTGTTTAAATATATTTTTAATGTACAGAATGTTCATTTTATTTTGGAAATTTGTTTCCTTCTTTTTAATAAAACGCCCTGTTTATTTTTAAATTTTTTAGTTCTTAGATTAGTTCCAAGAACTTGTTGTAGGAATCATTTTTGTGTTATCAGCAGTAAATCAAAATTGATCAAAACTACCGGATCACTTAAATAATTCTCCAAGATTAAACCACTATCACATATCCATAAAAAATTCAAACAGTTTTTTGGTTTTATTTTAATTTGGAAGTTTTGTAAATATTTATAATTATTTATAATAAAGTCTCGGGGTAAAAGATATTATCCAATAAAAAATATTTTATGCGTTTCTTACTGACTGGACTTGTCATCCCAGGCGTTTTGGTGTGGCAATTTTCGCTTTTTATTATTCCCGGGATTACAAAATCTTAAATCTCGAAATCCCGGCATTAGTATATTGTCCGGGACTGGAAACCCTAACGCCCACCCTTAGAATATACGATCTCGAATAGATCGACGTATCGACGCTTAGGTCTGAAAGCACCACAGTGCAATCCGGTCAATTCCGGTCATTCCGGTCAATGCCAACAAGGATCCTACAAATCAAGTCAAACTAAGCCGAGTTACAGGACAATCCTGGCAAGAACCCAAACTACCTATATATTTGAAAATGCAGACAGAATTCAAATCGGCCTATAATTATCTACGTTTTCTATTGGACCTTTTTTTGAGTGTTGTATAACATTTTTTAAATAAGAATATCATATTTTCACACTAACATGCTTACTCCTTACTACATATTAATTTTTTAATTTCCATTTTCTTTGACTGCTACATTCCATGACCCTGGAATCCCTGTAATTAGAATCTATTACTACCGATTTATGGCCAAGGAGACATAAGCATATGCATAGGCATAAGGAGATTCGATTTCCAAATACATGAATTTGTAACTAAGAATCTTTATAACGCCAGGCATCTCTCAACACAAGACGCCTACATTGCACAAACAAAGCTGAGTCAAACCCACAAAACACTTAATGCTGATGTCGACTAATGTACAGAGCATGACAAATAAAGTTCAAGCGATACAAAGCGTGGAAAAAGCCCACATAATTTGCATAAACACTGGCTTTCGGACAACAACTCTGACCTGTATAATCTGCAAGGTTATAGAAAGGTCACAACCTTTAACAGAACCACTCACACGCATGGAGGAGTACTCCTTAATGACATACCAGCAGTGGAAATGCCAATGGTGAGAGAAAAATCATGCGAAAAAGAATGTGAAATAGTAGGAGTTCAACTGCCACAACACAATTTGGCCGTGATATGTGTATATCGATCTCCAGCAGGCAATATAGAAAGCTTTTTAAACAATTTGGAAGCAACTCTTGACCATGTGCGCAAAGAGATGACGCCTGTCACCAGTATCATAGTAGCAAGTGATGTGCATATACAACTTCATACCGAAAACTCTAATGCAACAAAAATTAAGAACCTGACGGCATCTCATGAACTTAAGACCATGCTTAAGGAACCAAGGTAAAACCCAAACGTGCATTGACAATATATTCGCGGATCTAAACAAACCTGAAACTAATGCTATCCACCAAAACTATGGGGACCACAAGGCCATACTTTTAAAGGTTCCGCTGTCACAATGTCTACAACAGCAGCGTGCAAGCAAAAGGCATTACACTGTAGCGTTTTTCGTTCGTTAAGGTGTGAATTAAAACACTCGGTGTATTAAAATAGTCAACTAATTTATTTAACACTATTACAGTCTTATTAACTAATTATTAAACACGAACACTAAACACAAACTGTCACTTAAGGCTACTATAAACATTTATCTTCACTGTATTTATTTTGAACTATTTATGTCGATCAATAATCGCGCCGACGCACATAGGAGTATTTGTACCAAAAAGTTGGCCAAAACTAATTCGTGGGGTTTATATAGTAGAAATGTATTAAAAAGCAATGTTAGGTAATAATTTCTTATATTTTTAATAAAAATACAAAAAATACAAAAGAGAACGTTAGGATCAATCAGATTCGGATTCTGTTTCTTCCTCATCTTCCTCGTCGTTGTTTTCGTCGATTTTAGAAACAGACGGTGTCTCCGGAAGTAAAAGCTTCAATGCTTCAGTAGAAAATGGCTTCGTTTTCTTATGGGAGCGCAATCTATTACTGCTTATCAGTGGATCCGAGCTTAATAGCAGTCTGTTTAAAACGTCTCTATTGCACGACTCTCGCGAAAATTTCCTTGAAAAATTTTGCCTATAAAGTCGGAAATGCTTGTTCCTCGCCTCGGCAGCTTCCTCCGACAATTGACCGATAGGCAACATAGCATGCGCGATTACTGTGGCTCCGTGCGCTAGAATTTTGTGAATTGTAGGCGACATGGGATACCATTCATATAATTTCACATAGAGTTTGGCAGTTTCCCTTGCGTAGGCTGCAAATTTCCCAACATCAACATTGTGACCACTGGAAATTGTTTCTAGTATTACTTTGAATCTTGTAATCAAATGTAGATCAACGCCAAGAATTCTTGAAGATGTCTCAGGATCTGAAAAAAATCTTCTAGACGTGTTCCCATCATTAGTGTTTCCGCATCCTGCCTTTGGAATGTCTACTAGAAGGCCCATTTCTTTTTTGAAGGCTTGCTGGATCTTTGCAGTTCTCTCTTTAACAAGTTTTCTCTCTTCAACTGATCTTGCTTGCCACTTCTTTATAGGTAATTTATAGGACAAATGTAGCAGTAGCTCAAAAAACCTAATTCTAGCATGAAGGATTGAGAGCCCAAACCTCAGTGCTTCGGGGTTCTCTATGACGCCTTCATTCAGCTTATTGATTGTTTGGATGTTTGGCCACAAATATAGCATCTCATCGTTGAAGACGTATTTGTCGCAGCATTACATACCTTGCCATCGACCATGGTAGGTACTAAAGTATGTTTAATGTGAACAATTCCACTAGCAGCCTCAATTTCGGTTTTTGTTAAACGTTTTACTTGCTTTTCTATGTATCGTATTTCCTCATTGGTGATATCTTTTGTTTCGCGTACAAATCGTATACGTATCGGCCTGCAATAACGCGGAGATGAAGGCACTGGATTTTGCCATATGGTTTTTATCTGATCACTGATATTAGTTCGCAGTCTCAAAGGAACAAAGGAACTTTGAAATATATTTGCATCACTGTCGGAGTCGTTTTCAAACTTCTGTTTAAATTGGGACTGTTGGGATCCGTCACAGCCCCATTTTGATATAAGTTCCAAGTTTAACTTTTCTTCATCGGAACAATTTTCTATTATTTCTTCTAAATATTTATATAATCGCGAAGAAGTATGGTCGAGGAGATCTTGTAGTTTAATCTCGGCACATGTTTCTGTCACTCGTATTGACTCTTCCTTTGGCTAGGATTGTTTTTTCGCTTTCTGTATTATTGAATAACAAGGGTAAATGCTTTTGTTAGAATTATGCAGTATTTCCCATTGCCTTCTCGTGAAATCACCTTCAACAAATATATCCAAGGCCTCTGACGGTGTGTGCTTCTTTACTTTAATTTTTTTTTCAAACGCGACAAATTTTCGAAACTTTGTACCTCTTGTTGGTGTGACCGTTATATCTTTTATGATTTTAGACACGTCAGTATTTCTAGCAGCACGTTGACTCATATGTGCTGCGTAGGTCAATTCGTCGGCAGGCACCTGCTTCCTCAACTCCATTGTTCTGCGGCGTTTGCTTCGATCACTCGACTGCGCGAATGTTTTTTTTGGTCGACCCGATGTTGGTGTATTTTGTGTCCAAATACCGAATTTTATAGAAGTGCTGAGCCACTGTATTTTTTTCTTTAAAAAACGATCCTCCATCCTATGGGCGATTATCCATTTCCGTGTAAATTGAGCCCTAAAGTGTCTTAGGGCACGTTTTAAGGAAAAACGTTCACTATGTGGACATTTGGTGGTTTAAATTAGTTTTTCTTCTAAAAATGAAAACTTATCCTCTAGTTTCTTCGCCGGACATTCTCGCCTAAGGCCGTACAATGATTTTCTAGATATCTCCCTTTCCATCTCCGGCGATTCTAGAAAAATCAAATTACCATTGAATATGACATATTTTAAAAAATATTTAATTTAAAAAAGACGGGCATAAAAGGGCAACACTTTTCTTTAGAAACTATTTAAGAAAGAGTTATATTTTACGGTAACGGAAGAATCAATATTTGCCAAAGGTGGCAGATGAACTTAAACACCTTTATTTGAAGCGCTAAACTAAAAATTTGTGGATTTGTAGGTTATGTAAACATAGCATGAATTATGGCATTTTAACTACAAATTTGATTGATTATAATTACGGATAGTAAAGTACGTACCTTATACTGTCACTTCAATAACGGTTATCATACTCCACGTAAAACTTCCTCGAAACAAAGATTGAATTTCTGTTGCTAACGAGCGCGCCGAGAACGACAGCGTGTGGCCGAACAACGACGGTGATGCGATTTATTCTACACCCAATGGGCAAAGGGGGGCGTCCCTAAATGCTGTCTAAATAGCGTAGCGGTTCTTCAGCTTTTAGAGAAATACATTTAAAATGATTTTCTAACAACTTTATGTTTTCGACTTTTGGCCAGCTTTTTAGTACGAATACTCCTATGTGCGACGCTCCGACTGCACTCCGAATAACACTGCTTAGCGAGCTACGGCTCGCTCTTATATACCCGTATCGATCGTTGTACGGGAATGTTCTACTGTCGCCCAGAACGGTCGCGCTTGTGCTCGCTGTCCGGATAGATCTCTCTGGAATGGGTTGTTTCGAGAATAACCTAGAACTTCTGGCGTTTTCGCGGCTGTGAAGATCGTCATACTGCACCCCTCCTAAGCTCGTTTCGTCCCGAAATGTTTCCAAAGATGGTGGATGTCGATATCGGCAGAAAGCTCCCTTCTTGCAGCAGGACCTCTTGTGGAAGTAACAGTCCACAGTTCTCTCCAGGGGACGCCGTTGAGGGCTATAACAGCACACCAGAATTTGTACGCCCGTCAACCTGAAGAGTGCTTCCAACATGCTGCGAATCATCCTCCAGTCCAAGCCATCGAGTCCGCATGCCAGCTTGGCAATTGCCAGGCTTCTCAGGTCCTTGGCTAGCAATTGTTCCTTTAGAGAACACAAAGTGTCCCAAACATCTCTATAGGTTGGCTTCTGACCGCACGTCTCTTTGGTAACCAAGTGGAAGATCTTTCTGCCGGTCTTTTCGTCGGTTGCCTTGAGTGCTTGTCCGACTCTGGGATTAGACCGACGCAGCTCTGGAATATTTCCAAACTTCCCGCGGAAAACCTTGGCTATCCCTCTAGACATTTTCAAGTCCTTAGCCACACAATGTGCCAGTGCGTACCCAGCTGGAGCAGTAAACAGGTCCCGCTGCACTTCACAGGTCACACCGAACCGACTCTTTTGACCATTAGCATGACGGGCCATGAATTCGTCGAATGTCAAATCCGGCTCTGGTTGGATTTGCCGCAGCTCCGCGTCTTCGTGGTCTCCGTAGTAAGGAGCCAGTCGGTTGAAGTGAATGACTCGAGCTTTACTCCGCGGTGGCTTTTGTATCCGGTAAAGGACGTCGTTGATAGCTTCCAGAATTTTGTATGGGCCATCCCAGGATGTTTGAAGTTTTGGTGACAGTCCCTTTCGTCTCTTAGGGTCGTAGAGCCAAACCATATCACCGGCATTGTACCTGTGGTCCTTGGCATTGACATCGTATGTGTCCTTCATCCGAGTACTGGCATCTTGAATGGAAATGCGAACTTGGCTATAAATTGCATCCATTCTTCTTCGCAGTTCACTGACGTAGTCCTCCCCGGCGACATCAGTTCCTGGCGGGCAACCAAACTTCAGCTCGCATGGGAGACGGAGTTCTCTTCCCATAACTATCCGAGCCGGAGATTCTCCCGTGCTTTCGTGGACGGCCGATCGATAAGCCAGGAGGAACAAATGAAGAAAGCCATCCCAGTCTCTTTGATGGTTGGAGACCACTTTGGCCAAATACCGATTAATGGTTCTATTCATGCGCTCCACCATTCCATCTGACTGCGGGTGTAACGCAGTAGTTCTTGTTTTCTTGATTCCGAGCGCCTTACAGATATTCTGGAACAAGCTGGATTCAAAATTTCGCCCTTGGTCCGAATGTAGCTCCAAAGGTACGCCAAATTGGCAAATCCATTCTTTCACCAAGGTGTCGGCAATTGTTGAGGCTTCCCATTTGCTGAAGTAGTCCATCACGACCACGATGTACTTATTTCCTGCTTCGGATTCGGGAAACGGCCCGGCTACGTCAATAGCAATCCTTTCAAAGGGACTTCCCACGTTGTACTGGCGCATCAAAGCCTTCTGCTTTCTCTGCGGCCCATTACTTGCCGCATATACAACGCAGCAGCAGTCCCTTACGTCTTCCTTGCTATTGACCCAGTAAAATGTTTCCCTCACCTTTCCCAGCGTCTTTGTCACTCCGAGATGTCCTCCTGACACATGGAGTTCTCCTAGCAATTCCGCAATCCGACATTTGGGCACAACAATTTGCCTTCTTTCCTCTTTGCCGTTGTGGTCAATTATTTTCCGCCGCAGGAGTCCATCTTCCAGAATTAGGGAGTCCCATTGTACCCAATACGACTTGATGTTAGGACCATACTTGGCTACTTCTCCCCAGGTTGGCTTCTTCTCTTCTTTCATCCAGTTTAGGACTATCTGGATATCGGGATCTTCCTCTTGGTCTTTTAAAAGATCTCTATTTTGACAAGTATCGTCGACTATGGTAGTTCGTAACAAATCAGCATCTGTTTTCTCTGCCCGCTGGCAATGCTTGCAGTCCTGTGGACAGGGTCTTCTTGATAGGGCATCTGCATTTCCATGGATTCTCCCTGCTCGGTGCTCGGTGTCGAAGTCAAACTCCTGTAGCTTCTCTATCCATCTTGCCACTTGTCCCTCTGGATTTTTAAACTGAAGGAGCCATTTTAAAGCTACATGGTCTGTTCGTAGCAGGAACTTCCTTCCGTAGAGGTACTTGTAAAAGTGCTCCATCGCTTTCACAACAGCTAGCAACTCTCGGCGGGTGACGCAGTAGTTACGCTCTGGCTTGGACAACGTTTTACTAAAACAGCCAATGACTTTTTCTTCTTGTCCATCCTGAATTTAGGACAGCACGGCTCCTATGCCCACGTTGCTAGCGTCGGTGTCTAGTATAAATTTCCCTTCAGGTAGGGGATAGCTCAAGATAGGTGCGCTTGTCAGAGCCTCTTTTAGGTGATCGAACGCTTCTTGACATTCCTGGGACCACTGGAATTTTCGTTCTCCTTCGGTGAGCCTGGTTAATGGTTTTGCGATGTTGGCAAATCCCTTCACATAGCGTCGGTAGTATGTGCATAATCCCAAGAAGCTGCGCAGCTCATGCTTGTCATTCGGAACTGGCCAGTCTTTGACAGTCTGGATCTTTGCCTTGTCAAGCGCCACTCCTTGACTGGAAACAACGTGACCCAGGTACTGCACAGCTCTCTGAAATAGATGACATTTCTTTGGGCTCAACTTCAGTGCTGAACCTCGTAGCCTCAGGAACACTTCTTCTAGGTTTCGCAGGTGGTCTTCAAACGATTTTCCTACTACAATAATGTCGTCAAGATAGACCAGACATGTCTTCCAGGACAGTCCTCTTAAAATCGTTTCCATCAGTCGTTCGAAAGTAGCAGGAGCATTGCACAGTCCAAATGGCATCACGTTAAATTGCCATAATCCAACACCCACTGTGAAAGCTGTCTTTTCCCGATCTTCGGGGGCCAATTCAACTTGCCAGTACCCGCTCTTCAAATCCAGCGTGGAAAAGATCTTCGATCCGGTCAGGGTGTCCAAAGTGTCATCGATGCGAGGAAGTGGATAGCTGTCCTTTTTGGTCACATTATTAAGCAGCCGGTAGTCAACGCAGAATCTGGTCGAGCCGTCTTTCTTCTTTACCAGTACCACCGGTGAAGACCATGGACTGCTGGATGGTTCTATGATTCCTTCCTCGACCATACTCTCAACAATTTTGTCAGCCTCCTCTCTCTTAGCCAGCGGTAGTCTTTTCTAGCTGTCTGCCGAATGGGACGAGCATTTTCCGTATTAATTTTATGCTGGATTATATTGGTCCTCCCCTTCTTCCCAGTATCAAAAACATCTCGATACTTATGGACCAGATGTCTCAGCCTCCTTCTTTGGTCTGGTCTTAGACCGGTACCTGACGACGATACCAGCACTTCTAATTCTTCTGGAATGGCTTCCCGGCTGGTTTCCACGGCCGCAACCTGTCGCAGTATCGCTGAAACTCCAGAGCAGTGTCCTAACTCCGTGCCCTGCTTTAATAACACAGGATAATGATTGACGTTCATTATCCTCACAGGAATACTCCTGCCAGCCCGCACAAGGGCCTTTCCGACCGCTATTCCTCGGCCAACAGCCTCGTCATGCATTACGGGTTCGAACATGACTATCTCACCATCTGTGGTCTTGCCATCAATGCAGCCGTCCAAAACTATCTCGCTCCGTTCTGGTATCAGTGTCTCCTCCGGGAGTAGGACCTGGACGCTTAAATTCTTTTCTCGATGTAAAACAACTTCCTCGTCATCTACCCGCAGAACTCCCTGCCTAAAGCTTAATTCGAAGCCCTTGGTGTCCATTATGTCCGTCCCGATGATCACCTCATCCTCAATCTCAGCCACTATCACAGGATGGTCAAACGTGGCTTTCCCGATGGTAAACATGACGTTTGTTTCACCATGCACTTTTGCTTGATCTCCCGTTGCTGTTCGTAGACGCCATTTTGATTTCCGAACCTTAGCTGTAGGTTTTATTATGTCGGGCCTTATGATTGTCTTCGTTGCACCTGTATCCAGCAGCACAGTGCGGAGGGTTCCATCCACACACGCGTCGACGAAAACACTGTTGGCATGGTGTTGCAGTGACGAGACCTGGGCGGTATTTGCTGGGGCTTGCTGAATACAGGTCGACGTTCGCCCCCTCGCATCGACCTTTTTTAGTTTTCCGGATTGGCGGAAGTGGGACTGACGCCTTCTGGACAGCGTCTTCTTATGTGGCCTGCCTTACCACATTTCCAGCACTCCAACTTCCGGTCCTGGCGGCTACGTTCTCTATTGATCTCCCTGACGATCCGTTTGACTGACTCTTCGAAGTCGTCCTCTCCTGGAATCAATTGTCGGACACGAGCTTGACCTTTGTTCGTGTTCTTGGCAGCTTCGAATTCAAGGACCCGTGTTAGTGCATCAACTAGCTTAGGTGGATGTGCTAGTAGTAAGGCTTGCTTCATTTCACCATCACGGAGTCCGTCCAGGAATGCTTGAACCGCCAAACGTTCCATGATCTTTTCCTGGGCATCTGGATATGCCAGTCGAACCAGACGTGCAATATCTGCCTCAAATTCCTGTAAGAGCTCCCCTGACTTCTGGCACCGATTTTTCAACTGAGTGTGGTAGACATGTTCCAGGTGTGACTGGCCATAACGCGTCTCCAAGTGTCTCACCAGGTGGTCGTAGACTTCTTGCTCTTCCGGGGACATTCTTTGCAAGATAGCAGCAGCATCTCCTCTCAAAGCTAACGTAAGGGCGGTCGCCTTCTCCCTGGATGACCAACCGTTCGCTTTTGCAGCCGCTTCAAACTGACGCTGATAAACATTCCACGACGTTGAACCATCAAATTGCGGTGGTTTGAGGCGCATCAGCCCAACGGGATCCTGATTGCCACTAACTTTGCTCTTGTTGTCCGTTGCTGAAGGTTGATAGGGCAACTCCTCGAAGGTGTTGACGTCCAACCTTGTGATTTTGTTCTGAACGTCCTGGATCTTGCCTTCCAAAATCAAAAGAATTCGCTCTTCCAGTGTAGAAGATTTTGTTAAAATTTCTTCGTGTAATTCCGTTTTTAAGTTTGCCATCTTTTTTTCCAACTTGGCAGAATTCTCTCCTAGCTTTTCCCCAAGCTCGCAAACTTTAGCCTCTAGGTCGGCGGAATTTTCTAACACTTTAGCCAGGTCGGCGGAATTTTCTAGCAACTTAGCCTCCAGGTCGGCGGAATTTTCTAGCAACTTAGCCTCCAAACATTGCAGCATTTGGCCGATATCACTTGCACTAGCAAAAACAAAGTTGTCAGTTCAATTTTATTTTCACAAGCCACTGGCTTTGTGCACATGGCAACATCCCCTTACAGTCTTATTAACTAATTATTAAACACGAACACTAAACGCAAACTGTCACTTAAGGCTACTATAAACATTTATCTTCACTGTATTTATTTTGAACTATTTATGTCGATCAATAATCGCGCCGACGCTCCGACTGCACTCCGAATAACACTGCTTAGCAAGGTACGGCTCGCTCTTATATACCCGTATCGATCGTTGTGCGGGAATGTTCTACTGTCGCCCAGAACGGTCGCGACTTGTGCTCGGTGTCCGGATAGATCTCTCTGGAATGGGTTGTTTCGAGAATAACCTAGAACTTCTGGCGTTTTCGCGGCTGTGAAGATCGTCACAACACGAATGTTAATAAGGAAACTTTCCCAAATCTGCTGCAGGAAGAAAGCTAGAATAGCATCTTCAACTCCAACGATGCAGAAAGAATGATGGACAGATTTATGTACATCTTCACCCTGCATCATAATATGGCTTTCCCTTTGGTATCTCGACTGAAACCAATAAATAGAAGTAACGTATCTCCGGAATTAAAAGAAATGCAAGAAACCTTAAAGCTAATGCGTAGACTCGCGGACTGCAGAAACGATGACCAAGACCAAATCAACATTAACACAAAGCACACTTTGTTCACTATGCAGAGCGGGAAAACAAACAAAGAAGCTGTGAAGCAATACTCAACGCTGAGGACAAAACCAGAGTAATATGGCAAACAATAAAACGAGAAACCAGCAAACCATCAAGGTACACAAGTCCTCAGCAAACCCCTTCTTGTGAAGATTTCTGCAAACATTATATGAGACAAGAAAAACTGGCCCCAGTACCTACATAGTCGTCAGTGCCAGCATCCTCTATCTGCAGCGACTCTCTGTTCTTCATTCCCGCTGATTACAAAGAGATGGAACAGATAATACGCAAAATCACCTCAAAACCAACAGAGGACATGGAATAAGTACCACAACAATAAAATGTTCAGCAGAGTACATTTCCAAACCACTAACTATCATCTTTAACCAATGTATGGAACAAGAGTAGATATAATTCACGGGGATTGGACCACAACAGTGCAAAAACTTCAGTGCAACATCGTTGACAGTTGTAACTGTGGTCGCCATCTGTCGGCTGGTAGCGTAATGAAGGTTTTGGCATGCCGTCTGGTGGTCGGATAGCACATTAGGTTTGTGTGCGCCATCTGTCGGCCATGAATAATTTGAAAATGTTTGCGCACGCGCCGTGTGTCAGTCGTTTTGTGTCGTAATATTTTTACTAGCGCGCCACCTGTCGGCCATTTTGTGTGACTTGTTTCAAGAAAAACTGCACCCGTCTGTCGGTCGTTTTGTGTACCATTTATTGGTCATATCGCGAATTGTTGCGCATGCGTGTCATCTGTTGATCGTTTTTTTATAATTTAAATTTATGTGTACCATTTATTGGTCATATTGCGAATTGTTGCGCATGCGTGTCATCTGTTGATCGTTTTATGGCCAGTTTTTAAATTAATCAAAAAATAACAAATTTTTTATAGTGCCATTTTGGCTATTTTCACAACACCATCGTATCTGCAGTTGTCAAAGCGGACAGGGGTGTTGTAGTGTTAGGGGGTAATTTTTCAATTAGTTTTTCGATACGGACCTTAGTTTAGGAGATATTGCCAATTTTTAAATTTAACAAAAAAAAATTTTGTAGTGCCTTTTTGGCGATTTTTGCAGCGTCGTCGGGTCTGTAGTTGCCAAAGCGGACGGGGGCCTGGGGGGTAATTTTTCAATTAGTTTTGCCGATACAGACCTTAGTTTAGGAGATATGGCCAGTTTTTAAATTAATCAAAAAATAAAAAAATCTTTATAGTGCCATTTTGGCAATTTTCACAACACCATCGTATCTGCAGTTGTCATAGCGGACAGGGGTGTTGTGGTGTTAGGGGGTAATTTTTCAATTAGTTTTTCAATAGGTCTTGGCCATATTGTGAATTGTTGCGCATGCGTGTCACTGTTGATCGTTTTTTTTTTTAAATTTAATTAAAAAATACCCTTGTTCGGCCATTTTGTGAATTATTTGAAAATGTTTGCGCACGCGCCGTCTGTCAGCCGGTTTGTGTTGTAATATTTTTTCTTAATTAAAAAAGTACCTTCTGAATATTTATAATTAAAAAATACCATCGCGCTCTGTTTATCATTGTTCATTGTTCATCTGTTCATCGTTTTTCTTGTATTTATAATAATTTTTTTAAATGCGTTTGAATAGGCTCGAACCGTTAGTCCGATCACTTTACAGGTAGACCCATAAGAACAATATAGCAGCAATTCTTTTTACTGAATGATACGTGTCATTTTCGAACCGAAAGTCAGCCATTTTGAACCGGAAGTCAAACCGGAAGTCATCCATTTTGAACCAGAAGTCAGTCATCTTAGGCACAACGAATCCAAGTCGACCATTTTGAACCGGAAGTAGTCCATTTTGAACCGGAAGTCGTCCATTTTGAACCTGAAATCATGCATTTTGGCACAACGAACCCAAGTCGGCCAATTTGAACCGGAAGTCAACCATTTTGAAGCGGAAGTCAAACCGGAAGTCCCCCAGTTCAAACCGGAAGTCACCCAGTTCAAACCGGAAGTCTGCCATCTTGGGAGCAATGACCTCAAGTAAACCATTTTGAACCGGAAGTCGGCCATTTGAGCCGGAAGTCATCCAATTTGAAGCGGAAATAGGCCATCTTGGGCGCAATGAACTCAAGTTAACCATTTTGAACCGGCAGTAGACCATTTTGAATCGGAGTTTACCGTTACCCTAGTATTGTCAGTATTTCACTTTCACCCTAAGAACGAAACCCTACAAATTTAGTAATATGACGTTTGTTACACATAAGCTTACATTGTCGGTGTAAAATTTTGATGAAAAAAATGTGATCAAAACGCCCATATTAGTATATTAACTTTTTTATATGCCGATGACCTTTATTGAACGCTGGAATCGATTACGCATTGCAAATTAACAAAGTAACAGTACGGAATAGATGCCAATGCATCAATCTCGAATGAGACCGGTTTCCAGCTGTATGGGTATATGTGTGTTTTGAACGGAGAATTTATATTCGTAGAAACTTGCAAATACAAATTAATTAAAAAAACAGAAAACTAAAATTTTAAGAGGCTTGTCTCAAATCCTTGTGGTAATTGACCCTGAAGTTCTTGTGGTAATAGATTAAGTATTTCGTTTACTGAAAAAAGCACTTGTTTTATTTTTTTTGTTGTCGGGTTAGTTTCTACAACGGACTTACCGGAGTCCATTTTGTTACAGAACTAAACTCAACCATAATTTGCTGGCTGGTTTTTATAGTACGTTTGCGAGGAAAACGGCGACCTCACTTTCTAACGGCCAGCGTAATTGATAAAACGCGATATACGACTATACTTAATTGATTGCATCATACATAATGCAAATTGAGTGAATTTGAAGAATCAGGTTGGAGTCTAATAGAAATTATACATCTTAATGTGAATATAAACTATTATTAACCGATAACAGTTGGATTTTTTATTGAACTACCCTTAGATATTAGTAGAAAAAAGGGTGTATTAAATATCAAAAATTAAGATGAGTTGAGTTCCAGCTCAATTTGACTGGTTAATTAAAAGGGGTCTAAATTCGTTTTACTTCCTGTCCAGGTAGAAAGAGATAGCTATAGTCAGATGGTTAATCTTAATCTTAATCTATTACCACAAGGATAGCTGATATCGATGACATCATTACGAGAGACAATCTTATAAATTGCGGTCACAATTGGTATAATTGCAGCGTTTTGTGTGAACTTCCGGTTTTAGCGATACATCGAGATATTCATTAGAGATCGTCAGTTTAGTTTGAGACTTCATCATGGAAGTCATACAGCAATTCGCCCTGAACGATTACCCAAGCACCATGGAACTACAGGAATCTATAACTCCAACACCAACAATTCTAAACGGCTACCCGAAGAGTTCACCAGCATCCTCGGATGGATCCAAGAAACCATATCATTGTGAAGCTTGTGATAAAAGTTACACCTGTCGAAATAATTTAACACGTCATATGAAATCTTGTCACAATAACACTTATACAACGTATAACTGTTCGCAATGTGAGAAGAAATATATGAGAGCTGGAGGGTTATCTCGACATATGAAGAAGTTTCATCAATCAACCATAATAAATCGATGGATTAAAGACGTCAATTCATTGGGAATAGTATCAATCTACTAAAAAATCTTTGCATGCATGACTGAAAGTAAGTTTTACATGTAAACGAATGGAATAATAAAGATATCGTCATAATGCTTACAATAAATGCACCAGCTAGTGCCAGGCTTTTCGAAATTCAATTGTTTGACAATGTTTCTGACCATTAAATATTAACTGCGACTCATTGGTTCTGAAATTTTTATATAAAATATTACCGTTGTACCAGTATTGTCAGTATTTCACTTTCATCCTAAGAACGAAACCCTACAAATGTAGTTATATGACTTTTGTTACACATAAACTTACATTGTCGGTGTAAAATTTAGATGAAAAAAATGTGACCAAAACGTCCATATTAGTATATTAACTTTTTTATATACCGATAACATTTATTGAACGCTGGGATCGATTACGCATTGCAGATTAACAAAGTAATAGTACGGAATAGATGCCAATGCATCAACCTTGAATGAGACCGGTTTCCAGCTGTACGGGTACATGTGTGTGTTTTTAACGAAGAATTTATATTCGTAGAAACTTGCAAATTAAATAAACAACAACAGAATCGATTTCGAACGTTAAAACATAACATATTATTTAACACTTTCACTCAAAGTAAAAATAAATTAGCTTATCCTATCGTCACGCAAACATAATAAAAGATTTATTCAACTTTACCCAACGCCGTAATCCATGTCGGACATCACATTACTGTAATTGCTTGGAGAATGCATTTTTCTGTTTTGTTTCGCATGAACGCAACAAAATCACCAAAGAATTTTGATGTATATGAAAATTAAGGAAGCTCTAAGATGACTTTATTTGACGCTGCTGTCTTGATTTTGGGTAGTGAGATTTTTTAAAATAAACTGTTTTATGCTTAACATAGGAAATCTAAACAAACTAGAATACCAATTTTGGTGTTTCAAAGATGAAGAATAATTGAAAATAAATGTAATTGTAAAGGTGAATTAGACTGTTTACGCAAAATTATGGTGTGCTTTGCACATTCCAAAGAATTAATTGCAAATTTTGTGCATTTAATTTCTAATATGTCGAGAGCACGCAACAAAACCATGCCTCGTTTAACATGAACTCAACAAAAGCTTCAAAGGAGCATCGAAGAATTTTGATGTATATACAAATTAAGGAAGCTCCTAAGATGACTTTGTTTGACGCTGCTGCCTTGATTTTATTTTGTAACACTTTAAAAATAAACTGTGTTATGCTTAACATAGGAAATCTAATCAAACTAGAGCACCAGATTTGGTGTTTCAAAGATGAACAATAATTGAAAATAAATGTAATTGTAAAGGGGCATTAGATTGTTTACGCTAAATTATGGTGTGCTTTGCACATTCCAAAGAATTAGTTCCGAATTTTATGCATTCGATTACTAATAGGTCGAGAGAATTTTGATGTAAATAAAAATTAAGGAAGGTCTAAGATGACTTTGTTTGACGCTGCTGCCTTGATTTTAGGTTGTGACATTTTAAAAATAAACTGTTTTATGCTTAACATAGGAAATCTAAACAAACTAGAATACCAATTTTTGTGTTTCAAAGATGAACAATAATTGAAAATAAATGTAATTGTAAAGGTGAATTAGACTGTTTACGCAAAATTATGGTGTGCTTTGCACATTCCAAAAAATTAATCGCAATTTTTGTGCATTTAATTTCTAATATGTCGAGAGCACGCAACAAAACCATGCCTCGTTTAACATGAACTCAACAAAAGCTTCAAAGGAGCATCGAAGAATTTTGATGTATATACAAATTGAGGAAGCTCCTAAGATGACTTTGTTTGACGCTGCTGCCTTTTGTGTTGCCTTTTGTAACACTTTAAAAATAAACTGTTTTATGCTTAACATAGGAAATCTAATCAAACTAGAGCACCAGATTTTGTGTTTCAAAGATTAACAATAATTGAAAATAAATGTAATTGTAAAGGGGAATTAGATTGTTTACGCTAAATTATGGTGTGCTTTGCACATTCCAAAGAATTAGTTCCGAATTTTATGCATTCGATTACTAATAGGTCGAGAGAATTTTGATGTAAATAAAAATTAAGGAAGGTCTAAGATGACTTTGTTTGACGCTGCTGCCTTGATTTTAGGTTGTGACATTTTAAAAATAAACTGTTTTATGCTTACCACAGGAAATCTAAACAAACTAGATAATAACAATTGACAATAAATGTAATTGTAAAGGGGAATTAGACTGTTTACGCTAAATTATGGTGTGCTTTGCACATGCTAAAGAATTAATTCCAAATTTGAGGTCGAGAGCACGCGACAAAACCACACCGTCCTGAAACATGACTACGAAAATTTTATATATCGTTGCCCTAATTTAAAAATTGCGTATGTCCATGTTGTTAGAAATACATTTTTTAATCTTTGTCAGTTAGAACTTTTTGCTCTTTCGAATGATTTAACAGCATACATCAAAAAAATTTGATAATTATATTTACGGTGGAATTATGATTTATAATTGAATTAAGTGAATTATAATTATTTTAATATTTACACAAAACAGTAGGTATTTTATGTTTCCTGTAAAAATTGTGTTCTTTGGATATGTACAAATTTCAAATTAGCCCGACGATATGATGTAAAAATAATGTAGTGAATAGGAAGAAATGGCGAGTAAACTGCTACCTAAGCAAAGCTGTCAGTCGAAAGGTATTTAATTAGGTTTATATTACTAATTAACATTGGGTGAGCGAACCAGTACCCTCACACCATATTTGAATGACTTTTTTTGGTCTTAATTATACATGATCTTTCATAATAACTTGGTGTGCCTATCCCTGTTTGACAGCAAGTGGTTGGCAAAGCGTCTTGAAGACATAAAATGTAAGAAATATGACACTACTTTCAACAAAAATCCCAAAAATATTTTTGTTTTCTCAAAACTTAATACATACCACTTCAGACATTACTGTTAGACGATTTCTTTTTCAAAAACCAGAGTCCTTCAGTACTCAATCAAAATATCTGAATGTGTTTGTTCTCAATCATAGATGAATATAATGTCCATTCATGATAACTTGTCATACCTAACTCAATTTGGTGAGAAGCACTTGGTACGGCTATAAAGACCGCTATAAATATGTATATTTCCTCTTCAAATTGGTAAGTCGAGAGCTTCCAGTCTAATGTGGTTAGGCAAACCAAGTTATTAGGAGAGCATGTTGTGAGGGTACTGATATTCACAATTTTAGTCATTTATTAGCTTGATTAAACATCGTTTCGACCAGGACTGCTTAATTCTACATTAGCATTTTGTCTCCATAAGTAGTGATATTTTACGAGCGTATGTTTTGTCGCGGACTCCTCGCCTACAACATTTCAATAATCTCAAGGAAGGCGTCGATATTTTAAGTCGTATGTGTAGTTTGCAGTAATGGTTTTAATGCAAAAGTGAATAATAGTATTGTCGTTGAAATGTGAACTATATAGCGGCGATAGCCAAACAGATAAATTGTATCCATAAGTCGGATGAAAACTATAGAAAATGTTTGCTCTTTACGTTGTTGAGTGACGAAGAGAAAGCAGTGCTAAAGGGACTAAAAGGACATAGTGTGTGCTGACAGTCAGGAACCGATACGGGTGTTGGGCCCTGTAGCAATCTTCAAGACTACATTGATACACTGAAGATTATAAATTGTTACACTACTCTCAAATTTACATTTTTTTGCATCTGTATATTTATTAAATTTATATATTTTTTCATGCATTTGTTTTATTTTAGTGGTAAGATGGAGAAAAAACGACAAGAAATTAAAAAAAAACTCATTTATTCAGTATCATAAATTTTTTTCTGCTTATTTATTATATCAAAAAAGGAAATCACACCCCGCTAAGGTCTTGGTGACTGCGATAAGGACGACGTCGTCGTCGTTGTCCACCACGTTTGCAGCCAATCTCGAAGAAGGTAAGCATTTTGATGGGCGCATTGCAGCTCGTTGATGGCATGCTTGTTGCAATGATACTTGGCACCAACACCAATGCCATCAGCTCCTCCTGCTCCTGCTTGAAGTTTTAGCGTTGAGAGTGCCGGACAACCCATGTCTTCAATATTGAGAATACGTATATTTGGTAGGATGTTTTCTAACCAGCACTTTTTTTGCAGTCCCTTGACGATTATTTGAGAGCCGTTATCAATTCCGGCCGTCCGTAAAAGTGAACATAAATTGGTTCTTCTGCTGCCTCTACTTGTTCTTGTTGTTGACGTTGTGTTGTCAAATTGTAGTTACCGCCACTGTAGAGAAAATTCTCATCTTGCTTTTGCCACGTAAGTCCATGTATTTGTGTCGTTACAAAGCGTACATGCCGCTGTAGATTTTCCTCCAAATGTGCGAACTTAACGGGTAATTTGAAAAACTTATGCAACTCACCATGACCGAAATAAACATGTATTAGGGTCAATTCTTTGCATATGAATTCACTATCTTTTAGTTGAAAGCCTTGCACGTCGATGATCCAAGTGTTCATCATCACGGTGTCTTACAACGATGAGACCTCGTCAGTTAGTAATGAGGCAAATGTTTATTACTGAACCGACCGACCGACCGACCGACCGACCGACTGATGCTGACCACGCCAGCAAATGGTCTATACTTTAAAATGCATTCGTTAATTCGACAAATGTTTATTTCTGATTGACAGACGGAGACCTACATACCGACCATCCGATCGACCACGGCGAGACCGACCGACTGCTGTCGAAACTGACCGATCAACCGACCAACCAACCGACCGACTGCTGTCGAGACTGACCGATCAACCGACCGACTGCTGTCGAGGCTAACCGATTAACTGACCGATCACCCGACCAACCAACCGACCGACTGGTGTCGAGACTGACCGACCAAAAGACTGTCGGTCGGTCTCGCCGTGGTCGATCGGATGGTCGGTATGTAGGTCTCCGTCTGTCAATCAGAAATAAACATTTGTCGAATTAACGAATGCATTTTAAAGTATAGACCATTTGCTGGCGTGGTCAGCATCAGTCGGTCGGTCGGTCGGTCGGTTCAGTAATAAACATTTGCCTCATTACTAACTGACGAGGTCTCATCGTTGTAAGACACCGTGATGATGAACACTTGGATCGACGTGCAAGGCTTTCAACTAAAAGATAGTGAATTCATATGCAAAGAATTGACCCTAATACATGTTTATTTCGGTCATGGTGAGTTGCATAAGTTTTTCAAATTACCCGTTAAGTTCGCACATTTGGAGGAAAATCTACAGCGGCATGTACGCTTTGTAACGACACAAATACATGGACTTACGTGGCAAAAGCAAGATGAGAATTTTCTCTACAGTGGCGGTAACTACAATTTGACAACACAACGTCAACAACAAGAACAAGTAGAGGCAGCAGAAGAACCAATTTATGTTCACTTTTACGGACGGCCGGAATTGATAACGGCTCTCAAATAATCGTCAAGGGACTGCAAAAAAAGTGCTGGTTAGAAAACATCCTACCAAATATACGTATTCTCAATATTGAAGACATGGGTTGTCCGGCACTCTCAACGCTAAAACTTCAAGCAGGAGCAGGAGGAGCTGATGGCATTGGTGTTGGTGCCAAGTATCATTGCAACAAGCATGCCATCAACGAGCTGCAATGCGCCCATCAAAATGCTTACCTTCTTCGAGATTGGCTGCAAACGTGGTGGACAACGACGACGACGTCGTCCTTATCGCAGTCACCAAGACCTTAGCGGGGTGTGATTTCCTTTTTTGATATAATAAATAAGCAGAAAAAAATTTATGATACTGAATAAATGAGTTTTTTTTAATTTCTTGTCGTTTTTTCTCCATCTTACCACTAAAATAAAACAAATGCATGAAAAAATATATAAATTTAATAAATATACAGATGCAAAAAAATGTAAATTTGAGAGTAGTGTAACAATTTATAATCTTCAGTGTATCAATGTAGTCTTGAAGATTGCTACAGGGCCCAACACCCGTATCGGGTCCTGACTGTCAGCACACACTATGTCCTTTTAGTCCCTTTAGCACTGCTTTCTCTTCGTCACTCAACAACGTAAAGAGCAAACATTTTCTATAGTTTTCATCCGACTTATGGATACAATTTATCTGTTTGGCTATCGCCGCTATATAGTTCACATTTCAACGACAATACTATTATTCACTTTTGCATTAAAACCATTACTGCAAACTACACATACGACTTAAAATATCGACGCCTTCCTTGAGATTATTGAAATGTTGTAAGCGAGGAGTCCGCGACAAAACATACGCTCGTAAAATATCACTACTTATGGAGACAAAATGCTAATGTAGAATTAAGCAGTCCTGGTCGAAACGATGTTTAATCAAGCTAATAAATGACTAAAATTGTGAATATCAGTACCCTCACAACATGCTCTCCTAATAACTTGGTTTGCCTAACCACATTAGACTGGAAGCTCTCGACTTACCAATTTGAAGAGGAAATATACATATTTATAGCGGTCTTTATAGCCGTACCAAGTGCTTCTCACCAAATTGAGTTAGGTATGACAAGTTATCATGAATGGACATTATATTCATCTATGATTGAGAACAAACTCATTCAGATATTTTGATTGAGTACTGAAGGACTCTGGTTTTTGAAAAAGAAATCGTCTAACAGTAATGTCTGAAGTGGTATGTATTAAGTTTTGAGAAAACAAAATTTATTTTTGGGATTTTTGTTGAAAGTAGTGTCATATTTCTTACATTTTATGTCTTCAAGACGCTTTGCCAACCACTTGCTGTCAAACAGGGATAGGCACACCAAGTTATTATGAAAGATCATGTATAATTAAGACCAAAAAAAGTCATTCAAATATGGTGTGAGGGTACTGGTTCGCTCACCCAATGTTAATTAGTAATATAAACCTAATTAAATACCTTTCGACTGACAGCTTTGCTTAGGTAGCAGTTTACTCGCCATTTCTTCCTATTCACTACATTATTTTTACATCATATCGTCGGGCTAATTTGAAATTTGTACATATCCAAAGAACACAATTTTTACAGGAAACATAAAATACCTACTGTTTTGTGTAAATATTAAAATTATTATAATTCACTTAATTCAATTATAAATCATAATTCCACCGTAAATATAATTATCAAATTTTTTTGATGTATGCTGTTAAATCATTCGAAAGAGCAAAAAGTTCTAACTGACAAAGATTAAAAAATGTATTTCTAACAACATAGACATACGCAATTTTTAAATTAGGGCAACGATATATAAAATTTTCGTAGTCATGTTTCAGGACGGTGTGGTTTTGTCGCGTGCTCTCGACCTCAAATTTGGAATTAATTCTTTAGCATGTGCAAAGCACACCATAATTTAGCGTAAACAGTCTAATTCCCCTTTACAATTACATTTATTGTCAATTGTTATTATCTAGTTTGTTTAGATTTCCTGTGGTAAGCATAAAACAGTTTATTTTTAAAATGTCACAACCTAAAATCAAGGCAGCAGCGTCAAACAAAGTCATCTTAGACCTTCCTTAATTTTTATTTACATCAAAATTCTCTCGACCTATTAGTAATCGAATGCATAAAATTCGGAACTAATTCTTTGGAATGTGCAAAGCACACCATAATTTAGCGTAAACAATCTAATTCCCCTTTACAATTACATTTATTTTCAATTATTGTTAATCTTTGAAACACAAAATCTGGTGCTCTAGTTTGATTAGATTTCCTATGTTAAGCATAAAACAGTTTATTTTTAAAGTGTTACAAAAGGCAACACAAAAGGCAGCAGCGTCAAACAAAGTCATCTTAGGAGCTTCCTCAATTTGTATATACATCAAAATTCTTCGATGCTCCTTTGAAGCTTTTGTTGAGTTCATGTTAAACGAGGCATGGTTTTGTTGCGTGCTCTCGACATATTAGAAATTAAATGCACAAAAATTGCAATTAATTTTTTGGAATGTGCAAAGCACACCATAATTTTGCGTAAACAGTCTAATTCACCTTTACAATTACATTTATTTTCAATTATTGTTCATCTTTGAAACACAAAAATTGGTATTCTAGTTTGTTTAGATTTCCTATGTTAAGCATAAAACAGTTTATTTTAAAAAATCTCACTACCCAAAATCAAGACAGCAGCGTCAAATAAAGTCATCTTAGAGCTTCCTTAATTTTCATATACATCAAAATTCTTTGGTGATTATGTTGCGTTCATGCGAAACAAAACAGAAAAATGCATTCTCCAAGCAATTACAGTAATGTGATGTCCGACATGGATTACGGCGTTGGGTAAAGTTGAATAAATCTTTTATTATGTTTGCGTGACGATAGGATAAGCTAGTTTATTTTTACTTTGAGTGAAAGTGTTAAATAATATGTTATGTTTTAACGTTCGAAATCGATTCTGTTGTTGTTTATTTAATTTGCAAGTTTCTACGAATATAAATTCTTCGTTAAAAACACACACATGTACCCGTACAGCTGGAAACCGGTCTCATTCAAGGTTGATGCATTGGCATCTATTCCGTACTATTACTTTGTTAATCTGCAATGCGTAATCGATCCCAGCGTTCAATAAATGTTATCGGTATATAAAAATGTTAATATACTAATATGGACGTTTTGGTCACATTTTTTTCATCTAAATTTTACACCGACAATGTAAGTTTATGTGTAACAAAAGTCATATAACTACATTTGTAGGGTTTCGTTCTTAGGATGAAAGTGAAATACTGACAATACTGGTACAACGGTAATATTTTATATAAAAATTTCAGAAGCAATGAGTCGCAGTTAATATTTAATGGTCAGAAACATTGTCAAACAATTGAATTTCGAAAAGCCTGGCACTAGCTGGTGCATTTATTGTAAGCATTATGACGATATCTTTATTATTCCATTCGTTTACATGTAAAACCTACTTTCAGTCATGCATGCAAAGATTTTTTAGTAGATTGATACTATTCCCAATGAATTGACGTCTTTAATCCATCGATTTATTATGGTTGATTGATGAAACTTCTTCATATGTCGAGATAACCCTCCAGCTCTCATATATTTCTTCTCACATTGCGAACAGTTATACGTTGTATAAGTGTTATTGTGACAAGATTTCATATGACGTGTTAAATTATTTCGACAGGTGTAACTTTTATCACAAGCTTCACAATGATATGGTTTCTTGGATCCATCCGAGGATGCTGGTGAACTCTTCGGGTAGCCGTTTAGAATTGTTGGTGATGGAGTTATAGATTCCTGTAGTTCCATGGTGCTTGGGTAATCGTTCAGGGCGAATTGCTGTATGACTTCCATGATGCAAGTCTCAAACTAAACTGACGATCTCTAATGAATATCTCGATGTATCGCTAAAACCGGAAGTTCACACAAAACGCTGCAATTATACCAATTGTGACCGCAATTTATAAGATTGTCTCTCGTAATGATGTCATCGATATCAGCTATCCTTGTGGTAATAGATTAAGATTAAGATTAACCATCTGACTATAGCTATCTCTTTCTACCTGGACAGGAAGTAAAACGAATTTAGACCCCTTTTAATTAACCAGTCAAATTGAGCTGGAACTCAACTCATCTTAATTTTTGATATTTAGTACACCCTTTTTTCTACTAATATCTAAGGGTAGTTCAATAAAAAATCCAACTGTTATCGGTTAATAATAGTTTATATTCACATTAAGATGTATAATTTCTATTAGACTCCAACCTGATTCTTCAAATTCACTCAATTTGCATTATGTATGATGCAATCAATTAAGTATAGTCGTATATTGCGTTTTATCAATTACGCTGGCCGTTAGAAAGTGAGGTCGCCGTTTTCCTCGCAAACGTACTATAAAAACCAGCCAGCAAATTATGGTTGAGTTTAGTTCTGTAACAAAATGGACTCCGGTAAGTCCGTTGTAGAAACTAACCCGACAACAAAAAAAATAAAACAAGTGCTTTTTTCAGTAAACGAAATACTTAATCTATTACCACAAGAACTTCAGGGTCAATTACCACAAGGATTTGAGACAAGCCTCTTAAAATTTTAGTTTTCTGTTTTTTAATTAATTTGTATTTGCAAGTTTCTACGAATATAAATTCTCCGTTCAAAACACACATATACCCATACAGCTGGAAACCGGTCTCATTCGAGATTGATGCATTGGCATCTATTCCGTACTGTTACTTTGTTAATTTGCAATGCGTAATCGATTCCAGCGTTCAATAAAGGTCATCGGCATATAAAAAAGTTAATATACTAATATGGGCGTTTTGATCACATTTTTTTCATCAAAATTTTACACCGACAATGTAAGCTTATGTGTAACAAACGTCATATTACTAAATTTGTAGGGTTTCGTTCTTAGGGTCAAAGTGAAATACTGACAATACTAGGGTAACGGTAAACTCCGATTCAAAATGGTCTACTGCCGGTTCAAAATGGTTAACTTGAGTTCATTGCGCCCAAGATGGCCTATTTCCGCTTCAAATTGGATGACTTCCGGCTCAAATGGCCGACTTCCGGTTCAAAATGGTTTACTTGAGGTCATTGCTCCCAAGATGGCAGACTTCCGGTTTGAACTGGGTGACTTCCGGTTTGAACTGGGGGACTTCCGGTTTGACTTCCGCTTCAAAATGGTTGACTTCCGGTTCAAATTGGCCGACTTGGGTTCGTTGTGCCAAAATGCATGATTTCAGGTTCAAAATGGACGACTTCCGGTTCAAAATGGACTACTTCCGGTTCAAAATGGTCGACTTGGATTCGTTGTGCCTAAGATGACTGACTTCTGGTTCAAAATGGATGACTTCCGGTTTGACTTCCGGTTCAAAATGGCTGACTTTCGGTTCGAAAATGACACGTATCATTCAGTAAAAAGAATTGCTGCTATATTGTTCTTATGGGTCTACCTGTAAAGTGATCGGACTAACGGTTCGAGCCTATTCAAACGCATTTAAAAAAATTATTATAAATACAAGAAAAACGATGAACAGATGAACAATGAACAATGATAAACAGAGCGCGATGGTATTTTTTAATTATAAATATTCAGAAGGTACTTTTTTTAATTAAGAAAAAATATTACAACACAAACCGGCTGACAGACGGCGCGTGCGCAAACATTTTCAAATAATTCACAAAATGGCCGAACAAGGGTATTTTTTAATTAAATTTAAAAAAAAAACGATCAACAGTGACACGCATGCGCAACAATTCACAATATGGCCAAGACCTATTGAAAAACTAATTGAAAAATTACCCCCTAACACCACAACACCCCTGTCCGCTATGACAACTGCAGATACGATGGTGTTGTGAAAATTGCCAAAATGGCACTATAAAGATTTTTTTATTTTTTGATTAATTTAAAAACTGGCCATATCTCCTAAACTAAGGTCTGTATCGGCAAAACTAATTGAAAAATTACCCCCCAGGCCCCCGTCCGCTTTGGCAACTACAGACCCGACGACGCTGCAAAAATCGCCAAAAAGGCACTACAAAATTTTTTTTTTGTTAAATTTAAAAATTGGCAATATCTCCTAAACTAAGGTCCGTATCGAAAAACTAATTGAAAAATTAGCCGCTAACACTACAACACCCCTGTCCGCTTTGACAACTGCAGATACGATGGTGTTGTGAAAATAGCCAAAATGGCACTATAAAAAATTTGTTATTTTTTGATTAATTTAAAAACTGGCCATAAAACGATCAACAGATGACACGCATGCGCAACAATTCGCAATATGACCAATAAATGGTACACATAAATTTAAATTATAAAAAAACGATCAACAGATGACACGCATGCGCAACAATTCGCGATATGACCAATAAATGGTACACAAAACGACCGACAGACGGGTGCAGTTTTTCTTGAAACAAGTCACACAAAATGGCCGACAGGTGGCGCGCTAGTAAAAATATTACGACACAAAACGACTGACACACGGCGCGTGCGCAAACATTTTCAAATTATTCATGGCCGACAGATAGCGCACACAAACCTAATGTGCTATCCGACCACCAGACGGCATGCCAAAACCTTCATTACGCTACCAGCCGACAGATGGCGACCACAGTTACAACTGTCAACGATGTTGCACTGAAGTTTTTGCACTGTTGTGGTCCAATCCCCGTGAATTATATCTACTAACAAGGGATACTGCCAGCCCTATCAAAAATATTTGAACAGGTACTTCTCATCATACTATTTGGACACTGTCAGTCACCAGCTACTCACAAAAGAACAATACGCATACCAGCAAGGAAAAGGTACTGAGGATGCGATGAAATCTCTTATGACCACAGTCCACAGGTACTTGGAAGACAAAAGGAAATGCATGACCCTTTTGATTCATATCGCGTAATAGAGGCGGCGCGTTATTTAACGATCTGCTTTTCTATGACGGTTATTTGCTTATAACAGTTCGCAAAAGTGACTTCTTTTAAAATATTGCAGATCCAACTGTTACGTTGAGACTGCGCTGTACAGTGTTGCCATCAACCAACAGCAGCTGGGTAGTCGTGCGTAACAGTGTAACCAAAATAACAGATGGGCTAAGAAATAACAGATATACGTATGTGGTAATTCTGTCGAATATATTGTAATAGCAAAACACACTTCAGCGGAGCAAACACTTTATTCGTCCTCTGTTCATGATACACTTGTACGTGACTTCTACATTGTACGTAATACAGGCGCGAATAATACTCTATACATAACCTAAAATATCGTCTAGTCGGTACAGTAGTTTTCTTTAACTTCCGTCGATAATACAGATATACTGACACCCCTCCGCAAGTTTAACTGATCTAAAGTATAACTTGTCTTAACTTACAAACATACATTTAAAAGGTTTCTAAAAGTTTCGAACTTAAGTTTACTTAATGCTTTAGTAAAGACGTCGGCAATATTGTCATTTGAGTTAACATATTTCACAGTTATTTGTTTTTGACTAACAATGTCTTTAATAAAATGATATTTAATGTCTATGTGTCTTGATCGTCGACTGTTATCATAGCTGTGTATCATGCATATAGCACTTTGATTGTCCACTAACATTTCTGGTGTAATAATGTCTTTTCCTTCACTCAAGTCACTCATAACACTTTGTAAATATAATATAGGTCACAACTTGTACTGGCACATGCGGCATATTCAGCTTCCGCTGTTGACAAAGCTACGGTGGTCTGTTTCCTTGTGGTCCACATGATTAGGTTTTGTCCATTGAAGATTGCACTCCCGCTGATGCTTTTTCTATCAATTTTACAGTTTCCCCAGTCAGCGTCTGTGTATGCAGTTAGTTGATTGTCCTTGGGTACTCCATATATCATCTTCAAATTCTTTGATTTTTGTAGATACCTTAAAATTTGTTTTCCTGTTTCCTACAGTTCATTAGTCGGTTTGTTTAGGTGTTGGCTTAGGTAAGATGTTGCATACATTATGTCTGGTCTGCTGATTGTACCTATGAATAATAATGATCCCACTAGTTCTCTGAACGGTACTTTAGTGTTTGCTGGTTCATCGCAGTTTGCTTGAAAGTTTTGTTGCATTGGTATATCAATGCCTTTGCAATTTTCCATATTGAACTTCCTCAAAATGTTGTTTATAAAATCCTCTTGGTCTATCATCAGTCTGTTCTTTTCCCTTGAGATTGTCATCCCCAAAAATTTTTTAATCTCTCCAAAGTTTTTGGCTTTGAACTCTTTTTCTAGTAGTGATATAACATTTTCAACATTCTGTTTTTCTCCAGCAATAATTATATCGTCCACCCATATTAATAGTCTAACACCTTGTCTTATGTATAAGCAAAAATCACTGGTTGATCTTTTCAAACCGTTTTGCTCTACAAAATTGTGAAATCTTTCGTTCCATTTTCTGGGTGCTGATTTTAGTCCGTATAAACTTTTTTTTAGTCTAAGTATATTACCATGGTGTTCGATGTTGACTCCTTCAGGTGTCTTAATGTAAATGTCGGTGTCCAGATGTCCATTCAAGAAAGCTGTTGGTATATCAAGTTGGTTGATAACCCAGTTCTCTGTTAATGAGTACGATAATAATAGACGTATGGTTGGGATCCGTGCCACTGGACTATATACATTTTCGTAGTTTTCTTCTTGAAATCCTTTAGCCACCAGTCTTGCCTTTTTTGTTCCGTCCTGCTTCGTTCTGAATATCCACTTCGTATCGATAGCTGTTTCACCGACTGGTAGTTTTGCTGACTCCCATGTTCCATGTTCCTGAAGTGCATTCACCTCCCTCTTCACAGCTTAACTCCATTCTTCACCTGCATGTACTGCTTCATCGTATGTTTGAGGATCCCTTGTATGGTAACAATATGCAGTGTATAGTTCATAGTCTTTTAATTTGGATGGGATTTTAACTTCCCTTGTTTTAGTTTTAAGTAATACATTACCAGATCCTGAACTTTTGCTATTGTGGTCTCTGGGATGGTCTTCTTCTTCTTCTTCGATTTCTCTTGCTTCATTCTGGTCTTCATTCTGCACTTTCTCTCCTTTCTTCATGCTCTTCTTCGTGTTTTCTTTCTTCGTTGTTCTGTAACCATTGTCTTCTTTCTTCTTTCCCATTTTCTTCTTGGTCGTATATGTAGTCACTTTCATCAAATTGTACGTCTCTTGAGAGAATCATTAAATTGGTGCTCCTGGTGCATCTGTTCAGTTGGTATGCAGCACATTGTATGGCTTCGCCCCATAAATGTTTTGGAAGTTTTGTCTCTGCTGGCATAGTTCTTACTCTACTCAACAGTGTGAAGTTCATACGTTCACTTACACCGTTCTGTTGTTGAGTATAGGGTAAAGTATATTGCAATTCAATTCCCGTTTGTTTACAAAAATTTCTAAGAGTATGTGATTTAAATTCTCCTCCACAGTCTGATCTTATCCTACAGCATTTATTACCTTCAGCGTTTAGCTTTCTGATGTGCTTCATTAGATTCTCTGCGGCTTCACTTTTACTCTTTAGTAAGTAGACTGTTACAAAATGTGTATAATCATCAATAATTGTTTGATAATATTTTTCATCATTTGATGTAGGTGTACTAACTGGTCCACCAATATCAGTGTGTAAGAACTCACCTTTCTTCTTTGATCTTGGCAGCTCTACATCTTTGAATGGTAATATTTTGGCTTTTCCCTCTTTACATGCTCCACATGTCTCTTCGCTGTCTTCTAAACCCATCAATTTCAAGTCTGTTTTGTTCACATGTCCCAATCGTTTGTGCCATAAATCTTTAATTTTAGCAGCATTGCAACTTTTTATATGTTTGCACAATTTGAAATTTGCAGTATAAATATTATGAGTTGCTTCAAATTTTGTTACAAATCTTTTCTTATCTTTGATTATGGCTTTATTTGTTTTGAAGATTATAGTTTTTCCTTTTTCTGTGATCTTTCTTACTGATCATAAATTCTCTGATAATCTTTTTACAATTAGAGCTTGTAGGACAATTGTGAGTTTACCTGTTATCACCTTTAATTTTCCAGACTTTTCGGATAGTAATTCTTCTGCATTCGCAATATTGATGTTCACTCGATTTGGTAACCTTTTCACATCATACATCCACTTCTCTACTTCTTCTTTTACCAAATGATCTGAAGCTCCACTATCTAAAATAAAATTTATGTTGTCTACGGTTGATGTCCTAAGGGCAGTTTCATCTTCTTTTGTTGTAGCTATGAAAGATAAGGTTTCATCTACGTTCTCTTCATCTTCTATCGGTGCACAATGAGCTTTCTGGAAGTTGGAACCTCTACCACCTCTACCTCTTCCTCTTTGGTATCGTCCCCTTCCTCTATAGTTTCCGAGCTTTGGGCAATCTCTCTTAAAATGTCCTATAGATCCACATTCAAAACATGTCTTTGAATTTGTAGAAAATGAGCAATTATTACTTTCTTTATCATCGTGTCTATTTTCTTTAAGTTTTAATTCTGCATCCAATAGTCTATTTTTCACAAATTCATACGTAAGGCCATTTGCCATTGTTTCGAGTGCTGTGATTACTACATCATATCTCTCGGGCATTGTTAATAATAACAAACATGCTTTATCGCTTTCATCTAGTTTCATATTTAATGCTTGTAATTCTCTAAGTAACATTTCTACCTGCGCAAAGTGATCCTGTACTTCTCCGCTGACAAATTTTAATTTGAGAAGTTTCTTCATCACGAACAGTTTTGTGAGAGGACTCTTTCGCTCAAAAATTGTCTGTAATTTGTTCCACATTTCGTATGCATACTTTACATCCTTTAAATTTTCCAAATGTTTATCGGCAACGCATTGAACTATTATACATTTGGCTTTTGCATCCCTTATTTTAAATTTCTCTAAATTTTCAACTGTCATTTTCTCTACTGTGGTGTCGTTTTCCTCTAATACATCCTTGACACTCTCCTTTTCAAGAAGTATTTCAACTCTGAATTTCCAGTTTGAAAAATTTGCTCCTTCCAACTGCGGTATTGGAATTGACGATGCTATTTTGCTTCACTCAAAATGTTTTCTCTTTATACTCTCCTATTACAATATTCACAGTGGCTTCTGCGACACTTGCAGCACTCTGGGCGTCCTTTGCGATACTCTCGGTGCCCTTTGCGTCCTCTGGGCCCATAACCTGTCGAATATATTGTAATAGCAAAACACACTTTAGCGGAGCAAACACTTTATTCGTCGTCTGTTCATAATACACTTGTACGTGACTTCTACATTGTACGTAATACAGGCGCAAATAATACTCTATACATAACCTAAAATATCGTCTAGTCGGTACAGTAGTTTTCTTTAACTTCCGTCGATAATACAGATATACTGACAAATTCTTATGCACTCTGCGAAGCAGCACCACGGAGGCAGCTAGTCTCATCGCGCACATCAATAACCATTGCAGTATAAAATCTAATCTTATGATCATGATGGCACATCATAGTAAATAGTTCGTTGTAGTTCATAGTCATGCCTCTTATTTGTAGAAAGATACGATAAATATAGCAGTAATGTAAAACATTAACACAAATAAGTACAACCCGTTATTTCAAGCTGTTATTTTAAAACAACTTTAACAGTTGCCACTGTTATTTAAATATAACAGTTTTGCCCATCCCTATCACGTATGCTTTCGTATGCATTGCTGGAGAACGCATCGCCAAAGCAAAGTCTCTTTTGGGCCGTGGGGCTCCTTGAGAATCTATTTACCTTTTTGAGATTTGAAAAGCAACGTTCTGCTTCAGCTTCCAACGAAAATGTTCTTACTATTTTTAATTGTTTTATGTTTTCACTGAATGACTTAGATTATGTTTTACTTATTGGTTATGCAATTGAATATTCCGTTGGCATGTACTGTAGGCCTTCCATATCTTTTTATTTCAGCCTTATCGATGCAATGGAGACTACAAATCAATTAACTAAGAAATACTACACTTAATTTAGTGTACTGGATTCATTGTTATTTTTTCATTTTTGCGTAATTAGCGCTTCACAGTGTCCTAGTACTGCCGACTACTACCTGCAATCAAAAACACATGTCGCTTCGCTCCTAGATATCACCGGGTGGGGGGGGGACTTGGTCACTGTGTTGGTCGCTGCTATTTTGTGGTTTGGCCACACGGTAGAGAAACAATGTATCCGACACAATGCTTGTTTGTAAGGACTTGACCTATTGGCTTCTTCTCAAACCATTCCAGGAAGAAATTGGCGAATAACTGTGAAAGAGAGATGGCTGCGCCCTCTACCTGCTCATACATCGCCCTCGCCCACTTGAAGTATGTGGTGGAAAGACAATACTCTATAAGATCCGGTACATCGGTTGGCAAACCTAGGGGGACAAGTGTTTGAAGAAGACGCATTTAGGTCAAGTCCTTACAAACCCAAGCATTGGGTCCTTAACCACCTGAACAATGTTAGTCCTTCCATCAAACTCACGATGGAAATAGAATACGATAATCGGGTGCCATTCTTGGATGTGCTCGTATATAGAACGTCAACGGGCAGGCTTGGACATACAGTATACCGTAAGAAGACACATACCGATCGGTACTTGAACATCAAATCACACCACTATGCCCAACAGAAGAGAAGTGTGATTAACACTCTGTTCAACAGAGCCGAGAAGGTATGTTACTCCAGCACCTTGGAGGACGAACAGAAGCACCTAGGGTGTGCCCTACGTCAGAATGGATACACCAAGTCGACGGGGTGTCACACAGAGAAAACCGCACGTCTCAGAGGAGCCGCAAGTGTCAAAGGGGTTCGCTTGCTTACCATACGTAAGTGGGGTATCAGAAAGAATCGGTAGATTACTGAAGAAATCGGTTATGACGGTTGCAATGGCTACTGTATAAATAAACTAGAATTGTTCCACTATAATAATCATAAGTACCATATATTATATGCTTGACCAATATAACTCCAATGGATTATTGGATATAAACCATACGTGACGAGCTGAAATATTTGAGTCCTTTTCTATGATTTACAAGCGTAGAAAGTACTTTCGCATATTTCAATTGTGGACTGCTTTAGAACGCTCAACTTATCTGAAACGGACAGTAATTTTATCGATTTCTTGGATAAGTGTTCGATATAGCCAGTTGGGCGACAACATGTTGTTGACTTTTACCATTACCTGAATAATATTAAAAAAAAACAAATGTAAAATTTATTATCTACATTTATTTAATTGTCATACTTCTTTCAGTTGAGTGCATCAAGAGTCCTCCAGCGTTTTTTTGCCCGAAGAGTCTACGAAGCCATGCACGGTATGACCACTGACGACAAGACACTGACTAGGGTGATTGTCAGCTGTTCCGAAATCGGAAATAGTAAAAGATGAATTTGAGAGGCAGTACAACAACACTTTGAGCAGCTACGTTGAGGTACGTAAACATGAAAACTATAGCTATGCGGATTATGCTGAATGTTCTATTTTTTCAAGAGGGCGAAACCTCTGGTGAATACAAAAAGGCTTTGTTGGCGATCTTGAAATAAGCAACGAGCGCAAACGAGAATTTTCCATTTCCATAAATCCATTTACGTAGTATTTTATTGTGTGACTCTATATTTTACATTTACATCACAGATGATGATTTTAGCCGTATAAGCCGTATAGCCGTCAATCTAGGAAATCCTCAATATTTTATAGAACCATATAATGGAATTAATATATGTAGGTACCTATGTCTTTATTACACAAAACGAATGTTTATTAATTAAAATTCTACATTGAGTATGTATGTATTCTTATCATAGCATGTTTGCCCAAGATATCAAATTATACCAACATTACCATAAATTAAATAAGAACGAAACTGTTACATGTTGGTGTGATATACATTGTGAAATTGATACCGCAGGTCCTCTGTTATATTTTCACCATACTCGTGTTGTGATGGCATGGCCTTGAAATTGTTCGTTTATTTTTGCCTTTGAACATTAGAATAAAGATTTTTTGTATTAGACAGATGAATTTTTAATATGTTCATCTGCCAAGACCTTTCATTATTGAGATATTTTGTCATTTGACCTTTGGATATTAAATTTTAGACGACACTAGAACTTTCCACTCCATAAATCTATAAATAATATGTTATTTTTGTTTGGTAAGTTTAGTGTGTCATTGATTTACTATTTGGTTCAGCAAAGAGTACTAAATATTATATGGAATGAAAAGTAGGTAAGTAGCAATATTACACTCACTATACTTACGTGAGTGTAAATTGGCTGGCACATAAATAATGTGTCATCGAAAGTTTCATTTTGACAAGACTTCGTTGTAAATTCGCTATCTAAACGCGCCAGTCCAATAGAGCCAAAGGTGTGCACTGTGCATTCAAGCATAAATCTTTGGCCAGACCTGACCCATCAAAGCAGGAGCATCAGTGAAGCGGCTCCCGCGTTACAGACGTTCCGCATATACTCTGATTTATTTATTTATTTACTTTTATTTATGTATTACATAACTTGGCCACAGAACAGGACGAACCCACTTACACTATGCCACGATTAAAATGTACGCAGTTATATTAAACAAATGACAAAGTAAAGGAAAATATGCTCACAAAAAAATAACAAAGTTATAAGAATGTTCAAAATAAAATAATAGAAATACCAATAATAATAACAATAACAATAAGCCTGCAAAGCTTGCTTACAATGTTTGCAATGCTACACATCTACTACACAAGTACGAATCAAGCCATCGAAGCAAATCTCCATAAATACCAAATTGATGTGATTTAGACATTAGAGTATGGTCCACCCGAACAAAAGCCTTGCTGAAATCAGTGTATATTGCATCGGATTGGTGTTAATGATCACGAGAATTGTAAATGTAGTCGGTATACTCGAGCTAGTTACTGTCGACTGACCGCCCAACATGGGCGGTCATGTCAGTCCATGTTGTCTGGGATCAATTTTATCTTTGATTGCAAAGAATAGACGCCTGTAAACAAATTTTTCTAGTTGTTTAGTAAATATAGGCAATAGCGATATTGGGCGATAATTAGAGACTGTCTTTTCCATGTGCTTGGTGTAACGATCGCCGATTTCTAATATTTTATAAGTAACTTTAAGATTTTTAAGAATTTCCATATTGTAAGTAATAATGTACGTAAACCATAGCAGACGTAGACAGCAAGGTTGATCTCCTTGGCGAGACGGCGGATGTGCGGAATCGCGTTACATCCGTGATTCGTAGCTTCGCCGTGGATTCATATTTTGTTGAATGTAGGTAAAAATGATGAGTTGTCTTTTGCACGTTCGTTAAAGTTTTTATGGAACTTACCATAAAAAGACAAACTCAGCTACAAGCTAGAATAGGCTTGATGATATTGACCAGGAAAGATTGACATCAGTGGTATGGAAACTAATCGTGTGTTCGGTTCGCGTGGTCAGGAAGCTGCATCCAACCGCTCGCCAATGCTCGTACCAGAGCTGAGACCTGGTAGCTGATCAACCCTGCGTCATCGTTCCTTAATTATTTGTACGGGGTAAGTCCCATTTCTGCTCGCTATGAGTACGCGCTGGTGTTTGCTGTGGGTTACGTACATTCCATAATTTGAGTTAAGAAGTTTTATATGTATAGTTGTTTTATTCAATAGATGTATTAGTACAATATCATGGCTTTTATTTATAATTGCCTCCATGGGGTTGAAATTAGGGTCACGACTACCAAAGAAGTTATAACACCCTGATCAGTGATCACCCCAGTCAAGGTTGTTACAATGGTGGCAGCGGTAAACTTATTTTTTAATTTAATTTAATCTTTTTATATTTAATACATATTCTTTAAATTTGGTGTAGCTAAAAAATTATGTCGAATGTGCGTTATACAATGCAGCGAATTCTGTCCGTACTCTTGTAAATTGCTTCTGCTTTTAATATTATCGTTTATATTTTCTGTTTACCGTATAATGAAGAATCAATTATTGTCGATTGGTTTTGTTATTATATACTTATATCGTATGTGCATTTTCTCTCTTAAAGTTATTTTGAATGTTTGAGTCGCTACTCTGAACAGTTTCGCTTTTTTTTTTCTCTCTCTCCGTGTAAAATTTTCCTAACTTATAATTAAAATGCCGGACACTAAGGAGGACACAAAAGAGGAAACGTTGGGTAACTTGCAAAATTATGTTACGTTAGGAATGATAGCAAACACTGTGCAATCATTTTCTGGTAAGGAAAAGTAGAGGAGTATTTTGAAAAATTGAACAGAGATATGAATTAGACAACAAGTTACAAAGTAACTTACAGTCAGGAGAAAACAATTACATGTATCGTAACAATATTAAACATATAATTTGGACGAAGCGATGATAATAAGCAACAAAAGTAAAACGCGTTAACAGCAGAAACGTACTCATGATATACTAGACGCAAACCAAACAAGCAAACGGGTTCCTATTTTTAAGGTTATGTTCGGTGGTCTGAGCAAACGTACAACCACAGGCAAAACCACCAAAAGTACAGAACAAACCATAAATTTTTTTATCAGAGTTACAATCAACAAACAATTTTCTCCTTATTACAAAATGAAACAGAATTAAAATTAAAATAGCCAAAACTACCGTGCGAAATTTCTTGAAATTTCTTGGAAAAATCTTAATCTTATTATCGCTAGTATTATTTGAATAAACTCCTAACGAGTGTTAGGTTTTTAAAACTATCTGGTGCAGAATTCACATCGTTATTTATTGGACATTGCCCCCGTTTCGGGGAGTAAACGGTGGGCAATTCTGGTTAAAAAACTTCCCTGATTTTGATCTAAAGAATAAGAATTTTGCACATTTTGGTATCCGTTACGCGGGTTACCCTTATTGGTTTCCATATTTCTGTCCTGATTAAAACTTTGATTTTGTTGATTAAAATTTCGATAACCCCGATTAAAATTTTGGATTTGCTGATTTGGGTACTGATAACCCTGATTACAATTTTTGTGCTGACGACTGAAATTTTGAAATTGTTGGTCGTGACCATAATTTTGCTGATGTTGTTGATTCTGTTCAGTATAATTTTTAGGTCCTGCAAACCCTGAATTTCATTTATAATTATTAGGCCTATAATTAGATTGATTATTTGCATAAAAATTATTTCTACCACTATAATTATTTTGTGGTTGCCTGTTATTGGAACCACTTGGCCTTGGAGCTCTGCAATCTTTAAACATATGGCCAATTTGACCGCAATTATAGCACTCAAGTTTCGGTTTAATTACATTCACATCAGATTGAATGCGACTTCGAAGCATTAATTCATTTAATTCTTCTTGTTTTGCTAGTTCTTCGGCCTTATCTATTGTTAAATCTTCTGTTCTCATTAGAACAGGACCTACATTTCTCATGAACTCCTTTGTTAAACCTATGCGAAATTGATTAAGAATTAATTCCTTACACTTTCTTGTAATTCCTTGTTTTTCACCGTTTGTGCAACTCTTTAAATCCTCACACAAAATATCGTTACCTAAAACTTTCAGCCTAGTGACAAATTGAGAAATAGATTCGTCATGTCTTTGAAAGGTCTTACTAAGTTTAATTAGACCTTCTCCCGGAATAAGTGTAGGTGAAAATTTTTGAATAAATTTACTTTTAAAATGTTCAATAGTAACATCAGCCGCATCTAATTCATTCTTCTCACATTTATAAAATGTATACGCTTCACCAGTGAGTCTGTACTTAACAATTTTAATTGTATCAGCGTTGAATAAAGAAAACCTCTTTTCTAATTGCATTGATTTATTTAATTTACTTAGAAGACATGTTTCGACATTTCTGTCATTATCAATTCTAAATCTGCAAGAAAAATTTGGTGATGTTATAAAACCACTTAAAATATCTAAACTAAGTATTTAAAAAAACTTTTACAAAGTAACTTACAGTCAGGAGAAAACAATTACATGTATCGTAACAACATTAAATCTTGATTTCATTTTGTAATAAGGAGAAAATTGTTTGTTGATTGTAACACTGATAAAAATGTTTATGGTTTGTTCTGTACTTCTGCTGTCAACGCGTTTTACTTTTGTTGCTTATTATCAACGCTTCGTCCAAATTATATGTTTAATGTTGTTACGATACATGTAATTGTTTTCTCCTGACTGTAAGTTACTTTGTAAAAGTTTTTTAAATACTTAGTTTAGATATTTTAAGTGGTTTTATAACATGACCAAATTTTTCTTGCAGATTTAGAATTGATAATGACAGAAATGTCGAAACATGTCTTCTAAGTAAATTAAATAAATCAATGCAAATAGAAAGAGGTTTTCTTTATTCAACGCTGATACAATTAAAATTGTTAAGTACAGACTCACTGGTGAAGCGTATACATTTTATAAATGTGAGAAGAATGAATTAGATGCGGCTGATGTTACTTTTGAAGATTTTAAAAGTAAATTTATTCAAAAATTTTCACCTACACTTATTCCGGGAGAAGGTCTAATTAAACTTAGTACGACCTTTCAAAGACATGACGAATCTATTTCTCAATTTGTCACTAGGCTGAAAGTTTTAGGTAACGATATTTTGTGTGAGGATTTAAAGAGTTGCACAAACGGTGAAAAACAGGGAATTACAAGAAAGTGTAAGGAATTAATTCTTAATCAATTTCGCATAGGTTTAAAAAAGGAGTTCATGAGAAATGTAGGTCCTGTTCTATTGAGAACAGAAGATTTAACAATAGATAAGGCCGAAGAACTAGCAAAACAAGAAGAATTAAATGAATTAATGCTTCGAAGTCGCATTCAATCTGATGTGAATGTAATTAAACCGAAACTTGAGTGCTATAATTGCGGTCAAATTGGCCATATGTTTAAAGATTGCAGAGCTCCAAGGCCAAGTGCTTCCAATAACAGGCAACCACAAAATAATTATAGTGGTAGAAATAATGTTTAAGCAAATAATCAAGGCCTATAATTATTAGGCCTATAATTATAGGCCTAATAATTATAAATCAAATTCAGGGTTTGCAGGACCTAAAAACTATAGTGAACAGAATCAACAACATCAGCAAAATTATGGTCACGACGAACAATTTGAAAATTTCAGTCGTCAGCACAAAAATTTTAATCAGGGTTATCAGTACCCTAATCAGCAAATCCAACATTTTAATCGGGGTTATCGAAATTTTAATCAACAAAATCAAAGTTTTAATCAGGACAGAAATATGGAAGCCAATAAGGGTAACCCGCGTAACGGATACCAAAATGTGCAAAATTCTTATTCTTTAGATCAAAATCAGGGAAGTTCTTTAAACCAGAATTGCCCACCGTTTACTCCCCGAAACGGGGGCAATGTCCAATAAATAACGATGCGAATTTTGCACCAGATAGTTTTAAAATGGGGCAACACTCGTTAGGAGTTTATTCAAATAATACTAGCGATAATAAGATTAAGATTTTTATTAATAATGTCCAAGAAATTTCGCACGGTAGTTTTGGCTATTATAACGAGACTCCGTGCGTAATTTATTTGTTTCTAAACGGACATAGAAGAAAATTACTATTAGATTCCGGATCAGCTGTTTCAGTGGTTACGCAATACGCGGTTGATATGCACTTAGTTAACACCAGTAATGAAATTATTTTAAGTGGTATTACAGGACATGAGGTTAAATCTGTAGGGTTAAACGTAGGTGTATCATTAAATGATAATATTGGTAGTTTTGAATTTATAGTTTGTAAAGAAAATTTATTGGTCCATACAGAAGGAATTATAGGTAGGGACTTTTTGAAAGCGTTTGATGTGAACATTTACTTTGGTTCAGATGTTTTAACGATAGGACATCATTCTCTTAGAATTTTTACAAATGATATTAACAATGACTGTTTGGTAACTCGAGTAAATTTAAGTACAAAGCTTAATGATAACTCGGAAAATAGTGATAGGTCACAATATAGTATAGGTGTACCCTCCCCAAAGCTTGTTGAATTTTCCGCTCCAGTTATTAGTACTGTGAAGGCTAATGGTGAAGTAGAGATTCAGACCAGTTGTGGGCGTGGAAATGAGTTAAATACTAATCCTGAATTGTATACTAGTGCTGTGAAGGCTAGCAATTTAGGGAATGGTATTATGGCTAGTATTATGGTATTATGGCCAGATTTTTGTTACACGGACAATGAAGATTTTAGGGCAACAAATAATAGGTTATATAGTGAAAGTAAAAATGGGATTCCTCATGCTGGAAGATTAAGGAAACCAATATTAATAATAATAGAGTTGCAGATAATATTGATCGTACAGAAGGTCATAGTGATTTTAAAAATAATGAATTAATCACACCGTCAGTATGGGCAACTAAGATAAAAGTTAATGAGGATTTTGTAATACCTCCTAGGTGTGAAATTAATTATTGTTGCAAGTTGCAAGTAATTTTAAAGGGTGAACATATAATGATAGAATCTGCTGATAAGATTCTGAATGGCGTAATGGTTGCCAACACTCTAGCTAGAAATGCGAATGATGTTCCTCTTAGAATTATGAATTTGAATAGTTACCCGGTAGCCTTAAAGAAAAATACTGTTTTAGGTGATGCAAGTTCACAGATAGATATAGCAAATAAAACTATAAGTTGTTCGTCAATTAATAATATACAAATAAGAGAAAGTGTACCTATCGACAATTTTGATTTTAAACATTTAGATAGTCACACGGCTAACTTATTATATGAATTAGTAAATAGATATAGCGATATTTTTTGTAACAGTGACACTCCATCTTCTAGTGCCACTAAAGTAAAACATAGAATAGTTACCGAAAATACTGCTAATGTCATAAAACCATCACACCCTCCATGGTCGGCTCCAGTCGTATTAGTCACAAAACATTTACCAAACGGTGAAAACAAAGTGCGAATGTGTATTGACTATCGTGGCTTAAATGCTGTGACGAAAAAGGATTATTATCCTTTACCAAATTTACAGGAGTCCTTGGAGATGTTTGGCAAAGCGACTTTATTTAGCGTTTTTGATGTAACTGCGGCATATCACCAAATCGATATGGAACAGGGTGATAAAGAGAAAACAGCATTTTCAACACCAGACGGCCATTGGGAGTATAACAAAATGCCGTTCGGGCTTTGTAATGCTCCAATGACATTTAAAAGATTCATGAATATGACACTTTCAGGTCTAACGGGAGAGATTTGTCTCGTATATTTAGATGACATTATGGTATTTAATTCTTGTGATATTGAGGATCATATCCGTAAAATTAGTTTGGTATTTGATAGATTGCGTGATTCCAATATTAAACTTAAGCCTGTAAATTTTTGATGCCGGAAGTCAAATATCTTGGTCACATTATTAGTTCAGAGGGTATAAAACCGGACCCAGATAAAGTTCGTGCGGTTAAGGAATATCCTTTACCGAAAACTGTTTGTTAAGGACGTGAGAGCTTTTCTAGGATTGGTCGGATGGTATAGACGTTTTATATCTCATTTTTCTCAAATTGCGGAACCACTCACCGCCCTAACCAAAAAGAACACAACATTTATTTTATCAGCAAAGGTATTGAATGCAATAGACACCCTGAAAAATGTTATTACATCGGATGCGGTTTTAATTTATCCAGATTTCCAACAACCGTTTATAATATCGACCGATGCAAGTGGCAAGTGGCACAGGAATAGGTGCAATTTTGAGTCAAATTAGAAATGGTTTTGAGAGACCTATAGCATTTGCAAGTAGGAAATTAGAAAAAGCTGTGACGGAGCTTGAGTGCCTTGCTTTGGTTTTTGGAATTAAGCGATACCGGTGCTATTTATATATGGGGTGCATTTCACCCTCATTAGCGATCATCGCCCGTTAAAGTGGTTGTTAAGTTTAAAAGACCCAACTTCGAGGCTTGCTCGTTGGTCGTTACTCCTTTCAGAATATAATTTTGATGTAGAACACCGACCAGGTAAAGCACACGGAAATGTAGATGCACTCAGTAGATCTTTTGGTGATGATTCACCTAAAAATGCAGAAGAAATTATCAACTATGTCAAGAATAACCTTATTAAAAATGATAATTTAGTTGAGATTGAAGGTGATTTATTTACAGTACCCGAACAGATTTCTTTAGCTCATTGTGTTTCGAAGGATTTTGCTATGAATAAAGGCATTGCAAGAACATTTAGAAGTCAGTTTGGTTGTGTAGATTTTTTACTAAGTTTAGAAAAGAATGTAGGTGAAGAGGCAACTTTAACGCTGCCAGAACGTAATATTTATTATCTAATAACTAAAGGTCGATGTTTCGATAAACCTTCATACGATACCCTCTTGGAAACCTTAATACAACTAAAAAATCTGTGTAGCTTGAATGAAAAAGTACCTCTAGCCTTACCTAAGATAGGGTGCGGTTTGGATGAAGTAAAATGGGACAGTGTAAAGTGTCTGCTTACCTATGTTTTCAAGGATACACTAATACAAATTTTAGTCTACTATTTGCCAGGCGGCGGTCATGCAAGCATAAACATGATATCGGTCACACCCGAATTTTTACCAATTTGGGACCGTGAGGTAATAAAATGTGAACAAGATAAAGACCCCTTTTGTCAGTCTATTAAGGAGCAAATAGTGACCGAGGGTGCGAATGAAAATGGTAGCTATTACTTAGATAACGAAGGTTTGCTGTATAAAATTACTGATTCACGGGATAATTTAGTAATACCTAGAACATTTGTAAAGAAAGCTATTAATGATTTTCATACTTTGCCATTTGCCGGACACCCCGGACAAGCAAAAACCATTGTTTTGATAAAATCACGTTTCTTTCGGCCTAATATGCCAAATGATATCATAAAATTTTGTACAGAATGCCCTTCATGTAATCAACGTAAGACTTCTCCGCACCCTAGAAGAGCACCTTTGCAAAATTTTCCAGAAGTACTCGAACCATTTGAAAAAGTAGGAATGGATATTGTAGGACCCTTTGTCACATCTTATGCAAGCAATAAATATCTCCTTACCTTTCAAGATTATTTTACCAAATATGTAGAAGCTGTACCGTTGCCGGATCAAAAAGCAGACACAGTTGCTAAAGCGTTTGTAACACAAATTATTGCAAGGCATGGTGCACCTAAACAGCTCATTACTGATCAGGGTAGTAATTTTATGTCACGTATTTTTAAGGAAACCTGTAAATATCTCTGTATAGATAAAATTCATACAACCCCATATCACCCTCAAACGAATGGTATGATAGAATGCCATCGAGTATTTAAGGACATACTTTCACATTATGTTTCAAAAAGCCAACAGGACTGGTCAGAATGGATCCCGTTTGTTTTAATGGCTTACCGTATGAACGTACATAATTCTACAGGTTACAGTCCATTCTTTTTACACCATGGAAGAGATCCAGTTTTACCGATAGACGAAATTTTAAAACCGAAAACTGTTAAATACGACTGTGATCATAACTATGTTAGTGAATTAATGCTCCGACTAAACGATACTTTTGTTAAGGTTAAAGAAAATTTAGAAAATTCGGCTCAATTAAGGGTAATACAATATAATAAGAACACGCAACTAAAACAATTTAACTTAGGAGATTTAGTTTATTTACACGACCCCAGCAGCCAAATTGGTATTTCAAAAAAATTGCCCAAGCCGTGGGGTGGTCCTTATTGGCCTCGTGCACAGTATAGAGTGGGGGGTTACAAACGCTTTACGCGCCCGTAGCGGAATATGTATACGCCAGAAGTGTTCTCGGTCACCGCTACACGCAAACGCGCTGTAGTCGACTTTATTATTTCTGCCAGCTGTTGACGTTCGTAAAAGCGCTCTGGCTACAGGTAACTACACCACGTCGGTAATTACTAGGGAGAAAACTGCTTAGAACAGCGCCACCTCCTGGCTATCTTAGACTCTTCCGGCGGTGAAACAGACGTGCTTGTCGACGCGCACCCGGCCAATAGGGTGGTCGAAATAAAGGGGGAAGTGAACTATAAAATTCGTGAAATAAATAGTAGAAAGGAATTAATAGTACATGTCAATCGTTTGAAAATTTGTAATATGACACATGAGAGTGAGCACGCAGAACAGGTAGTATCTAATGAAAACAAGGAAGTTGAGTTTGATGGCAATGATGGTATTAATATACAAGATGTCCCTATGACAGTGTTACAAGGGCTAAGCAACCCTGCTGATCAAACTCAACAAACCAGTTCAGAAGCTACTCAGGTAAGGACTGATAGTTCGGTAAGAACAGATACTACTATGTCTACACAAAGCGATAATTTTGGTACAGTAATTATTGATGGAGTTAGAATATCGACACGCACTCGTCGGCCCCCCGATAAAGCTTTTTAACACGATGGATTAGACTTTAAATTGATTTTAATATTGTTCTTAATATGGTTATTTTATTGTCCTAGGTTAAATAAGGAAGAAAAAAAAACTGTCCCAAAACTTAGGTATTTGTAACATTAATGATACTCACAAATCAGTGCAATAACTTAGATTTTTGACAATGAATAAAATCATTGTGCTTAGTGTGGTGCTCAGTATGTGCAATTTCCGTGATTTCTATGCGCGATATTGCCCCGTGTGCGTCGCAAGATGAAGACTATAGATCAAAAACCCTCGAAGTAACGATTGTGCAGCGGAACGACATTCGACTTCAGGAAGTTAAAACGTGTTTGGTTGAAATTACTAGAATAATTTCATATTGCGGAATGCATAATCATAGTTCGGCCGTGGCTGGTGGATTATCCAGCTATGTCCATCCACTTGGTAGCGAGGAATGTCAAGACGCTCACCGATATCAGCTTATCAAGATTCATCGTAAAACCATCGATAAGCTGGCAATTAATTCAACAACCAGCCTTTCAATTACCTTGGAAGGCCAGTTATCAGACGACGGAAGCTGTAAGGGGGTTACGTTCATAGAAGAAGGACACACGTGGGAAGGCGTTGTTGTATACGCCACAATAAAAATAGACCTTCGGTCGTAAATTGCAAGGGTAAAATTAGAAGACAATGAAATAAGTTTATTTGGAGGTGTGACCTGTCAATACTTGTCGGGCTACTGCCTTGATTCAACTTATGGTGAATCCGTGTGGCAATACATGCCGGAAAATAATTGCAACATCCAACTTAGCTTATTGTACCAAGGAACTGCGGAACTAATTTCGTATCCGCATAAGGATGACATTGTTGTTCTGGAACAAGCCAACAATATTTTTGCTCTGTCCGTGGTTCAGTCAACAACTGTTTGTTCAACCGAAGTCTGGCAAAGCGAATACCCAAAGATTTTGGTCATATTAAATTCCCAGGAGCGACATATTAATCCCAAAATGGTATTAACAACGGAAAACCTAGATCTATCCGCATATATAAACAGCAAATTCTGTATATCGAACAAGCCTACAAGAGAGCAATTGGCAAATTATATACGGATACGGTCCACCGCAGATGTCTGGCTCATCGAGAAGTTATTAAAAATAGGCTACTGGTAGCACCAATTACACCGAACGCAATAAGCTCTCTCATCAAGAATAGATTAGGGTTTATAGGTCGAGCGTTGGGTGAAGTACTCTACATCATGCAGTGTCTACCAAAAATAGTACACATCCGGAGATCGGAAAAGTGCTATCATGAGCTACCAATTTCTGTGGAAAACTCATCATATTTCATGACGCCTATTACACACATCATTCAAACATTCGCGGAGGATTACGGCGCTGTATTACATCGATAACAAATGGATAGGATTATCCCCATACCCCGTAATTGTTAAAGACGCCCCACAGTCCCTTGAAGTTGAGGAAGAGCCCAAGTTAGTCTTCAAACCGATTCAACCAATTGGATCGACTGGTTTATACACTCAAGAAGAAATAGGAAGAATCCAGAAGACGTTAACTTTTGGGATGGATAGAGCGGCTGTCAGTAACCTTATTGTTAGAAAAATGTCTGGCCTTGATACAGACGATCAAGGTTACTCTACTGTCAATATCTTCAACGCAGGAGAAATAAGAAAACTCGCCCACTCCACCATTCAGCACCTATGGGGTTGGTTTTCGGAGATCGGGATGTTTATGAGTGGGTTGATTGGATTCTACGTTATTTTACGTTTAGTAAAATATGCGTTAGGAGTAGTCCTGAATGGGTTGGCTATTTATAAGGCAGCAGGTTGCGGAATTTCAATCATCGCCAGTCTCTGGAATACCTTGGCCATGCTAATCTTGCATAGGCATTCCACACCGGCTTACCAATGTACCAGGGATGAAGATGTAGAAGCCGGTCGCTTGGAAGACGCTCGACCAACAAATTCTCAGTCCCAGCGTCAAGGCCCTACCCAGCACTGGACAAAGGCGCCATAATTACCAGAAAAAGAAATGACAATATCAAAACCCAATTGATCCATGGTCTATCCAGTAAGATCCTGCAGCGAAAGGCCGCGCTTGCAAATACCTTTCCTCCACTAATTCCCCTTTCTAAATTTCCTAGAATTCTCAAACAACCCCTTACAAAGGCGGATACTACCATGGACTTCTTCCAGTATCATCAACACCCCAAATCACCATCATCCGACGCAGAGACAACGCTAGTCTATATTATGTAAACTGATTTCGCGTGTTTTTCTCACCATTTCACGTGCGAAAAAGTGGCTTCTTAATTCTTTATGGAAAATTTGGAGAGGCCTGCTATATGGACAATTCTACGTTGCGTGAGTTTTTGAAATCGACGCAAAACGGCCTCTAGGGCGTTTTTGGTGAACGCGCCTCAACATTCCAACAGCTGTTTATTACTCGTCGTCATGGTTGCCCGCTAGAAACGTCAAAAACGCAAACATAACCTTATCATAACCTCAAACCTATTTACATTGCAGTAGGTATCTACAGAGCTAAGCGATTTGTTACGTCCCCACAAGTATGATTTGAAAAACCTATAACCATGTTGTTCGAATAAAAATATGTAATAATTTGCGTTAGTTTTTGTTACGTACGAATGCGTACTTAATACCTACCTATACGCATAATTGGAAATATATGGTAAAATTTGACAAACTGCGAATATTACCGCGCAGTTAAGCTACTACGAAAACACAGTAAGTAAATTAATAGAGATGATTAGCGTTTCGAGTGTTTCGACTTTCGTTTAGTAGGGCCCCTTACTTACCCTCTAATTGATTACAGTTTGAGAGGTAGCTCTTAGATGGCACCAATGTACACCAGTCGGGTCGGGTCTGCGCACAGCGCCAATGTCAAGAACCATCACCTAACCTAACGTCCTAACCTAATCTAATATTTTGATGGTGAGATTACCCAAACAACCGCACCCATAGCATAAGGTGAATTTATTGCAGATTATTTGTAAAACACATTTACTTATTTATTAACAATTTCAGGATGTAAACAAACTGTCGTACGTAATTTGTACGTATTTAGCCCCACATACAATAGATCTTCCAGATCAAAGTATATCGAAAGACATAGATGGCATATAACTCAGTCTACCATACCAGAGCCCCTACAACTACAAGAAAGCCGAAGTTAAAATATTGTGCGAATTGACAGAGCGCAAGAGAAGCCTAGAACGTGAACATCAGCACACTATGCCAGAAATGGGGATGACTCGAAAGAAAATAAACAAGAATTTTTCCTCTATTTAAACATTTAGTACAAGAATTTGAAGGAATGAAACTATTTATCGTTATTTTAAGGTTACATTAATTATTATATTTTTAGTTGAATTTCTTTGAATTCGATTTTTGCACATTTTTGCAACATATACGATGTGATAAATAGCCTGAGGAACAAGGAATCTAATTTTGGGTTAAAGAAAGTTATCTGTTACTTCGAACAAAACCGATTTGTATATATCAGAACAAATGGGACGAATATCAACATTGGTGATTCGGAAGGGTTATTGAAGTAGACTTATCGCAATATCGCATTGGTCAATCGTAACTCTCGGTCACTCGTAATGTTATTGTCAATTTCATATACATACGCGCATCAATCATATTACAAAGAATACAATTTCCAATCAAGGTCTGTATTGCTATAACCATAAATGAGGACAAACTTTGGTTTTAGTTCAAATGTATTTATTTCAACACGTTTTAGCACAGCTAAATGTGGCATTTTCTACGGCTAAAAGGTGGGATTCTACGTATGTGTAAATTGACAAAACGTTTTCTCCGGGGTGATTATGGAAAAAGATTCTATTCAAATTAAGAGTTACATGTTACGAAGAAATATTTAAATTTGTAAATAATCCATTTTTTACTTATTGTTTTCTGTAATATATACAATATACATATGTATACAATGATGTGTTCTACAAATATATATTATATGCAGTCTCTGTAAAGGAACTAATTTAATTTTTAGCGTCAATCATGTTTTACTTTCTTATTTATCATTGCTTATTTGTTATTTAAAAATACTAATCTTATTATACATGTATTACATATTCTGCAATATATGTACAATGTTATTAATCTACAATACCAATCTGTCTAAGTAGTGACCAACCAAGCAGTAGAAAACTTTTTGGAAAATCATAGTTTTAAGTTGATTTATGTTATCTCTATGAACCCACATATAACATCAACAAGATTAACCCAATTAAGAAAAAATAGGTCTCCCACTAGAGGCCTAATATTTATAATTTTTTCAATTGTTTTTTTGTAGTTAGGTTAAAGAATTTTTCAAGTTGAAAATTTATAACTATAGTTTCTGAAATAATAGTATATGTAACTTGGTATAAAATTGAGTAAATTTAACAATTAATTAACAGTGTGCGAATTGACAGAGCGCAAGAGAGAAGCCTAGAACGTGAACATCAGCTCATTATGTCAAAAGTGGGGATGCCTCCAAAGAAAATAAACAAGTACTTTTCCTCTAATCAAACATTTAGTACAAGAATTTGAAGGAATGAAACCATTTATCGTTATTTTAAGGTTACATTAATTATTGTATTTTTAGTTGATTTTATTTTAATTCGATTTTTGCAGGTAACATATATGATGTGATAAATAGCCTGGAGGAACAAGGAATCTAATTTTGGTTTAAAGAAAGTTATCTGTGACTTCGAACAAAAAACGCACATTTGTATACATCAGAACAAATGGGACGAATATCAACATTGGTGATTCGGAAGCGTTATTGATATAGGCTTATCGCAATATCGCATTGGTCAATCATAACTCTCGGTCACCCGTAATGTTATTTTCAATTTCATATACATAAGCGCACCATCCATGTTACAAAGACTACAATTTCCAATCAAGGTCTGTATTGCTATAATTATAAATGAGGACCAAATTAGGATTGCTAAATATGGCATTTTCTACGGCTAAGAGGTGGGATTCTACGTATGTGTAAAATGACAAAACGTTTTCTCAGGGGCGATTATGGAAAAAGATTCTATTCACATTAACAGGTAGGTAGGTACATGTTACGAAGAAATATTTAAATTTGTAAATAATCCATTTTTTACTTATTTTATTGTTTTCTGTAATATATACATATTTATACAATGATGTAATTGTTGTACAAATATATACTATCTGAACATTCTCTGCAAAGTAACTAATTTAATTTTTAGCCTCAATCATAATATGTTTTACATACTTATTTCTTTATCACTTTACTGGTAATTTTTGCTTTTGTTTGTACAATAATGAAATTACAATAATGTATGTCTACAATTTAATAGAGGTTTGTTTATTTATTTGTTTCACCAGTTATCTTATCTAAGTAACTAAATAGTAAGAGAAAAATGTATTTAAAAATATTTATTACTCATGTACTACACATTCTCCAATATATCTACCGTGTTATTAATCTACAATACCAATCTCTATAAGTAGTGACCAAACCAATCAGTAGGGTGTATAAAAATAACTTTTTGGAAAATCAAAGTTTTAAATTGATTTATATGTTATCTCTATGAACCCACATATAACATCAACAAGATTAACTCAGTTAAGAAAAAAACAGGTCTCCCACGCATAATATTTAGAAAAATTTTAATTTTTTTGTCGTTAGGTTAACGTATTTTTCAAGTTGAAAATTTTTAACTATAGTTTGTGAAATAATAGTATAAAAATATTACTTTACTGCAAAATTTAGATTTCCTGCACTTGGCATAAAATTGAGTAATTTTAACAATTGAAGCTTTTTTTGTATTCCATGTAATGGAATAACTGGAAACAAAATATAACAATTGTTTTTTTTAAGTGACAAACATCTTTAATAAAATCTAAAATAAAAGAAAACAAATCAAATTTTTTTTTTCATTAAAGCTCTCTATATAAGAGTAGATTGTAGTTACTGTGTTCAATTTGACAAATAGACAATTATACAAAAATACTGTTGAGTCTTGATTGATTTTCTTGTAGAAATGAGATGCGGAGACTGCTTAAACTGCTTTATTGAGGAACGTTACAAGTTCGGTATACATCGTACTAATGCAAGTCGAAGAGTGACTTGCATATGTGCAACTCTCCCGCCGATCGATACACCTTCGGCTTTCGTCGGTCAAAGTCGCGCGAAACGACACGAATTCAAATCTTAACCGTTCGGAATAAACACACAAAAATAAAATAATGAACATTCTAAACATGCCCCCCACCTTGAAAGGCTGAAAAACTTTCAAATAAACAATAATGCAAATAGATATAATACATATTGAACAAATACAAAACAAAACACATAACATAAAATAAATATTAACACTCTGTCTTAGGTAATCGGCAAATGCGGTGTACCGCACGTTTTAACAGTCCACTCGCCGTGCGAATTGTCACCACTCTTGTTACTTTGTCTTGTCCAGGATGTAGTTTTTCGATACGACCTAACTTCCACTGCATGGGCGGTGTGTGATCTTCTTTTATCAGCACCAAATCGTTTTCCTCCAAGGATTCGCTGGGCTTCTTCCATTTTACTCGTTGTTGCATTTCCGCGATGTATTCCTTTTGCCAACGGGACCAAAAATGTTGTTTTAATTTCAGCAAATGTTGGTAACGAGTTAATCTATTTTCTGGTACTTGAAGTAGGTCTTCTTCCGGGTATGCGACTAACGGTCTACCCACTAGGAAATGTGCGGGTGTCAGAGGTGTTAAATCGGAAGGATCCGAGGAAAAGGACATTATTGGTCGGGAATTAAGGATTGCTTCTATTTCTGTGAGTATCGTATAAAATTCTTCAAATGTCAAAGTCATATCTTTTAAAATTCGTTTTAAATGATGTTTAACGGAGCGAACTCCCGCTTCCCAAAGACCGCCCATATGAGGAGCATAAGGCGGAATAAACTTCCATTCGATATGTTCATCAGCGCATTCTCTGATAATGACGTTTTGATTAGATTTCAAAAATTTTCCTATCTCTGAACTGGCTGCCACAAAATTTTTACCGTTATCCGAAAATATCTTATGTGGTTTTCCACGGCGTGAAGAGAATCGCTTTAGCGCCAATAAAAAAGAATCTTTACTTAAATCGGTAACGAGTTCCAAGTGCAAGGCTTTTGTAGCCAGACATACAAACAGACAAATATACACTTTTGAAATTCTCGCGCCACGCCCCTTCTTATTTTTTAGTAAAAATGGGCCTGCGTAATCAACTCCCACGTTATAAAATGGTGCTTGTGGTTGAACGCGCTCGGTAGGTAGATTTCCCATTAACGGTTGTACTACAGTTGGTTTAACACGAAAACATATTACGCATTGACGAACTACCTTTTTTACTAATGATCGTCCTCCTAAAATCCAATATCTTTCACGGATCGTTGCTAATAGCAATTGAGGTCCTGCATGGTAAAGGCGTCTATGTTCGTGTTCGACTAAGAGTTTACTTAAGCTATGTTTTGAACAGAGCAATGCAGGGTGTTTTCTTTCGTAAGGCCAATTTGAATATTCTAAACGACCACCTACACGCAATATTCCGCTACTATCCATAAATGGATTGAGGCTTAATATGTTTCTATCGTTAGATATTTCTCCCTTTTTTGTTAGTTGCTTAATTTCTTTTTTAAACGATTCCTCCTGTGACTGTTTTACAAGTTTCAGTAGAGCATACTTTTGTTCTTCTGAAGTTAAAGGACCGGTTTCCCTTTCAGTTTGAATTTTTCTACAGTTCTTTATAAATCGAATACAAAAAGCCTTTTGTATTCGATTTATAAAGAACTGTAGAAAAATTCAAACTGAAAGGGAAACCGGTGACCAGTGACTCGTATCAGATGTTTTAAGTTTGAATAATTTGGAATAACTATGGCAGGTGTACAGTCTTCCACTAAAAATACCTTGGTTTCCTTTCGAATGTCGGGTAATTGGTTTGTGATGGAGGTAGAGGTGTTTAAATCAAACTACACGAGCCCTTACTTAAATCGTCTATTCACAATACTCGGACCCGTCAGTGGTCACCTGCTGACTCTGTCCTATCGGTCCGGTTCTTGGCCTATATCCCCGGAAGCCTGTCGAAGTCATGTGCTGACACAGCAGCCATTCGACGTACATCCAGTAATATTCCACAATACACAATTTGCATAGTGGACATATATAACTAACCCATACTTATTATTATTACATTACACCTCCGGAGCTAATAAAAAAAATATTTGATCTTACAGATTAGATATTTTTATTATCTACTTAAATCTATTTTTTTTATTATTTTTTTTTTATTTTATTCCATATTATACAAACTTATGTATCTACTTAAAATAAACATTTTACTTAAAATAAACGTTATTAAAATTAAACATTCTTGAAATTAACACTCTTAAAATTAAACACTTGTTTTACCTATTCGTTAAATATCTTAATCCGATTCATGTGCACTTCTACAAGTTTATCATCCAAATCAAGTATTACGTTAGGTTCTTTAATTTCAATCACTTGATATGGTCCTTTGTATAACACTTCTAATTTATTACCTACTTCATTCTTAACTAAAACTTTGTCCCCTATCTTAATATCGATTTTTCTAATTTTTCTATCATATATTTGTTTTCTTGTCTCTTTAGATTTAAACAAATTATTCTGAGTATCAGCCCATGCTCGCTGAAGTCTGTATTTTAGCTCTACAGCGTAATCATCAAAATTATAAACAGGCTCCACACCATTTGCTAAACTTGATGGCAAATTCGCAATTTTTCCGAATACAAGTTCATATGGCGTATATTTTGTTTCAGTATGAACTGTGTTATTATATGAAAAAGTCCAAAATCGAACCCAGTGACTCCATGAGTCAGGATATTTTGATACTTGTGTTCTAAGATATGCAGTTAAATGTTTATGAGAGTTTTCTAAAGCACCTAATGTCTCATGGTGGTATGCTGTTGAATTTAAATTACTTATACCTAAAAATTTGCAAGTTTCTTTAAATGTTGACGCCATGAATTCTCTGTTGGTTATTCCTATTGTAATATGATCTACCACGGAAGCCAAACCGACTCCTATTACTACGGAATCCCCGTGTGGTATTTCCGTAATGTCCCCGACTCGTACCTCGCTGAGACATATTCTGGTCATTATGATTATGAAAATTATTACCTTGCGAAATATTTCTAAATCCCCTATTGAAAGAATTATTTGAATGGAAATTCCGACTTTGACCTCTGAATTTTTGTTGGAAGTGAAAAACGTTCGGATTTTTGACTTTTGTAATTTCCTCATCTTTTGCACCCGTAATAGCTTCTTTTAACGTACCGTAGTTTCTAGCCTTTACAATAGTTCGCAACTCACCATGCCTTAAACCATTAGCAAAAGCTACAATTGCCGTTCTCTCATTTACCGCTCTCAGAATATCTTTCGCATTACTATTACCTTCAGTTTGCGCAATAGTTAAATTTACCATTAGTTCTTCAATTTCCTTACCAAAATGTTCAACAGATTTTTCGTTCTGTCGCGCATTATGCAATTCAATAGACAATGATGTTGCTGACTTTTTAGTTAATAGATGCAATTTCATTGCATCCACCATACCATCTACTGACGCGTAAGTCGAATTCAATCTTAGTTTCGCATTTGGAGAGAGCCTTGTTTTCAACACATAATTAATTAATAATGAATGAGACGTTTCAGGTAGCATACTGGCATATAGCTCAATCGAGTCAATTAATTGACTTATGTCAGTTTCCTTACTAGTCATAACGGGGAGCAGTGAAGCTGCTGTCTTAAGATCAAATTTCTCAGACATATTTTCTAATTTTATATTTTCTACACTATTAGAGTATCTTTCTCTTAAAACCAACCTACACTGATCTATTATACTTCTAATGTTACTAATTATTCCATAAAAAATTTGGCTTTTACTTTCGGGTTTTCCTACTTGTTCTAAAAATTTCTCCTCGAACTTATCTAGTTTTTTAGTTTTCCTATCAATTATATCTAAATTTGATCTTCTACTGTAATTGTCCTTTAAAAGATTACTTTTGGTAGTTTCAATGTCCTCTAAAAATTATTCAAATTTTTCCATCCGCACATTTTTTTTTAAACTTTACACAGTACTTACGTGCGCACTAAACACTGCTTTCGTTCAACCGACACTCGCGGCTTTTGGGTAGCTCCTTTCGGATCTCCGCTCTCACCATCTTCTTCCCTTTACTGCGACAGTACCATGCCACGCCCAGTACCAATAATCCAGCTGCAAACACCCCTGCAACTTCAGCCAACTCGTACTTGCTGCTACCGGCGGCTGTTGTACCTCCACTATTACCAGCCTGACTTATAATAGTCTCCTCTTTTGAGTATCTGGAACCCATTGATGACACTTTTGCTCTCGGTAGTCCGGAATATTTCTGACTGCTGGGTCGTCTGCTTGATCTACGATTAGTTGTTCCACGGTAGGACTGGCAGGATCGCCATGTGATGGAGGTAGAGGTGTTTGAATCAAACTACACGAGCCCTTACTTAAATCGTCTATTCACAATACTCGGACCCGTCAGTGGTCACCTGCTGACTCTGTCCTATCGGTCCGGTTCTTGGCCTATATCCCCGGAAGCCTGTCGAAGTCATGTGCTGACACAGCAGCCATTCGACGTACATCCAGTAATATTCCACAATACACAATTTGCATAGTGGACATATATAACTAACCCATACTTATTATTATTACATTACAGGTGTTATGTGCGTAACAAGAACGTTTATTTTTAAGTTTAAATTTGCGCGCCCATTTTGTTACCGGGCAAGCGCCAGAATCACCGCTAGCTGCGCTAGCAATTTTACAGTAGTAGAGTAGAGTTACACACGCAAGAGCGTACCCACGCGCTCCAGCAAGAGCATATTATAACAGTTTATAATTATGTAGTGAGTTATTAAAGCTAAGTTTCAATGGTCCGTCGAGAGTTTTATTTGCAAGAGATCCATACAACTACACAACTGAGCTATCATCCCAAACATTGGTCAAGTCGAGCCGGATGAGAGATCATCAGCAACGAGACAACGAGAGCCATAACGTGAGTACAATTTCATTCAAAGCATTTGAGTCGGTTTCCTATCCACATTCCTAGAGCTATTTCCGTCATAATCTATCTACCTACTGAGTTGAGTCACAATATTCGCCATGGGAGACGAAACCACGCTAAAGAACTTCAGAAAAACACTCAAGGGCAACGTAACGAGAATTCTAAATTACGTAAACGAGTTGGAATCAGATGATTCAGAGCAAATTATCATTCGAGATGCAAAATTAGACGAGTTGTGGGCAAAATATGATGAAATTCAAGCCAGGCTAGAAGTCATAAATCCAGAGCATGAGAACGATAGAGATATCTTTGAGCAATCCTACTATACTGCAAAAGCAGCCATTTTCAAACGCATCAACCTTACTCGCAACCAGAGTACACCGAGCGATATACGACATATCACGAACACACCCGAGCCGGAGAAGGTAAAATTACCGCAAATAAATATCCCCAATTTCGATGGCAACTACCAAGATTGGACGAGTTTTCACGACATTTTCGACTCATTGATTCATAAAAACCAGAGTTTGTCACCAATTCAAAAGTTCTATTATTTAAAGTCGCAACTAAAGGGCGAAGCGCTGAGCATAATCGCAGCGATCACGGTATCTGCAGAAAACTACGAAGAAGCATGGAAGCTACTGGTCGAGCGCTACGATAACAAACAACACATGGTCGGTGTACATGTCCGAGCGCTATTCGATATGCCGACAGTCGGAAAAAACTCTTTATCTGGACTTCGCGCGCTGATAGCACAAACAAAACAGCACTTACGATCTTTAAAATGTTTAGGGCGACCTACTGAGTCATGGGACGATTTAATAATGTTTATGATCTTACAAAAGGTGGATTACCAATGCCAACGTGAGTGGGAGTTGAACAAAGACACAAAGGCACAAGAGATTCCAAGGTTAACGGATTTGTTTTCTTTTTTGGAGAAGCGATGTTTTTCACTGGAAGCGATGAGTGTATCTATTCAAGATAAACAAAACCGTGCAAAACCGCACTACGCACACGTGTCATCAAATAATAAATATCAGGCTTCATGCAAATTGTGCAAGGGTGAGCACACATTATCCAAGTGCGAAAAATTCTTAAATCAGACACCTGATGAAAGGACGCTGACGGTAAAACAATTAAACGCGTGCTTCAATTGTCTTGGATCACACGGAGTAACATCATGCAATTCTTCCTTTACTTGCCGCACGTGTCATAAAAAACACCATACTCTCATACACATTGAAACGCACAAGCAGACTGAAAGAAAGAACACTCAAGAGGAGAAGAAACCTACCAAGCAAGAGGAGAAGAAAAGTTTTACATTGCAAAATATGCAAAAGGCGAGTGAAGTATTGCTTTCTACTGCATTGATTGAGGTGAGAGATGTACGTGGTGAATGGCAATCTTGCAGAGCCTTGCTAGATAGTGCGAGTCAAACGCATTTTATAACCAAGGATTTATTCAGGCGGTTGGGAATACAGTCAAGCACCGCAAATATACCTATTGGAGGAATCGGACAATCGAAGACAAATGTCAAGAAAACAGCTTTGGTTAAAATAAGGTCTCGTAATGATACGTACACAAACGAACTAGAATGTCTTGTTTTGAAGCAGATAACTGACAGGCTACCAAATGTAAAAATCAATACAAGTTCATTGAAGTTACCGAATAACATAGTTCTTGCGGATCCAACATTCCACATTCCAGGACAGATAGACATACTGCTGGGTGCAGAAATATTCATGAGTACTCTAAAGCCTCAAAAGATCAAACTTAACGACGCATTTCTTGACATACAGGACAGTCATTTTGGATTCATTCTTTCAGGCAAAGTTCAACAATCATATAGCACCACCATTCAAAGCTTTTTGTCAACGAATTCACTGCAAACCCAGATGCAGCAATTTTGGGAAATCGAAGAGAGGTTTGACAAAAGGATTCTATCCCAGGAAGAAGAAGCATGCGAGCGACACTTCCAAGAAAATACGAAAAGAGATGAAAATGGACGATTTGTAGTAAGACTGCCATTCAAAGGAGCACCAAAAGAATTAGGAGATTCATTTACAATGGCTTCGAAGAGATTGACTGCCCTGCAGAGGAGATTCAAGAGCGACGATTCATATCGTAAACAATACCAAGAATTCATCGATGAATACAAAACGATGGGTCACATGACTGAAGTGAAGAATGCTGACCATTCCGAAGGCTACTACATGCCTCACCATGCCGTGCTAAAAGGAGACAGTTTAACGACAAAAATCAGAGTGGTTTTCGATGCCTCAGCAGCGACAAGTAACGGTATTTCACTGAATAACCTGTTGATGGTAGGACCCACGCTACAAGATGACATAACAGCTATATTGATGAGATTTCGAACACACAGATATGTTCTCATAGCAGATGTAGCAAAAATGTACCGCCAGGTGAGAATACACCCAGAAGACGCAAAGTACCAGAAAATTCTTTGGCGATCAAACGAAAATGAGGAGATAACATACCAATTGGAAACCGTAACCTACGGCACTGCATCAGCTCCTTATTTAGCAACAAAATGTTTGCAACAATTGGCAAATGAGGAAGAGAAAGAGTTTCCCTTAGCTAGTGAAGTATTAAGGAGAGATTTCTACGTGGATGACGTTCTGACAGGTAACAATTCGCTCGAAGAGACACTTGAGTTAAGACACCAATTAGCAGAATTGTTGAAACGAGGAGGATTTATATTGAGAAAATGGTCATCTAATGAGCCACGACTTCTTGAGAACTTAACAACTACATCAGATGACTCATTGATACAACTTGATACAAATCAAACCGTAAAGACGCTAGGATTACAATGGAAGGCCAACGATGATGTGATACTATATCATGTTACAGAGTACGACAAGGAACATATGACAAAACGTAATATTCTATCACAAATAGCACGATTATTCGATCCACTGGGATTGTTAGGCCCAATTATTTGCAAGGCAAAGATTATCATGCAAGAAATCTGGCGTTCACATTTAGATTGGGATGACGAGGTTCCAGAAGAAATAGCCAACCAATGGAGAATATTCAAATTGCAACTACCGAAGTTAAATGAGTTAAAACTACCTAGGCAAGTACTCATAGATGAACCACAAGAGATACAACTTCATGGATCTGCCGACGCATCGGAAAGAGCTTACGGCTCTTGTCTTTTCTTGAGATCAACGAATAACGGAGTGCACTGTGTTCGCTTGTTGACAGCAAAATCCAGAGTCGCACCACTGAAGAAGCTAAGTTTACCACGCTTAGAGCTTTGTGCAGCTGTTTTATTAGCAAATCTCGTATCAGCAGTTTCCAAGGCACTGAACATAAAAATTGACAAGACAATCCTATGGTCTGATTCAACGATAACGTTAGCATGGATCAAGACACCTCCATTCAAGTTGAAAACGTTTGTGGCAAACAGAGTATCAGAAATCCAACAATTGAGTGCAGATATTCAGTGGAGATGGGTTAGCACCAAAGATAACCCAGCTGACGTGATATCCAGAGGATGCTTACCTGAACACATCATGAAAGATGACGACATATGGTTTACAGGACCGGAATGGTTGAAAGGACCAGAAACCAAATGGCCTTTGAGCAACGAGCAAGAGGAGATTCCAGAAGAAACATTGGAACTCAAACCATCTACAGCGATATGCCTTACAACTATCAACACATTCATACTCTTTGAAAGAATTTCCAAGTTTACCAAATTAGAAAGATGCATGGCTTATTGTCTAAGATTTATACATAACTGCAGAAATAAGGAAAGTCGCACGCAAGGCACTTTGGCAGTATCAGAACTTAACAAAGCCAGAACAACGCTAATAAAATTAGTACAAATTGAATGTTTTTCGAACGACATCGAGTTGCTGCGTCAAGGAGGAAATGTGTCAGCAGGCAAGCTGAAATCATTAAATCCATTCATCGACCAGGAGGGCCTCTTACGAGTAGGAGGGAGACTTCACAATGCGAACATCAAGTATAGCGAAAAACATCAAATAATTCTTCCAACAGAACATACTTTCACGAAGCTTTTCATCAAACATGAGCACATAAGAACAATGCATGCTGGGACACAAAACTTGCTTAACCACTTGCGACAAGCTTACTGGCCCACAAACGGAAGAAGTACAGTTAAGAAAATAATTCATCTTTGCAACAAATGTTTCCGATTTAGAGCTGTAAAACTAGAGAACAACCAAATGATGGGAAATTTACCGGCGTGTCGATTTCAAACAGTTCGACCCTTTTTGAACGTTGGGATTGACTATGGCGGACCCTTATTTATTCGTGCCAGTAATTTGAAGAGAGCTCCAATCTTAAAGGCATATATAGCACTTTTTGTATGTATGACGACAAAATGCATTCATCTCGAGCTAGTTTCATCTCTGTCAACAGCAGAATTCTTGGCATCTTTCAAGCGGTTTATAGCCCGACGTGGCAAACCCAACAATGTATATAGCGACAATGGAACCAACTTCCAGGGCGCTTGTGCAGAAATGAGAAAACTTCACGAGTTCTTGGCAACACCGAAAAATCAGGCAGAAATGTCAGAACAGGCCTCGATAGACTCAGTACAATGGCATTTCATTCCACCGAACGCTCCTCAGTTTGGAGGATTGTGGGAAGCAGGCATAAAACAAGTAAAGTTCCACATCAAGCGTGTCATTGGCGAGACAAGACTAACTTTCGAAGAGATGAATACCTTGCTAACACAAGTTGAAGGGATAATTAACTCACGCCCTATAACCCCAATTCACGACGACTCCACAGATCCTATAGCCCTTACTCCTGCTCATTTCCTTATTGGTTCTCCCCTGACTCAAATTGCAGAACCAAATATTTTGGATGAAAAGGTAAACAGACTCACACGATGGCAAATGGTTCAACAAATGTTTCAACACATCTGGAAACGATGGCATCACGAGTACCTGAATCATCTTCAGCAGAGATCTAAATGGCAAGGAAGGACACCTAACTTGAAGATCAACGACATTGTCATCATTAAGGAAGACAACACACCACCTCTACGTTGGACCCTGGGCAGAATCCAAGAAGTGTTTCCTGGAGCTGACGGCAGAGTGAGAGTGGTGTTAGTGAAAACCAATAGTGGAGTGTTTAAACGCCCCAGTTCCAAATTAGTGCTGCTACCGCATGAATAAGTTTGAAACATTGTTTCAACGGAGGGCGGCATGTTATGTGCGTAACAAGAACGTTTATTTTTAAGTTTAAATTTGCGCGCCCATTTTGTTACCGGGCAAGCGCCAGAATCACCGCTAGCTGCGCTAGCAATTTTACAGTAGTAGAGTAGAGTTACACACGCAAGAGCGTACCCACGCGCTCCAGCAAGAGCATATTATAACAGTTTATAATTATGTAGTGAGTTATTAAAGCTAAGTTTCAATGGTCCGTCGAGAGTTTTATTTGCAAGAGATCCATACAACTACACAACTGAGCTATCATCCCAAACAACAGGTTCACCTTCAGAGTTGTTCCTGGCCAGTAGTCTTCATTTTTTGAGAGCCATTGTGGTCCATGCTACCATAATGTTGCGTTGTTAATCTTATGTGGTAGGATACCACGTGACACTAAATCGGCAGGATTATCTTCGCTCGGGATATGCCTCCAAATATTGCCTTGAGTTAGGTTTTGCATTTCGGCAATTCTATTACTGACGAATGGTTTCAATCCGTTGGGAGGTAAATTTGACCAACCCAGAACAATCATGGAATCTGTCCAAAATATTCTCTTCTCAATAACAATTTTGAATGATTTGCTAACTTTATCGGCTAATCGTGATAACATTAAAGCACCGCATAACTCTAACCGTGGCAAGCTGATGCTCTTGATAGGTGCTACCTTAGCCTTTGCACATAATAAATGAGTCATCACTTCATTTTCATTTTCTGATCGGATATATATGCAACATCCATACGCGGATTCTGATGCGTCTGAGAATCCGTGCATTTCAATCTTTTGTGCGTTTTTACATATCACATGTCGATTTATCTTCACTTCGTTTAATTCAGGTAAGGTGGAATCGAATTCGAGCCACCTCGTGTGTATACTTAAAGGTAAAGTCTCGTCCCAATTCACTTTCTCAAGCCATAATTTTTGCATGATCAATTTTGCAATAATTGTACACGGACTTAAAAGGCCGAGAGGGTCAATGATTTTGGCAATTCTTGATAATATCACTCGTTTTGTTATTTGTTTGTAATTCTGTACGGCAATTTTGTATAACAATTCATGTTTGTGGAGCCCATGCGAGACCTAAAGTTTTGGTTGTTTCATCTTCTCCAAATTCTAAAACTTTATTTTCAACTTCTCTGCGTACATGGCTCAAAACTTCAGGGAAGTTGGAACAGAGCTTTCTGATTTCAAAACATCCTGTTTCCAGAATATCTGTGACTTGTTTACATATCCGAGTCGCTGTCTCTATGTCCTCGAATCCTGTTAACATATCATCCACGTAGAAATCTGATCTGATTATCTCTGCTGCTTGAGGATATTTAGCGTCATGCTCCTTTGCGATTTGATGAAGACATCGAATAGCGAGAAAAGGTGCGGATGCATTGCCGTAAGTAAGCCTGTTCATTTCGTAAACTTCTAAGGGGTTTGTAGGATTATTTCTCCAGAATAGTCTTTGTAATGATTTCTGCGTTTCGTCTAGACTGCATTGTCTGTACATTTTCTCTATGTCACCTGACACGACTATGTTGTGTTGTCTGAATCTTACTAGTAAGCAAAATAAGTCTGACTGAATTGTTGGACCTACCATTTCAAAATTATTTAATGAATAACCAGTAGTTGTGGGTGCAGAGCAGTCGAATACTACTCTCAGCTTTGTCGTCAAACTCTGCTCGCGAATAACTCCATGATGGGGCATATAATATGTCTGGTTACTGCATTCTTTCGTGCTTATCTTTCTCATGTGGCCATTTGAGATGTAATCGTCCATGAATTTATCGTATTGAGTCCTCAACTGTTCATTTTCGTTTAGTCTTTTTTCAAGAGAAAAGAAACGACGCTTTGCTTGGTCTTTAGATTCTCCTAATGTTTCTAGTGTTTCTCGAAATGGTATTTTAACAATAAATCTACCATCCTTCTCCCTTTTCGTATTGACTACAAAATGTTGCTCACACGCAATCTCCTCATGAGACAGAGCTGGTTGTTCATTCCCCTCTTCGATTTCCCAGAATTTCCGCAACTGATTATGAAGATCAAAATTGTTACTTATCGCTAGATTGCAATGAGATCCATACGAAGTTTCTTTATTGATTGATCCTCCAATTACCCATCCGAGTCTGGTTTTTTGTAATATTGGGTTATTTTTTCCAAGAGAAATTTGTCCGATGCATATTAATTGCCAGAATATTTCTGATCCCAATAACATATCGATTTTGTCTGGTTTGTAAAATGTTGGGTCAGCTAGCTTGATTGTATTCGGAATATTCAGATCCTTCGCGTCAATCTTTACATTTGGCAAATATCCTGTTATTTGTGGTAGGGTGTAACATACCAAATCTATTGAGTATGCATTATATTGAGACTGTATTTTTACATTACATTTTGACTCTATTTTAGAGGTTGTTTGATTGATACCCGATATGGTATGATTAAAAGGTTGTGTTGTCAAACCAAGTTTCTTACATAGTTCAGTGGTGATGAAATTCGATTGTGATCCGTTGTCCAACAAAACTCGAGCAGTATGTATTTTTCTATTCTTATCAAAAATATGTATTAATGCGGTCGATAATAACACGTGATGCTCATATTGAACTGAGGTACAAGTAGAAGTTTGGTTGCTTGCGTTTGGAGGAATTACTTCCGTTTTTTCGTCTATGTGCAGCAATGTGTGATGTTTTTGATTGCACGTCCTGCAATGGGAAGAACGGCACGTGTGGACAAAATGTCCAGCTCTTAGGCAGTTGAGACACAATTTTCGCGCTTTTATTTGTGTTTGTCTTTCGGGTCTTGACAGTTTTAAAAATTCTGCACAACTTTGTATGTAATGTTTATCACGTTTGCAAAAAACACAAAATGCATTGCCTTGAATTTTGTCAGTTGACACTAAACCTCTCGAGTAGGAGTTTTGTTTTTGGTTAGAATGACGGAATTTATCGGAATTCTCTTCAGTTGCTTCTAAAAAGTCAGCTTTGTTTCGTAAGTATGTTTTTAAATCTTGCAATGTAACTCGACTGTCATCGTTGGTAGCTTTAAATCTTTCCCACTCTCTTTCCGAAAATTTGTCTAGTTTTGTGATTACTAAATGAATTAGAAGTGAATCCCACTGGTCTACAGGCTCTTTCAATTGCTCAAGTGCTCTCAAGTTTTGTGTAAGTGAATCTAGCAATGAACGTAATTTCGCGGAAGATTCCCTACCGATTGGGTCTAAATTGAACAACGCTTTTACGTGGTTTTGAATTAACAATCTTTCGTTATTATAACTTTCTTGCAATGAGGCCCAAGCAATGTGATAATTATTAGCGGAAAATTCAAGTGATTCGATTACCGTTGAGGCGCTACCTTCTAATGCTGCTCGCAGGTAATGGAACTTCTGAATATCTGTGATTGTATTGTTTGAATTAATCAATGATTCAAATGTATCGCGGAATTTAAGCCAATTTTGTAAATTACCATTGAATTGCGGAAGATTAATGACCGGTAGTTTTATATTAGATAAATTTGATCCCACAGGTGTACTACTAGCTTGTGACATATCGGACTTATTTAAATTTTCGCTTTTAGTAAGAAGCATTATAGCTTTTGCAGTTATTGTATAAAATTCATCGCAAAACGATTCTCTCTCACGATACTGTTTGTCGGTATCCTTTGCAACGTTCTCAATTTCTGTTTGTATGTGTTCAAATTCGTCAATCAGCAATTTTATTCTGGCTAACCGTTCAGAGAGTTGTATGGTATCAATTTCCGTTGATTCCTCTTTTGCTTCATATTCTTTTAGAAAGTTAGAAAATATCGTTAATTTAGCTTTAATAGAACCGCGAGATTTCTTTAGCGTTTGTTCGTCCATATTGACAAGTACGATACTCACAAAAATAGATGCGATAAAAAGGGGTAGAAAGGAAACGACTCACCGTTAGCCGACTTGTTTTGATCGTTGTTTATGTGGTGCCCAGACTTGCATGAACAGAAGACGCTAATTGCTTTGATGTCGCCGCCTTGTGTCGCTGCCTGCTGCCCAGCTGCTCGTACCGATCGATATCTGTGTGTACTGTTGGCGTTGGTTGGCGTACCTACTTCGTAGGTACGCGCTTGGTTGTAAATTCGTTGTAACTGTCGTAATTCTTGTGATTGCTTGATTTTATCCGGCTCGACGGACCATTATGTTGAGTCTTGATTGATTTTCTTGTAGAAATGAGATGCGGAGACTGCTTAAACTGCTTTATTGAGGAACGTTACAAGTTCGGTATACATCGTACTAATGCAAGTCGAAGAGTGACTTGCATATGTGCAACTCTCCCGCCGATCGATACACCTTCGGCTTTCGTCGGTCAAAGTCGCGCGAAACGACACGAATTCAAATCTTAACCGTTCGGAATAAACACACAAAAATAAAATAATGAACATTCTAAACAAATACATTATATAAGTTCATCAAAAGGTGTCTACGGACCCACGTATACCACCAACATTTTTTTTTTTTTTTTTTTTTTGAAAGCAATCTGAGTCTCCCACAAGGGGTCTAAAACATTTCTACATTTTTATTAAAATCATGTTTGCCACTTGAAAAAAAAGATTGTTAGATTTGTCGTCGTAAATTGCATTGATTATATAAATAATTCTGAAAGTTAGCTAAATTTGTTAAAATTACTAAATTTTACGCAATTTTATGCTATTTAAGTACGTTGCATTAGAATACTATATTTTTTATACTTTTGTTAAACACCATACGTAATGTTAAAATTATTCAACTTAAAAAGAAGAGGCAACCTTAAAAAAATCAAATTTATTGCAACAAATTATATTTATTGTTTTCACTTGCGGGAGACTAATTTTCTTTTATTAAGCTATTTTTGTTGTATATGTGAGTCCGTAGAAACAACTTTAAAGGTATCAACTTAAAAGTTTGGTTTTGGAAAAAAGTATTTTTTAAAGACAGCTGTGTATATGCGGTCTATCGGTTCCTGCGATGTACCGATTCACTGATCTACCCAATAGGCGGTCTATAGGCCACTAGTTGTGTAGTGAAGTGACAGTGTGGTCAGTTCGAATTATCGCACCATTGATTGTTGTAATTTTATTGTCTAGTTTATGATTATTTTAATTTGTTATTTTAGATTTAGTATGACAGTCTTCGCGATCGGACGAGTGCGTGAAAAGGAATGGCTGCTTGTAAAAGTAACCATTCTTTTCCAAAGGGGGGTGTTGTAACGATCGCCGATTTCTAATATTTTATAAGTAACTTTAAGATTTTTAAGATTTTTAAGAGTTTCCATATTGTAAGTAATAATGTACGTAAACCATAGCAGACGTAGACAGCAAGGTTGATCTCCTTGGCGAGACGGCGGATGTGCGGAATCGCGTTACATCCGTGATTCGTAGCTTCGCCGTGGATTCATATTTTGTTGAATGTAGGTAAAAATGATGAGTTGTCTTTTGCACGTTCGTTAAAGTTTTTATGGAACTTTCCATGAAAAGACAAACTCAGCTAAAAGCTAGAATAGGCTTCATGATATCGACCAGGAAAGATCGACATCAGTGGTAGATACGGAAACTAATTCAGTGTTCGGTTCGCGTGGTCAGGAAGCTGCATCCAACCCCTCGCCGATGCTCGTACCAGAGCTGAGACCTAGTAGCTGATCAACCCTGCGTCATCGTTCCTTAATTATTTGTACGGAGTAAGTCCCATTTCTGCTCGCTATGAGTACGCGCTGGTGTTTGCTGTAGGTTACGTACATTCCATAATTTGAGTTAAGAAGTTTTATATGTATAGTTGTTTTATTCAATAGATGTATTAGTACAATATCATGGCTTTTATCTATAATTGCCTCCATGGGGTTGAAATTAGGGTCACGACTACCAAATAAGTTATAACACCCTGATCACCCCAGTCAGGGTTGTTACATTGGCAAGATACCAACTCTTAGAGATCTATTGAATAATATAGGTGTAAAGCGGTTAAGAAAACGCTTTGTAGCATGTATTAATTAACATCGGTGGTATTCCGTCCGCCCCAGGGCCCCCAGGGATACTCACCTCACCCAGCGGCTCCTCCACCTCCAGTTGTTCAAGGCTCCACTTTCCCAGCAAACCAACGTCAGTCACGTCTCCAACGACAGTAGCACCCGCAACAGGGGTAGCAAAAACAGACCCAAAGAAATAAACAAACAACGAGCAAACGCCGTTACCATCCGCAGCATCAGTACCGCCCAAAGTCACCACAGACGGAATACTGTTGGCGGGGCGCCAAGAAGAAGGGGCTTCTTAGGTTCAAAAACGACCAGTAATGAATGGGGTAAGCTGCAACGCCAGCCTATGCATGCTGCACGTAAACCCTCGTGAAGTGTTTGTGTATTCCTTTGTAACATATATTATTAATGTATTTGTGTTAGATTGGCAACCCGGAGTGCGTGCCTAGCTTCAGATGTAAGCCGACTATTCGAACACGTTCTTAGCTGTAATCATCGACAAGTGTATTTGCTCCTTTATTCCAATAAACACCTCAGTACCAGAAAACCCACGGTTTTATTTACAAACATAACATTTGGCGACGAGTCCGAGGATCACAAGATTTGTATGGATACTGAAGTGTGTACAGTCGCGGAATAAAGTATCGGAGATAACCAAAGAAATTTGCGTCATGGCGATGATCGGTGGTATTGAGCAGTTTAAGGGCTCAGGTGAAGAGTTTGGCGTGTACATGGAGAGGTTAGAACATTTATTTAAAGTGAATCAGGTCAAAGAGGACATGAAGGTATCAATGTTTATTACGTTAGCTGGGCCAGAGGTGTATCAAACTATGAAGAATTTAGTGTCACCAAAGAAACCCAGTGAGTTTACGTTTGAAGAAATTAAAAAAGCGTTAGAAAAACATTATTGTCCTGCAGTATCGGAAATATATAAAATATTTAAGTTTAACAAGTGCAATCAACGAGCGGATCAATCGGTGGCGGAATACGTTAATGAACTGAGGAAGTTGGCCAGTTCGTGCAACTTTGGTACTTTTTTAGACGATGCCTTGAGGGACCGTTTCGTTTGTGGACTGAAAACCGAAAGTATTCAGAAGATGTTGTTGGCGGAGTCAGGTATTACTTTCACTGAAGCGTGCAGGAAGGCTCAAGCAGCGGAATTAGCTCAAGAGCAGGTTCGGGGACTGTCCGACAGCGGTGAAATCAACCTGGTGCAAAGGAGGGTCGAAAAGAAATATGGTACAATTCCAAACCCTGGTGGAATGTCACAGAAATGGAAATGCAAGAAGTGTGGGCGTATTCATCCAAAGGATTTTTGTCTTGCGGCGAAATGGAAATGTTATAGGTGCCAGCAGACGGGGCATGTTAAAGCTCTGTGTCCAAAAAAGGGGGAAGGTATCGCAGCTCTCAAGGAAGAGGACGGTAGCAGTAGCGAGGAAGAACAAAATGAAGAAGTAAATCTAGGTATGCTAAGTTTAAATAACATTAGTAGTAAGTTGCATGCACCTCATACAGTAAACGTTAATGTTAATGGTCAATTTGTATTGTTCGAAGTTGATACGGGGGCATGTAAGACAGTTTTAACACGGAATAGAGGTAAACAGTTTTTTGACAAGTTAGAGCCGGTAAACTATAAATTTAATTTAGTTTCTGGAGAATCAATTAAGGCATTGGGGGAATGTGTAGACGTGTAGTGGAGGTTAAATTTAAGGGAAAAGTGTTTAAATTACGTGTAACTATAATTGATTCCTGTAAGGATTTTATACCATTATTGGGAAGGAACTGGTTAAATGTGTTGTTTCCGGGGTGGCAAGAAAGATTTCAGCTTATCAATAAATTGGACATTGTAGGTCAAGTAGAAAAGTTTAAGGAGGCCTATCCTAAAGTATTTAAGTGAAATTTCACTTAGGAGATCATATAATTCCAGTAGTTAGAAAGGCTTATGCCATACCTTATGCATTAAAACCGAAAGTTGAGCAGAAATTAGAACAAATGGTTAAAGTGGGGATTCTGAAAAAGGTTACGCACAGTGAATGGGCTTCACCCATTGTTGTAGTTCCGAAGAAAAATGGGGATGTAAGGGTTTGTACCGATTTCAGATCAACCATTAACCGAATATTAACCGTAGACCAGTATCCGTTGCCTAAACCTGAGGATATATTTGCAAACTTAGCAGGGGGAGAATTTTAAGTGTGTTAGATTTGTCTGGGGCATACCAGCAGGTCAAGGTTCACCCACAGTTTCAGAAATTCTTGGCTATAAATACTCATCTAGGAATGTTTCAGTAGGTACACTAGACTGACTTATGGTATTTCCAGTGCACCAGCAATTTTTCAAGGCATCATGGACCAAATCCTTGGTGGAATACCGAATGTTAGTTGTTATCTCGATGATATATTGATAGCGGGGAAATCTTTAGAACATGCTATAGAATTACTAGATAGAGTATTGCAGAGGTTGAACAAATATAATGTAAAGATTAATTTATCTAGTTGTAAGTTTTTTGAAGATGAAGTTGTTTACTTAAGTCACAGAATTGATAAAGATGGCATACGGCCAACGGAAGAAAAAGTACGGGCCATAACAGTGGCACCGGAACCAAAAGATATTGCACAACTAAGGTCTTATTTGGGGTTAATAAATTTTTATAGTAAATTTATACCAATGTTGCCGACAAAGTTAAAACCTTTATACCAGTTATTAGAGAAAGATACCGAGTTTAAATTTGATAAATCATGTTCCGAGGTCTTTGAATGTAGTAAAAATTTAATTAAGAATAGTGAGATCTTGACTCATTATGACCCTGACAAACCAATTTTTATTACCTGTGATGCAAGTTCATATGGTGTGGGGGGAGTTCTGAGCCATCGTGAACCAGATGGTACTGAAAAACCAGTGTATTATTGTCAGGTACTCTATCAAAGACCGAAACTACTCACAATTAGAACGGGAAGCGCTTGCAATCATTTTTTCAGTTAAACGCTTTCACCAATATATATATATATATATATATATATGGACGTAAATTTGTTTTGATATCAGATCATCAACCACTGAAGTTTATATTTTGTCCTGAACGTAGCATTTCGGTAATGACAGCATCAAGACATACGATGGAGCATAATTTTGTCTACTTATCAATATAGTATTGAATACCGAAAGGGAACTCAGATTGTTGAGGCAGACTTGTTGTCCAGATTGCCCTTAAAAGATATATCAGAGCTAGATAGCTCGTTAAATTCGTTTAATTTGTTAGAGGAGTTGCCTTTAACTCATGAGGATATTGCTGAAGCTTCTAAGAGGGATGTGTTAATAACAAAAGTTATTTGTTTTGTAAAAAACGGGTGGCCACATAAGGTGGATGATCAGTTAAAACCTTATTTCAAACGTAGAACGGAATTGTCAGTAGAGAACGATTGCTTGATGGTACGAATGAGAGTAGTAATTCCAGCAGCCCTACAAGATAAGATTTTGGATCTAATTCACAAAGATCATGTAGGAATAGTGAGAACAAAAATGGTAGCACGATCTGTTTGCTGGTGGCCTACCTTGCAACAAGATATTAAAGCAAACATAGGAATGTGTAGAGTGTGTCAAACCACACAAAATGAACGGGAAAAATTTCTTATTTCATGGCCAAAGACAGAAAATGTATTTGAACGTATTCATGTTGACTTCTTTTATAGAAATAATATTCCATTACTGGTAATTGTTGATAGCAAGTCTCGTTGGGTGGACATACATTTGATGTCAAAAGGAACCACTGCTATGCAAACTATAGAAAAATTGAAACTAACGTTTTCTGTAATGGGGTTACCAGATATTCTTGTAAGCGATAATGGTCCTCCATTTAATTCGGTGGAGTTCACCAAGTTTTGTCATATTAATGGAATTAGTGTTCTAAAAACACCACCTTACCACCCACAATCAAATGGTAGTGCAGAACGGTGTGTACAAACAATCAAGAGAGCTTTGGATAAATATGTAGCGGAAAAAAAGAACTTAACACTAGAGCAACAAATAGTTCACTTTCTATTCACGTATCGAAATACACCATGTTCGGTTACTGGTCTAAGTCCAAATGACCTTATTTTTAAAACAAGGCCAAAAACATTGACAGATTTGTTGAGACCCAGAAAGAATGGTAAGATAGTGATTAGCAACCAATATGATTTTGTTAAACCGCAGATATTTTCTGTAGGCTAAGAGTACTTGACGGAAAATTAGGCCTCTATTCAAATGAAAAATGGAGAGAGGGTGTGGTATTAAAAGTTGTAAGCGTACTAACATATTTGGTTGAGGTAGATAGTAGAATTATGTACAAACATGTAAATAGCTTAAGAAACTTGTTACCCCTTCGAGAATAAGTGCCGCATATTCCAGAGACGTACTGCCGCAAAAAGTTCAGATATGTTGAGTAGCCCTAGGAGTTCAGTGTCAGATGTGGGAATACCATCTATTGATCAGTCTAAATATATTACTAACGATTCAGTTACTGCAGATGGTGCTCCTGCTCTGGACACTTCTAGAAATAGAGAACCTAATGTACGTCTTAGCGAACCTAATGTACGTCGTAACGAACCTTTTTTTTTAGCGCATGTGGAGGAGAAAATGCTTTATGCACTGAGCCCCGATCAGATGTGGCGCCACTGACCTGATCGGGAGTGTGGGAATCGTCCTGGCTAGGTGTTATGCCAGGGTTACCTCACTAAAAACTCCCCCTCACTTTAGCATGTTTTGATATTGACGGCCGGGAACCGCGGAGGCATTGCTTCGCGGCCGTCCATGCTAGATGTTATCTGTACGCTCTACTCTTAGGCTGCTGGCTGGTCTGGAGGGGCCTGCTGTTCCAGCTCTGTCCGGTGTTTGGCGGTCATTGTCTCGCGAAGGAATCTGGTCGTAACGAACCTAATGTACTTCATAGCGAACCCGATGTACGTCGTAGCAAACGTTTACGTCATCCGCCTAAACGGCTAGATTTGTAGTAGTATGTGTTGTTCTTTTTTATTTGGTAAGGGAGAGAATGAAGTGTTTGTGTATTCCTTTGTAACATATATTATTAATGTATTTGTGTTAGATTGGCAACCCGGAATTACGTCAAGAGCGCGTGCCTAACTTCAGATGTAAGCCGTCTATTCGAACCACACGTTCTTAGCTGTAATCATCGACAAGTGTATTTGCTCCTTTATTCCAATAAACACCGCAGTACCAGAAAACCCACGGTTTTATTTACAAACATAACACCTCGTTTACATCCACTTAACTTAACTTAACGTAAGAAAAATTAAACATTAGAGAAAGTTGAACTCCATTGAATTATATGTGTTCGTTTACAATCACTTAACGTAAAAAAAATCAACTTCAACCATGGATATAAGTAGTGATGGGCATAATCGTATTATTTATAGAATCGATTATTAGCATTCGAGTGATTTGCAAAATCGTATGATTCGGTTCTCGAGATACGCTCGATTAATAATCGATTTTTAATAATCGATTTTGAAAAATCGATTTTAATAACCGATTTTAGAAAATCGACTTTAATAATCGATTTTGAAAAATCGATTTTTCAAAATCGATTATTAAAATCGATTTTTCAAAATCGATTTTTCAAAATATATATATAGTATATGAAATAGATTGTCGCCTGTGGTGTTCGCGATAGAGCGTGCACACATGGTTAGTGAGTACACCAGCAGAGCAGCAAATAATTTCTCAAATGCAGAATTCATTCGACTCGACTTTAAATCGAGAATAGTCGATTATGAAAAATCGATTCGAATAATCGATTTTGAAAAATCGATTAAGAATAATCAATTATTAAAATCGATTATGAAAAATCGATTATTAAAATCGATTTTAAAAATCGATAATAAAAAACGATTATTAAAAATCGATTTTTAAAAATCGATTAATAAAATCGATTTTTTAAAATAATAATCGAGATATGACGATTATTTCCAAAATCGATTTTAATCGATTATGTAATCCGAATGCGCCCATCACTAGATATAAGTATGATTATTTATTTTCACATTCACATGGCAACGTAACTATGATGATCGGCACCGTGATGATTGATCCTAACAACCAAATGCCACGTTGCTAAACGCGATCGCCACCTTGATGATCGATGATGCACACGGCCATATCTGACGTGTTTCGTTCTCGAAACAGATACATCTGTGTACTACTTCAACCAGACATGGCTGAACAGTTGACTTCATCATCTGAAATACATACAATATAACGTTAGTCAAAACGATTTTTTACAGGCTATCAACTGCCTGTATACTAGCCCAAACATGACTATTTTACAAATTTCCAATTTTAGCACAACTTGCAATAATTCAACACTAGACCAAGCTCAGAGGTTCGGGTCGAGGCTGGGGCAACGTGTCTTGTCTAACTCAATTCCTAGACCAAGCTCAGAGGTTCGGGTCGAGCCCGGGGCAACGTGTCTTGTCTAACTCAATTCCTAGATCAAGCTCAGAGGTTCGGATCGAGCCCGGGGCAACGTGTATTGTCTAACTCAATTCCTAGACCAAGCTCAGAGGTTCGGGTCGAGCCTACGGCAACGTGTCTTGTCTAACTCAATTTATTTACGAACCCTAAACTTGACTATGACTACATTGCTGAAATACAAACAACATTATTAATACTACTGCCAATAACGGCGATGCACTACCTGAATCAACAGCTTCATCGCTTTCTAACAGCTCAATTAAATCCGACAAGTTTTCTGATAAATTCCAGTCAACTGGCTAAGGCCTTAACTGTTCCTTGGCTGCCTTGACAATTTTATTCTTACCGACCTTCTTCATCTCATATCTACATTGGGTGTTGATGGCAACTATCTCGTAAGGTCCGATAAATTCAGACTCCGCTTTTAACTGATTTCTGAGTCGTGGTATTTAAAACTAATTGAATTTTCCACAATGTACTCGGCCAGTCCTATCTAACCCCGGTTTCAACACGAATGACGTTCATTATAGTACGCATGTACCGTTCCACCTGACTTAGCTTTATGTATCAGGAGTAATAAAATGATAATCAACGCGGCAAGGATCTAAGAGTGTGCAGTGTGCATATGTGTGAATTTAAAAAATTTAAGTCGGCGTCCATGACTATACATTTTGGGGCATCCATGTGGCACCAAACAGTGACATAAAATGTTTTATCTACGACTCACATATAATAAGTTAATTGCATACGTATCTATGACTATATAATCCCCATCATTATATGCGCCAATGATTATAATGGCACTAGCGTTGTATAATAATGACAGTTTGTTCAAATAATGACCTCATTATTTGAACGAACTGTCATCATTATACAACGCTAGTGTCAAAGTCTGTCAAAACCTACGTGGATGACAGTTATTTGACAGTTCGCCTCGACATCATTGACAAATACATTTAAAATATTTTGCATAAAATGGAATTTATGAGTCGTAGATAAAACGTCGTATTTGACTCGCACATAACGGATAGAAATCGCTCGCATGATTACACGGTCGCCTACGGCTCGAGTGTAAACTTCATTCTCGCGATTATATCCTTAATTATGTGCTCGTCAAATAATATACTATTAACAACAGGCCGGTTTCAGTAGATGTCATTGATTTCAGTGGCAGTAAATTGCAATATTTAGTAAAGGCATCAATAACAACTAAAATATGTTTATAATTGTCACTGGCCACTGGCAAAGGACCTAGGCAATCTATATGGATCGTGTGCATCGGAATACTGAGCTTATCAGGTAATTTGACTGATCCCTGTGAGGGACCAGTACTAGTTTTTTTAACAGCACAGACTAAGCAGTGCTCAATACATTTTCCGACAAATGCCGTAAAATTGGGAAACCAAAAGTGCTTTCGAATTGAATCAAGCCATTTGTCGGTACCTACGTGACACTGTTCATCATGGAACAAACGCAACAACCCTAACCTACTATATGTCTCGGCATAAAATACCTAACAGCTTTCTTTTTATTGGGGGTTTGGCGACAAAGCAAACCGTTCTTTTCAACATATTGGTTATAGTCAAGCCTACCTTCACGTAACGCTGTCAATAGTGATTGCACTTCGGCATTAGCCTTTTGCTCTATGTGCAACCAGCTGTCATGATGAGAAACTCTATTGAACCAAATATGATTACGACTTAGAAAATCGGTATGAGGGAGTAAGGAAACTTTGCGATAAATAATTTTAAAATTAAAATCTTGTAAGTAAGTCCACCACCTTGCAATACGAGAAATAATTTCCTTTTTACGTTCTGTAGCTTTCACAGAATTGCAATAGGTGATTATACTAAACTGTATTCCAATTAAATAAACTCTGAAATGTTTTGATGCATTAACAATTGCTAAAGTCTCTAACTCAAACGAATGGTATTTGGACTCTGCAGGAGTGGTGCGCTTACTGTAATATGCTACAACTTTGTTTTAGCCGTCATGCTTTTGCATAAGAACTGCACCATAACAAAGTGAACTAGCATCGGTATGTAATTCTGTGGGTAGCTTAGGATTGAAAACAACAAGTAGGGGCTCTGATGTCAGGCAGTCAACAACATATTTTTTTGGGTTTATCGTGTTCTTCCGTCCACACAAACTGAACATCCTTTGTTGCAAGAGCAGATATACAAGATGTTTTTGTAGCAAAATCAGGGACATATTGTATTAGGTAACTTGCGAGGCCAAAAAACTGACGCACTTTCTTTACGTTTTCTGAAGAATTTACTTTAGTGAGTGCTTCTACTTTACACAAACTTGGACATACTCCGGTATTTTTAAAATGGCATCTAGTAGACTGATCCGTTCGTAGCGATTGCGTGATGAGTATGCGTTAAATTCTGAGCAGCTTCTAAACAACAGCTACATCACAATACTTAGTGATAATGTAGGTTCTGGCGATTCTTGTGAGCAGGATGCCTTATTGGTGACGCGGGACAAATTGGCGACGACTGAATATCATGTGATCGAGCTGTCAGAGGAAAATGAAGCTCTGAAGGCTAAACTCAAAGAGACTGAAATATTGTTGGAGGGCAAACAGGCCATAATTGAGGATTTGCGTGAGATCATTGCTGGACTCACAGCTAGTGATGTAAAGATCGTGACGGACTGTATGGCCCAGACTGACTTCGTCGGGCTGGTCGACGCTTGTGCTCAGGCGGAATCCTGTGCTCTGGGGTCGGATAGCGCGTGCGTGGACATTGAGCCTAAGTGCTCTAAACTCTATGAAAGGTCATGGTCAAGGGTGTTATTGATGGAAGACAGCCATGTACGCGGCTTCTCCGGTATGTTGAATGAATGCAAGCGGGCAGAAAGGTGGAAAGTCACCGGAATTTGTATGCCAAATACGTTCGACGATGTAATAATGAATAGCAGAAGCTACGCATATTTGACGTTGGACGACTGCTTGATTGTGTGTGCTGGTGTAAATGACTGCTTGCGTGGCGGAAAACCCTCCGAATCTGCAATGTTAGAGCTTCATAAAATAACTACCCACACAAATGTGGTGGTTGAAACTGTGTTGCAACTGTGTTGCAACCTATTGGCTTGGTCGTCATGGGTTGAATAAGCTTATCTAATAATTTAAGAACTACCTATACAGAAAATGTTCTGGTCTAGACAGATTTTCTATCTTCGCCACTAATGAAGTCATCGATCATAGAATGTTTACTTGTCATGGACTGCATATGACGAGGAGGGGCAGGAGTAAACTTGTAACCTGTTTTGCCAATTTTCTCTCAGAGGCTCATCGCGGGTCTCCGGCTGATGACTCAGTAAATTGCAACAATCTTCCGGCAATCGAGTGCCGGCCACAAAATGTTTTTAATCGTGAGTGTGATGATGTGAGCGGTGCGGCTGGTGAGACTCGCCGGGCTAGCGATAGGAGTGATAATGCTCAATCTGGTGAGGTGTTTCGGGGAAACTAGCGTCTTTCTGTTACTCAATATTCAGGGATATAAACCCGATGAACTTTATATATTTTTGGAGGACCAGGGATTTCCAATTTTTGTTTGCCTGACAGAGCATTGGTTGCAATGTCCAGATCCCTGTGTGTTGGAAAATTATAAGCTGGTTTCTTAATTTGGTCGAAGCGTAAATCGTCGTGGTGGAACAGCTATTTTGTCCCTAACTCATTTGAATTGTACTAAGTTTGACTCATACGACTATCTTATTGATGAATACAACTTTGAGCTATCATGCGCATACTTTAATGACTTTAATTATCATGTTATGCTTGTACAGATCGCAGAAGGGTTGTCTCTATGTATTTTTAACTAAACATGACGCCTTTTATCGAAGTTTGACGCCGGTAGTAATATAATATTGACTGGAGATTTTAATATTGATTATTCAGGGAACTCGTAGTGTGTTGCGAGAATTGAAGAGAGTATTGCTTTGCCATGGCTTGGCAAATGCATGTTGATGAACCTACGAGAATTGGCAGATCTTCGAGAACTATAATTGACTATGTATGTACGAATTTGGCATCTGTATGTATTTCAGCACACCTGTGCATGCAGGTTTCTGTGACCATGAAGCAATGGTGTCAACAATAACGTGCAGCAAAGAGCCCATGGCATCATTAGTAAAGCCGTGCAGGGTTTATAGTCGTCAAAACTTCTTGAGTTTTATTAACAGTTGCCAGGGTGTTGAATGGGTTTGTCCCTCATTGGACCTCATTGCGAAATTAAAACACTTTTCCGACACATTAACCTCCGTGTTTGACGCGTCATTTCCCTTGTTACAGATGATAAGTAAAAATAAGAAAACATGGCTTAGTGAGGGTATAAAGACATCTATTCTAAATAAGCGCTCCCTGTTTGATTTGAAAAAATTTATTTCTGATGATTGGTTCCAAAACTATTGCAAGCGATACAAAAGGGTTCTAAAACAAACCATCAAAACGGCAAAGCATTGGTCTACATCCACCCGAATCATGGACTTATGGCGAACGTTTCCATGGAGGCGACAAGGATTATTATTTTCGAACAACTTTGTTTGGCAGTTGACTATTTTTTAGTGCCACAACATAATTATTATTTGTATATATTTGGAGATCAATAAATATTATTATATTCGTTCCAACTATAATTGGTGATCCCGACCATCGATCTTCTGAAGGCATATACTCAAACTCCTGTAAACCCGAACGATATTGAAAAAACTGCTATCACTTCTCCGTTTGGCCTTTTTGAATTCCCGTTCATACCATTTGGACTTCGAAACGCTGGACAAAGTTTTCAGAGGTTTATTGATGAAGTACTTTCTGGTCTAGAATTTTGTTACTCTTACATAGATGACGTACTTGTATTCTCTAAGACAGCTGAAGAACATAATGATCATCTACGCGAGATATTTAGACGTTTCACAGAATACGGCATTCTTATCAACGTTAACAAAACTGTCCTTGGAAAACTGTCCGTCCACTTTTTGGGTTATGAAGTTTGTGCTAAAGGTATTCGCCCACTTCCTAATAGAATAATTGCACTCCTTCAGTGCCCAAAACCTACAACGGCAAAGCAGTTGCGCCGTTTCCTGGAAATTATTAATTTCTATCGTCGTTTCTTACCTGAGGCAGCTAAACATCAAGCACCGTTACATTCCCTTTTAGCTGGTACGAAAGGCAATCAGGTTATAATTTGGAACCCTGAAGCAGAGTAAGCATTTGCAAATTGTAAAAGTAACTTGTCCGAAGTAACACTCCTCGCTCATCCAAAAGAAGACGCTGAATTAGCTCTCTTTACTGATGCTTCTAGCAACGCTGTCGGTGGCGGTTTACAACAACGAGTTGAAAATTCATGGGAACCAATTGCTTTCTTCTCACGAAAGTTAACTCCACGTCAGTCTGAGTTGCCAGCGTTCTACCGTGAGTTATTTGCAGTTTACGCAGCAATAAAGCACTTCAAACATGTTCTGGAAGCTCAACATTGCATAATCTATACCAGGGGTGCTCAAACGGTCGATCGCGAGAGGATTTTGAGTCGATCGATTGCAGATTGCGTTTCTTTACAATTCTTTCATTCAATTTATAAATAGTACACCTAATAATTATTAATTTAGTAATATTAAAATGTTAAATTATCATCTATCGGATAGATCAGGGATCCTCAAACGTCTGTGTTATGCTTGACCTTCTCCGTTGTACAGTACAGTCGTACTTTGTCGCACGATGTACGGGACACCAGCAGCGCTGGTGCGGGAAGGGAAAACAGCCCGAGCCTAGTTGCAGTTTGTGCGAGTTGTTGTTTTTGTTCATACGTGAATTAATAAAAAGTCATTTAAGTGCAAGTGTATACGATACCAAATAATTAACAATGGGCGCGGTAAAAAAAAGAAAAATATATTTTTTTATTGACGATTGGAGGGAAGAGTACAATTTAAACTACAATTGGAAACTGTCGAATCCAACCACGCTGATTTACTTCTCCATACAGACGGTGCACAGTGGTTGAGCCGCGGCAAGTTTTTGGAAAGGTTTCTAGAATTACAACTGGAAATCATTTCTTTTCTAGGCAAAAGAGGTGATAACACTGAAATGCTTAGAAACAAAAAAATGCCTCTGTAATTGGCATTCTTAACAGATATCAGAAATCATCTAAATTTAATTAACTTGGAGCTTCAAGGGAAGGACAAAACTATCATCTATATGCGCAATAAAATCATTTAAAAATAAACTGAATCTACTGAATTGATGAATTGATCAACTGAAGAAATTTTGAAGAATTATCCGGCTTTAAAAACGAGAACCAACTCTCCAATTATGATGTTACGATTTATGCGAGCGAAATAAAAAATATACTTTGTGAGTTTGCGTGTTTCGGAGTTAGACAATTTAACTGATATTACCTATAACTTTTATTTGTTATCCATTTTCTTGTGTGGATGTTGAAAAAACTGCTTCTGGAATATCAAACACGTTCAATTTGGACTTAGTTTCTATCGAAAATGAGGTTTTGAAAATTATATCAGATATACATTTCAAAGCCAGAGCAACAGTTAACAAATTTTGGGCTTGTTTATCTGAAGAAAAATATCCATGTTTAAAACAAATTGCCCTTCAGTTAACAGCATTATTTGGGTCAACTTTTTTGGACGAGTCCGCGTTTTCCGAAATGAAAATAATTAAATCTAAATACTGGAATCGGCTCAGTGATGAACATCTTAATTCCTGTTTGCGTTTGGCACTTACTAACATTATTTTCATATGATTTTCATAATACTTATTTATATCTTATGATATTTGCAAATCAATAAACTTTGTATTTTATTTTTACCTAGTCGATCGTTTGCCAGCCAATGCTTTAATGGTGGATCGCTGATGGTTTAAGTCTGAGCGCCCCTGATCTATACATACCACAAACCGTTAATTTATGCATTCGCTCAACGTCCAGACAAGCTTCCCCCGGTCCAGATCAATCAACTTTCCTTCATTGCGCAATTTACTACCGACATCAGATATGTTAAAGGTGATGCTAACATAGTTGCAGACGCATTGTCCAGGATTGATAGTGTCGAACTTTGCCTAATGGATTATAGAAAACTTAGAAATGCTCAGCAAACTGATGACAAACTTAAAAATTTACAGGATAGCACTACTTCTTTGCAGTTAAAGGAAATTGTTGTACCAGGAACAGACCTTAAGTTATTCTGTGATATTTCATCTACACATTCACGTCCATACGTACCTCAAGAATTACGTCGTGATGTCTTTAGAAAACTACACAACTTAAGTCATCCCGGAATACGAGCCACACAAAAACTGGTTTCAGACCGCTTTGTTTGGCCCAACATACGAAGAGATCTTCGAATTTGGACCAGATCTTGCTTACAATGTCAACGCTCAAAAGTAACACGTCATGTAACATCACCTCTTGGTCTATTCACTACACCGACTTCGAGATTTCAACATATTCATACACCTGCTAGATTGACAACTGATCAAGGTAGACAATTTGAATCAAAGTTGTTCGATTTAGAGATAATAAAACACACGTCGTACAAAAACTATTTAATTAACCGGTAATAATGATACAAAAAGAGAATGCATGTGTTCTCTGACTTTTTTATCTGTCAGACTGAAAAACTAGACAAACCAATAAAAACGCTGGACAGAAAGACAGTCGCATCGAGTTTCCCTCAGTTGATAGATCATTGGTTGATAGAATCACATTTAGTATCCATGAAAACCGTTTGTCCACTTAAACCAAAAATAATTATTGTTGAATACTTCAACACCCCCTCTCAACTATAATTACCCCTCAAACAGTCAGACAGACCACCCCTCGTACTTAAGTATTCCAACTTTACCCTACTTAGCGGCTTGGTTAACATATCAGCTACCATGTCCTCTGTCGGACAATACTGAAACTCAAAAACTCGCGTTTCATACAACTCCTTCACAAAGTGATATTTTGTGTCAATATTTTGTTCGATTACTGAATTTAGGGTTTTCCAGTTGCTTTAGACAGCTTTGGTTATCTTCGTACATAACTACTTTCGGTTCTAATTCTACAAATTCCCTTATCACCTGCTTTAACCAGATTGCTTCTTGACATCCTTCGGCCAATGCTATGTACTCAGCTTCAGTCGACGATAGTGACACACAACTCTGCTTTCTGCATCCCCAATTAACAGGAGCACCCTGCAATATAAATATGTGGCCGCTATTCGATTTTCTATTCGCTTTATCTTCCGCCCAATCAGCGTCTACATACCCATACAATACACTATCTGACCTGGGTTCACCTAATAGAAGTCTTTTATTTCTAGTCTTCTTTAAATATCTCAACACTCTCTTTGCTTCATTCCAATCCAATTCTTTTGGATCTTTATTGTGTTGACTTAGTATGGTTACACTAGCCAATATATCTGGTCTCGTGTTCACTGCAATGTATAGCAATCCTCCGATCAATTGTTGGTATATTTCACTATTCTTCATAGGCTCCAGTCGGTCCAGTTTATAATACCCAACATCCAATGGTATATTTGATATTTTGGAATCCCTAATCCCAAACTTGTTTAACAGTTTGTCTATATACGCCGCTTGATAAAAGCTGTACATTCCTTGATCGTCTTTTACAATACTTATACCTAAATAATTCTTCAATAACCCTAAACTAGTTATCTCAAAATGATGTTTAAGTTCTTCTTCAATTGAGTCAATTACTTGAGTATCTTTTCCTGCGATCAATATATCATCTACGTATATTATTATGTAAACCCTTTGGTTATAAACAATCTTAATATATAAACATGCATCAATGTTACTCTTACGAAACTCAAGATTTGTCAATATTTCATCATTTTTCTGATTCCAGATCCTGGCAGCCTGTTTTAATCCGTATAAACTCTTGTTTAATTTACAAACAAGACTTTTGTCTTCTTCAAACCCTTCAGGTTGTTCCATATATATCTCCTCTGTCAGTTCTCCGTTTAAGAAGGCTGTCTTTATGTCTAAATGCCTTATTATGAGATCTTGACTCCATGCCTGTGTTTTTTGTTTTGACTGGGTAGGTAGTCGATTTTGCAAATAATTGGCCGTAACTATTGCTTCACCCCAAAATTTCTTTGGTTAATCTGCATCAATTAACATACACCGAGCCATCTCAACTAGTGACCTATTCTTCCTCTCAGCAACCCCATTTTGCTCTGGAGAGTAGCCAACGGTGTACTGTATTTTTATGCCCATACCCTTTAAGTATTCCCTTAAAGCATTATTCGCATAGTCGCCACCCCTATCCGATCTAATAGCCTTTGGAACCCTGCCTGACTGATTACTCATTAGCTCAATATACTCCTTAATATATTTTAGAGTTTCATTCTTATGGTTCATTAAATATACAATTGTATACCTTGAAAAATCGTCAATTAAAGTAAGAATGTAACGCTTACCCCCTGGAGTAACGGTCTTCATGGGTCCACAAAGTAAGTCAAGTATGTTAAAAGTATTATTCTGAGAAACTTTTGGGAAACTGTTACGAATAATCTTACCTTGTACGCAGCAGTTACAAGTTTCCCTAATCCTACAATCCCTAATAATAATACCGGATGCCATATTTCTTTCCATCAGGTGCCTGATAGTTCCATGTCCCTGTACCCAAATCGTCGATGCCATGTATGCTGACAGTCGCTGGAGTGTTCATTAACGGCGCTTAGTGCCCGCTGCACGGTTGACAACTTGTACAAATCAGGTGCTGGGCTCGCACTCGCTATCAATTTTCCGCGTAAATCGATTTTACATTCATTGTTATCGAACTGTACGCGATAGCCCGCACTTGTTAGTTTTTTCACAGAAAGCAGATTTGAATCCAATTGAGGTACAAACAACACATCATGGATTTTCAGCCCGTTCACTACCCCACTATTTGCGCACTCGATGATCCCTGATCCTATACCATCAATCTTGGAGTGTTGGCCCTTCTCCGCTAACCTCACAACGCCTTTCCTGCTATCGTCAAATTGGGTATAAAATTCCTTGTAGTTAACCATGTGACTCGAAGCTCCTGATTCTACATACCACGAAGCAGAATCCCTGTATACGTTGTTTGAGCTCGAATTTACCATAAAACAAACGTCATCAGTATTACTTTCAGCAACTGTGTTGGCCCTTGCCTTTATAAATGCCTTATACTTAAAACAATCCCGTTTAAAATGGCCTTGCATCTGTGCTTGCTGCACGATTATGTTTGTCACCCTTATATACTGAGTTCATGGCTGACTCCTCCTGCATTCTAAGAGCTCCTTGACGTCTCCTGTACTCATCGATTAATTTACTCTTAACAAATTCAAGCGTGAATTCATTCGATGACTTACTTTCCAGCGCTGTGATTAAGAAACTGTACGAGTCTGGAAGACTTCCCAGCAAAATCCCTGCTGCGAACCAGTCCTTAATTTCTTCTCCTAAGGCGGCCAATTTATGCAATAATTCCAAGAATAAACTTATGTGGGCTTCCATATCACCATTTTCTTCTAGCGTTAACCTGAAAATCCGCTTTAATAGGAACACCATGCTAGATAAACTTGATTTTTGGTGATACTCCTTTAGTGCTTCCCACGCGTCACGCGCGTATTACTTATCCTTGATATGCACCAACTGACTAACGTCGACAAGTAAGGCAAGTAAGGCTATAGTTGATAATGCCTTATCATTTTGCTTTTTCCATTTGGCAACTTGCGCCTCCTGTGCCGGTAGTTTACTTGATACTACGTCCCATAAATCAGCGTTTATTAGTAACATTTTCACTAAATAGTTCCATGACTCGTAGTTCTGTCCGTTTAATTTATCGACGTTATATTTCGCACTTTCCGCCATTATACCGGTTTTCTAGACCTTCCGCGAACACTACACGTACGCGCGATTGTGCCCTTAATTTATTATCTCTTACAGGTGAGCTAACGTGTCTGGGCCCATAACCTGTTCGATTTAGAGATAATAAAACACACAATTCGTCGTACAAAAACTATTTAATTAACCGGTAATAATGATACAAAAAGAGAATGCATGTGTTCTCTGACTTTTTTATGTGTCAGACTGAAAAACTAGACAAACCAATAAAAACGCTGGACAGAAAGACAGTCGCATCGAGTTTCCCTCGGTCGATAGATCATTGGTTGATAGAATCACATTTAGTATCCATGAAAACCGTTTGTCCACTTAAACCAAAAATAATAATTGTTGAATACTTCAACATACTTCAAGAACTCGCAAAGATCTTCGGGATTCAACGGATAAGATCTACGAGTTATCATCCACAAAGCAACGGTCTAGTTACTCCGGGAGGTAACGACAGAAATTTCCGGGTCATTTTCGCAAGCTTTATTTTTTTTTGTATGCGTTATGTGTGTATTGTATAATAGTAATCTGAACGTCTGCCGGTGCACTTCCGCGACAGGTGGTTACAGGAGGGTTACAACCCCTTATTATAACCCCTTCTAATGTTATTAGTGGCAGACTATTATTTTTGGGTTTGCTGATATAAAAAGAAGCATTTCAATCAATTTCATCCTTGCGGACATAATTTTTAATTTTTTTTTCGCTTTTACTTATATGGGTGGCAGACGAGTTTTGGTGAGGAATTTAAGTGGCAGACGATATTTTCTATGCTTCTTATCTTTCAACTGATATATACAATCAGTTTCGCGTATGTAGCTATAATTTTTTTAAATTATTTTTTTTTTTGCTGGGGTTGCAACCCTCCTGTAACCCCCTGTCGCGGAGGTGCGCCGGCAGACGTTCAGATTACTATTATACATTATACACTTAACTCATACACAAAAGATAAAGTTTGCGAAAATGAATCGGAAATTTCTGTTATTACCTCCCGGACTAAGTAGAACGTTTCCATCGGCAATTGAAACCTTCAATTATGTGTCACGCTAATATCAATTGGCTACTAGCAGTCCCTCTAGTTCTTTTAGGCATACGTTCTGCTCTTAAGGAAGACATGAATACTTCTCCAGCAGAACTAGTATTATGGGGAACCGCTTCGTTTACCTGGAGAGATGTTAAAGTCATCCCCTTCTGACGAATTGTTTCCTGACACCAGCAATTTGTTGTATGAATTGAGAAGCAAAATGAATAAACTTCGCCCAGCACCAGCATCAAATCATGCTAAAACTAGATCGTTCATATTCAACCTACTGCCAAGTTTGATTTCCTCAGAGATGACACTGTTAGAAAACCATTTCAGCAACCTTTCAGCGGACCTCACGAAGTAATTTCCAGAGACGAAAAAACCTTCGTGATTCTTATCAAGGGAAAACAGAAACGTGTCAGCATAGACAGAGTAAAACCAGCATACATCTTCGTGGAAACACTCGACGATTGTTCACTAGAAACTTCTGTTTTGAAACCATCTTCTTCCCAAGGTCACGCTCGTTTCATTTAGACCTGACCTCCGGTCTCCGTGGGGGGCTGCTTTGACGTTTCCATGGAGGCGACAAGGATTATTATTTTCGAACAACGTTGTTTGGCAGTTGACTATTTTTTAGTGCCACAACATAATTATTATTTGTATATATTTGGAGATCAATAAATATTATTATATTCGTTCCAACTATAGACTCATAAAATTCACCAAAGGAATTGTGGAGCATAGTCAATGGTATAACCGGGAGGTCATCGATAAACTCGGACAATGTTGTGCATCTGACTATGGATGATCTTAGGATTGATGACCCGGAGTTGATCTCAAATAGGCTTAATGATCACTTCTGTACAGTGGCTGAGGGCTTGGCAGGGACTGTGGTTTCTCGACATTCCCCATTGGATTTTATGGATTATCGCAACCCCGTTTCATTCTTTATGTCCCCACCGATTTGAATGGAGTCGAGTCAAGGTACTTGTCTCTAATAGGCTATCTACTGATGTCCTATATTAACTTTGTCCTAAACAAGAAGCACTAACACGTCATGCACTGTGCTCTGCTTTTTGACATTTCACTGTGTCACTAGTTCGAAGGGTTTAGTTATTTTTAGTCTTCTCACTAGATTCTGGTTGTCCAGTAGCTGCACCTGGCCCTCTACGTTGACGTGGTGGCTTAGGCGAGATTCATGTTTAGTGGCGAATCTTTTTATCTCTTGGATGACTTGTGGGACACCAAGATCACGATGTATGTCACTATTCCGTATGTACCAAGAAACGTTAACCATATTCCTTAGTACTTTATTTTGGAAAGTCTGGATTCCTTGTATGTTGGAATTTTTTGCGCAACCCCAAAGCTGGATGCCGTATAACCAGATCGGTTTTAGTATTTGGTTGTACACTCGTAGTTTGTTCTGTACTGACAACTGAGAGTTTCTTCCCAGAAGCCAGTAGAGTTCTCTATATTTGAGGCCAAGCTCTACTCTTTTCTTCTTAACATGTTCTTTCCACCTTAGTTTTGTATCCAGAGTCATACCCAAATACTTTGCAGTGTTCGCATAAGGAACTATGGCGTCGTTAATCTTTACATGAGGTATGACCTCGATTCTTTTATTTGTAAAGTTAATGTGGACAGATTTCAGTTCGTTGAGCTTGGTCTTCCATTTTTTGGTCCAGTTATACATTTTATTAGTAGCTTGTTGAAGATTCCTAGTAGATTCTCCAGTACTTGATCCCACTGCCATTAGAGCCGTGTCATCTGCGAATGTGGCGACTGTTATATTTTCCACCTGTGGAAGGTCACTTGTATACAGTAGCTAGAGAATTGGTCCCAACACACTACCCTGGGGTACCCCAGCTTTTAGTTCTTTTAGATCCGAGTATTCATCGATTTGTTTAATTCTGAATAGCCTATCAGATACATAGGATGTTAGCACCTCGACGTATTGTAGAGGAAGCATACTCTTTAGTTTGTGTATCAATCCTTCGTGCCAAACCTTATCGAAAGCTTGTGTCACATCCAGAAAGATTGTTGAGCAAATTAGGTTTTCTTCTAATGCTTTCTCTACGATATCTGTTATTCTATGAACTTGATCTATAGTCGAATGCTTTTCTCTAAAACCAAATTGGTGATTAGGAATTAGTTCCTTTCTCTCAATGATAGGTTTCATCCTCTTTAGAAGCAACTTTTCAAAGAGCTTCGACATCATTGGTAACAGTGATATTGGGCGATATGATTTGGCATCGTTTGGTGGTTTGCCTAGTTTTGGTACCATGATAACTTCTGCTACTTTCCAGACATGTGGGACGTATTTTAGTCTGAACGATGCATTTATTAGATACGTCAGCATAAGAATACATTTCTTAGGTAATTGCTTAAGAACTTCTCCTGTGATAAGATCATATCCAGGTGCCTTCTTTGGATTCAGGTTTGTCTTGATATCTCTGGCAACTTCCTTTGGAGTAACTAGCTGTATGGCTTCTTCTTCATAGGTTATATGTTCATTCGTGATTGGCTCTGATTCTATGTTGTGAGGCTGAAAGATTTCTGTTAGATGTTCTGCAAAAAGTTCAGCCTTCTGTTTATTGTCTCTTGCCCAGGTACCGTCTCTTCGTCTTATAGGTGGTACATAGGCCACTGGCCTCTTGTATTTCCTCAGTGCTTTCCACAACGAGTAATCTGTTTCTTTATCGGGAGTCAATTTAGTTAAGAAGGATTCCAATGATGCCTCTTTTAGTTTTTGAATTTCGCGCTTAAGTTGTTGGGATTTATTATTAAGTATGGTTTTGTCAGCTGGATCTTGTGACTGCTGCCATGTTCTTCTAGCTTGTCTTTTTTGTTTGACCATTTCTCTAATTTCCATAGGATAATTATTTCCAATAGTTCTGTGGGTGATTTCCTTAGTATTGTTCCAAGCGGCTTTCTGGATGGTGTTGATGAATTTCTCGGCTTCTACGTCGAGCTGATCTCTGGTTTTAAGCTGGATATTTAGCTGTATTGTGTTTTCAAGCTCTATATTAAAGCTTACCCAGTCTGTAGTTTTATTGGTCAAGGTTGGGGTACATTCCTTTTTGATTATGCTTTCGCTTAGAGTCATTAGTACTGCGGAGTGATCAGAGTCATGATCAAAGTTTGCCTCAAAGTTTGGTGAAAATTTTCTTGTTATAAAGAAGTCTAAAAGATCCGGGATTTTGTCTTGGTCAGTAGGCCAATAGGTTGGCTTACCTGTAGAATGGAATCGACATCCTCTTGCTTGGATTGCTTTTCTCACCTCTCTCCCTTTTGTGTTTATCAATCTGGATCCCCAGTCTGGATGTTTTGCGTTATAATCACCACCCAGTATAAACCTTTCCCCGAGATGTTCTAAGAATCTATTATAATCTGATTGTTTGAGATTGAACCTTGGGGGGCAATATATCGCACCCACAGTAAAATTCTGTTTGGTTGATTTTATACCAACGACCGTAAGTTGTACTTCTGCGTTCTTGAGATGGCACTGCTCATAGTGATGTTTGCTATTTTTTTGTTATTACGGCACTTCCTCCTCTAGCTTGGTTATCCGGATAACGTGCTTCATACACCTGATATCCATTTAGCTTTAGATATGTCTGATTTGTTGAGTGTGTTTCAGAAACAAGACATATCGATTTTATGTGTGTTTAGAAACACTTCTATTTCCAATTTTCTGTTTCGTATATCGTTAGCATTCCAAGTTGCGATTCGTAAATCGTTAGTCATATTATGTGTGTGTTTTTTTACTGTTCTAGCTTAGATAATCTCTCTTCGATTTTGTCCATCCTTTCTAGAATTTTTTGTAGCAATTGTATACTAGAGTCACCTGAAGTTGATGGTTTGTCTATTTTTGAGGAATCTGTGGCTTGTGCATATGTTGTGCTTGCATTTGTTTTTTTATATGTTGTAATTGGTTTTGATTTTGGGATGTTACTTACACGCTGTTGTTGACCTACTTTTGGTTGAGTTGGTAAATTGGGTAGCCCTTTCTGGTCTCTGATTCGTTGTATTTCTTTTGCCACCATACAGCCTCTGTAGTTTGCAGGGTGAGCATCTCCACAGTTCCAGCATTTTGGTGGTAATTCTTTTGGTTTCTTGCATTCTGTCGAAAAATGTTTTCCCGCGCATTTAACGCATCGGGGTTCTTTGTTGCAGAAGCGGTGGGTGTGTCCAAAAGCCTGGCATCTTTTGCATTGCTGTACCAGTTTAGGCTTTCTTACCGCCTCTATTTCTACCTTCATTCCTAAGATAGAGTTAGTATTATAGATTTCTTAATATCTTCCTCGTTACTAAACGTAAGCATAAACATCGGTAGTGGAGTTTTATCGCTTCGTTTTAGTACATTCGTCGCGTCAATTATAGAATAGCCGTCTTCTTTTAGTTCTTTCACTATGTCATCATTTTTGCAAGTTGGATGTAGGCGCCTCACCATGACCTTAATTGGCCTTGTTTGTTTGTTTTCATAAGTGTACCAGTTGACTTTTTCTTCATTTAGGAATTCGGTGAGTTTCCTGTATTCGTCGATTTTCTCTACGTTGAGTTTTATATCGCCAGAATTCATTAGCGTAGCTTTGTACCTGAATTCTTTATTGTTTAAAAGGAATTTCGCATTGACTCGTAGTTTTTACTTGGCTCACAATGACAGGTGGTGGCAAGAACGATTTGTCTTTTTTGGTTTCTTTATTTTGATTTGTGTTTGTGGGCTGAGGTGAGACTACAAGTGATTCATGCATTTTGCGCTTTTTGCTTTTCCTTGCCTTTTGCACTACCCATTCTGTTTCTCTGGCCAATTCTTTCTCATCTGTATAATACTCTTCATTATGCGGAGTACCCGGTTCTGTTTTACTAGATTGCTCCAGAAATTTCTCTTGCAGGGCCTTGAGTTGTGCCTCTAGGTCCTTAAATTTGGTTTCTATCTGTTTTCTTGCGGATATTTCCTTTTGCAATTGCTTGTGCAAAAGATGTTCATTTTCTGATGTAATCACAATTTCTTGTGTTGACATGGTGTCCAACTTATTGCTAGCACTCTTGCACTTACATAGTCAGCACTATAGTACGCGCGCGTTACTATTTTTGTTTATTAAGCTATTGATTGGGCAACACGTCTGGTAATTCGCGAGCGATCAACATACGTGTGTACCGTTCAAAGGTTTGCACAAAACTAGGGCAGATGAAAAATAAAAGTTCCTCTGGAATTGATGGAGTTCCGCTTAGAGTCGTACGAGCCCTGCCACACAGCATTTTGAAAGTCTTATCTTTCTGGACGTAGCGTTCTTATCTAACTGGACGTACCCAACTGGTGAGTTTGACTGATCATGGTGTGGCTGTGAGACCTAGTATTGGTCGAGTTCCGTGTGGTGTGCCACAGGGATCAATCCTGGGCCCGCAGCTCTTCTTATTGTACATAAGCGACTTGGCGCAAATGAATTTGAGGGCCACCGTCACACTGTTTGCCGACGACACCACTCTCACGTGGGTATGATGTAGAGAGCCTTGAACAGCATGTAGGAAATGATCTGGATGAAATAAATCCATGGTTCGACGCCAATAACCTTACCCTAAATCTAGCAAAAACTAAATATATGCTATTCAGAAATCATTCCCAGAATTTAAGTATTCAGATTGGAGACAATCGTGTCGACGGAGTTGACAGGGCTAAGTTTTTGGGTGTCGTTTTGGATGCAGAACTGGGATGGAGTGACCACATAGCTGCTTTATCCAGCAAGCTGGCCTCCGTGTGCTTTGCGGTGCGAGTTGTCAGGGGGGTTGTTAGGGTGGTGTACCATTCCCTGTTTGAGGCTAGGCTGCGGTACTGCATTGGGGTTTGGGGGTTCGCTGGTTTGAATTTGTTCGGGGACCTATTCAAGGTTCAAAAGCGAACTCTTCGTTTGTTGTGTATAGGACCACAGAGATCCCATTGCCGTGAGCTTTTCAGGAACACTGGAATATTAACGGTGCACTCCTTATTCTTGCTGGATGTTTTCACAGACACTCACAGAGGTCGGCCTGGCATTAATGTGAGGGGCACATGCCATTCTCATAACACCAGACGGCGCGGAAACCTTAACTTGCCTAGGCCAACGTCGGCCCTCTGCAGGAACTGATTGTTCTATATGGCCAAGTTCTATTACGACTTGCTTCCCACGCGCATACGCAAAATAACGTCAATAGGTGCATTTCGATGTGAACTAAAGAGTGGCTGAGGTATTTTATTCACTGGACGAGTTTCTCGTATATGATTGGCACTGATTTTAATGTTGTGAAATGTAATTATACATGCATGTGATTTATTGTGTTCGAATCATTTTGGTAGTTCTACTGTGATTAGCGTAAGTTTTACTATTGTTTCTGGCCTTTTTGAGTTTTTAATGTGTAATGTAAAATGCAACAATGTACTGTCCAAGGATGGTTTTAGTAAATATCTAATCTTATCTCCATCAGATGATATGTCCCAAGTCATCGATCTTTGTCTCTACAGGCAAAGAAATGCTTAGAGATATTTAAACAAAAATCTGCAGCTATCAGAGATTCTAAAACTACTTCTAAAGATTGGATACCCTCTTCTACAGTCATAGAAGGAATGAGAATATCATCAAGATACACTAAAGCAATCGTGTCATTAAGTTTAGCTAAGATTTTATTTATTGCTCTTTGAAACACGGCGGGAGCATTCGTCAAACCGAATGGCATTCTGACATACTCATAATGTCCGTCCAGTGTGACAAATCCCGTCTTTTTAATGGCATCGGGTTTAATCGGAATTTGGTGAAACCCGGAAAACATATCCAGGGACGTAAAAATCTTTCCGCGACCTAACGGATCTAGTTGTACATCTATTCTAGGTAAGGGGTACCTATCTTAAATTGTGTGACAATTTAAATCGCGAAAATCGACTACCATTCTATAAGCACCATTCTTTTTTACCAACAAAATTGGACTTCAGTATGGAGAATTGCTTTCACGTATGACATTATTGCGCTGTATATCTTCAATTATCGTTTTTACTTCTAATCTCTCCTGTAAGCAAGTCGATAAGGGCGCCGACTTACAACGAAATTATCAATTAAGTTTATATCCAACGAAGTATTGTTGACGCAAGACACATTTCTATCACTCGCAATCATATCACTATTTGTCAACCGACTGAGATGAATTTCTAGTACATTATAATTAATATGTGTCTCATTATCAGTGACGCGGAGCATACCAGGAAGTTGACGCCTAACAATTTGCGTTGCCCTTTCTGTCAGTAACAGCAGCAAGCTGCCTGTTTTGAAATAAATCACACCCCACAATCGCGTCATAATCTAAGCATTCGTCGGGAACTATTAAAAATGGTAACTTGAAGCATTGGCCAGTTAACTCTACATCAGCTGTAAATTTTGATTCAGATTTCAACTGACCCGGAGTAATTCCGCACATCAATGTTTGACATTTTTCGACCTTATGACCGAAGTATTTGCAAAATTTACTAGAGATAAGTGAAACATCCGCTCCCGTGTCAACAATACCCATACAAAACTGATTATCGATTTTAATCACTACCGGTACTACTGTCTTGTTGGAAGATACTAAATTAATCTTCTTTCGATCATTGATTCCGCGTTTGATAAAACACCCGTCTTCCTTATGTCCAATTTTTAAACAGAAACCACTGTTGTGTGGTTTATAATCGGTAGTTGAATTAGATTCTAACGAAGTACACAAAGGATTTGGTCGATAAACATTGTTATTAGTCGAAAAATGACGAGGGCGACCTTTATATTTATTTCAACGCAAAAACTGACAACTACGTTTTATATGCCCGTGTTTATCGCAGTGAAAGCACACACGTTCCGACGAAAGATTATCATTGCGCAAAATTTTGATCCAAACGTGCCCTTTTTGCCAGTGCTTCCCTGCTATTACACGACTCTGCAATGGGTTTAGTTATTGTACTTATGTAACTCACCAAATCTGAATTATTAGCAAAGTGAAATATCACCAAGTAATAACGAATTTTATACTCACAACTGCCAAAGATGGTCAATTCTATTAATACTATTTTACACACCACTGAGCTCTAACATTTTTTAGCATTGCTGACTTTTTGGTCAACGTAACTGACAAATGTATTACACATAGAACTATTAAAATTAGCAGCTTCGCACAGTAGTGTGCCAAGAATTCTTTTTCTAGGAAAAGCTTCTAAAAAATCTCGTTTAAATGCCTGCCAATTTCTCTTACAAGGACTCCAGTTTTCATACCACGATTTAGCATCATTAGTAAGGTAATGTTCCACCCTCACTACTACTTGTAGATCTGACCAGCTAAACTCCTCCTTCATATCCTGTATTTGTTGAAGCCAGGTTTCAGTGTCATCTGTTTCAGGTTTGAAGATCGGCAGGTCCACTTGTTCAGGATTATTGGCTCTGACCGACCGAAGAAGTTCTAGCAGCATTTTGTCCATCTTCTACGGGCAGGCGTAAAGAACGTTATCCCACTTCTGATGTTAACAGTTCTTTATTTTCAACACAACTTCTTTACAAATTAGAACATGTAAGCTCAACCGTATGCTTGACAGTTCAGCTGATATAATTGAGATTATTTATTTTCACATTCACATGGCAACGTAACTATGATCGGCACCTTGATGATTGATCCTAACAACCAAATACCACGTTGCTAAACGGGATCGCCACCTTGATGATCGATGATGACTAACACTATAATAAAAACCCAAATCCAAAACCACTCTTAAAGTCTATTAAACAAAAACATGAACAATGCAGAACTGCTTACAAAATGCGATTAATGTTAATTCTAAAACAATAATAATATTCTTGTGGCAGAGATGGTCGATAATATAAATCAATAAACTCTAATAAACAACTTACGCGTTAAAATGGTTGAGAACAAGAAACACAAGACAGCACAATTTAAGTAACTCGGCCCCATAGAGCTCTCACGACCGACGTCATTACAACATCATGACTAAAAAAGAAGGAAGCTTCTTTCGTTTCAACCCTCAACTCAAACCCGCTTAAGTGGACCGTCGCGCCATCTACAAAAACCGTTAGGGGAGGACGCGGTTAGGCCAAGCCACCCCGGTTCCGTCCGAGTTCAACTTAAATTCCCTAACAAATAACGCGCGAAAATCTGACTTGTTACAAAGACATGCAACCTATCCCAGCGATAGTTGAATTAAAAGGTAGTATACGCAAGCAGAGTACTGTCGTGGATTTTGAAAATGTGTGTAAAAAAAAAATTAATATAAAACAATATTTGCTATTTTTAACCGTTCACTGTTATGGTTTATCTCCAAGCATGGGCGTATCCAGCTCAAATCGGAAGGGGGCAGTTTTCTAAATTCTGCTTTCTGTATGGGTAAGGTAACCAGAATTTGACTGAGGCAAAGCGGGATATAAACGGAGGGGGGGGGGTAGTAATTAAAGCCAGGCACTTGCGTTATTATAAATATGATTTTGAGTTAGGTTGGATACACAGATATAATTTTACAGTTTTTGTGATGCCGATCAAAACAATTATTTTACACCAAACACTGTAGACAACCTTTGTTTTACAATACTAATTTCAATTAGATAAATGTTTGTGTTGATATTCTAAAGAAAATTCAAACCTTTAGGCCCCTTTTGGTATGCCTAATTTATTTTTTCATTTGTTTATGTATTTTTGTTGTATATAAGGTCCATAAACTATTAAGACAACTTTATATCAACTTTATAACTCATTTGATTTGGAAAAAAACTAAATTTGATAACTCATCAACAAAAAATTGTTGCTACACCGTAGTGTATATTTTTTAACTTTATTCAATCTTTTAAATAATTCATGGAAATTTTAACCCTCTTCCTTACCATAATTTCGTCATATATGTTAGGAACATGTGCTATGGATTACCATCGGTATCATAGAGACGAGAATATTATTGATTGTCATAGTCAGATTTTATACATGTCCCTATTGTTATAAAGGAACTCCTACAGGAGATGAATTTAATTTATTTTTTACTGATGTATCAGATGAATCCCTGCTTACAAACACTAACGACGGAGTAAGATCTAATACAGCAACCATAGTGCATATTACGGATAGTTCTGAATTGACAGAGTTTGAGAAAGTAACCACAGAAGAGATTTGCTGAATAATTGGGGACACAAAAAATAAACTCTCAACAGACATGTATAATATGAATGCAAGAGTAATCAAGAACAGTGCTCACATCATATATACACCCTTGTGCAACATAATAAACACCTGCCTACTCCAGGGTGTCTTCCCGGACTGCTTAAAGGTAGCAAAAGTACATCCAATCCATAAAAAAGGACCAACTGATGACTGTGGTAACTACCGACCTATTTCAGTACTCCCAGTAATTTCAAAAATAGTAGAAAAAGTCATAGCAGTTAGGCTAACAACGTACTTCAATGTTAACAACTACTTAAACCCAAGTCAGTTTGGATTCAGAGAAAGTAGGGGCACAGTGGACGCTATGACATCGTTAATGACCCATGTGTGTACAGAGCTGGAGGAGAGGCGCAGGTGTGCTCTGTAATGTGTGACCTTACGAAAGCTTTTGATATGATGGCACACAACACTTTCTGCAATAAGATCGAGCACTACGGCATCAGGGGCATTGCTTATCGCCTTATATCCAGTTACCTGAGAAATCGAAAACAGGTGGTCTACTTCGATGGGAAAGTAAGTGCGCCTCGAATGATAACGAGAGGAATACCACAGGGCTCAATCCTTGGACCATTGTTCTTTATTCTCTACGTTAACGATCTACCATTATACCTGAAAGCTCACACAGTGTTGTATGCAGACGATACCACCATTACAGTGGCCCATAAGAACAGCGAAGAACTTGACAGAGGAGTCCAAGAAACTTTTGAAGAGGCTAAAAGATGGTTCCACGAAAATGATCTACACCTGAACGAAAGAAAAACAGTCACACTGAGATATAGCACAGACAGATGGGAACAAGTGGATGAACCAGCAACATTCCTGGGTCTGTGTATCGATCCCCGACTAACGTGGAAAGCCCAGGCGGACCTTGTATCCGCAAAACTAGGACGAGCCACGTATGCTGTAAAGCGTACTTTCGAGGTTGCGGGAACTCAGGCTGCGTTATTGACTTACTGCGCAGTCTTCCACAGTAGAATGTCTTATGGCATAGAGATCTGGGGACATTCTGCGCACCTAAAAACCGTACTAGTGGCACAGAAGAAAGCAGTGAGGACTATTGTGGGTGTACGGCCCCGAGAGTCATGCAAACCAATTTTCAAACAACTGCAGATAATGACAGCTCCATGTGTTTACGTATACCGTGTAATGTTGGAAGTACACCACAAGAGACGACAGTTCATTCCAAAGGTTGGCGAACAACACAAATATGAGCTACGAGATAAGGGGCAACTGATACAGCCCCTCACACGCCTATGCACTATGCACCACGGAGTTCTTGCGCAGAGGAATCAGTCTCTACAACAAATGCCCGAACAGCTGGAAGACCCAAGGCCGACGTTTTAAGACTTTGCTTCATAATCATCTCATTACTCATGCCTACTATGACATAAATGAAATACAATTTTTCTAATTCAATATGTAATTGACTTTTTACTGTACAGTAAATAATAAACTTATTCTATTCTATTCTATTCTATTTAAAAGGCCTGTATTAAACTGATATTCCAATATTACTCAATACTATTCATTTATACATCAGAAGTGGGATACCTGAACCCAAAGAAGTCAAGAAATGAGTGTCGAAAGATCTTAAGATGCTGATCCTAGGGATGAAAATGACAGATGTTCAATATAGTCTACAGTCTACCCTTGCCAGCATGCAAGCGACTCTTAAAACTGTGGTTGCGGAAATGTCAGTCATAAAATCAGCGAAGATGTCAGAGGCGTTGTCCCGTAACAGTCAAGAGCATTCCCAGCGACCAACAGTAGTGGCTCAAGTAACTGAACCATTGACTTTCCAACTGGCGGTTTTTGACCCAAATAAAAGCAATTATCCCACACGTGAGTGGCTGAGGGAGGCTAATCGCATTCGTTCAATTTATAATATCGATGACAGTTTTATATATTTATTTATATTATTGAAAGCTGGTGAGGCATTGCGTGGCGAGAGACAACGTTTCTTTGAAGGCTTGGCACCATTTACTCGCGACTGGGAAACATTTCAAGCAGACCTACTTTCGGCATTTCCCGATTTTGATTCATGGGGTATGACATTCAGACGGGGATATGTAGTAAATTATTCTGATTTTCAAACAACCAGCGAATATGCTCGTATACAAATTAGGGATTTAAACCGATTTCATGAGGATTTACCTTGGGAAAAAGTTCTTTCAATTGTAATTGAGGGCAACGATTCAAGCAGTATTTGTAAAACCGTTCGGTCGCAAAACCCAAAAAATCAAACTGAACTAATAGTCCTATTACGCCATATATAATCTGTCAGGGGAAGAAAACGTACAACAACGTGGCGAGACTGAACGAGCGCCAAAACGTTATTTTTGCAAAGAACAGAAAAAAAATCCAGCAAATGCTATCACTATGGCAAGTTTGGGCACACATAGAATCAGTGTAATAATCTAAACAAACTGTTAGGCCGGGATTTTCGTCAAACATCAAATCGAGAGTGCAATTTTTGTACGCGGGTTGGCCAGACTGAAACAATTTGCTGCAAGAAATGGAGCATCCAAAATTTGATGTGCTATTGAAGAAAGTTGCTCGATAATGCCTTCTGCAACCGTTCTCAATATTAGTGATAAACAATTTAGTTTCTCTTATGTAATTGACTCTGGTGCGGATTAATTCATAAACACGTAGTTCAAAAAGTAAACGGAATATTAATTCCCTATGGTGTAAATCTGATGGGTTTGGGAAATCAAACTGTTAGAGATAAATAGGACAGGCCTATTATTGATACGCACTGTATGCATGTCTATAATGACTCATGTTGTCCCAGGTACCGCTCATACCCGGTCGGACATCAGTGGTTAATCATGAGCCTTGCTGAACGCAGTGTTTATTGCTTTATAGTTATAAGTTATAGTTAACACTTATAACTAATTGTATAAATCTAACATCAGAAGTGGAATTCGCCCAATTTGCGATTTTTTTTCTTGATTTACGAATTTCAGCGACATTTCAAGAACAAAGAAAACCGGGCCGTATGCGTCATACTTGGACATTGGAAAATTTACTCGAGCACGCAGGTTGTTGATTTTATATAACTATGTGCCGGCTGGAAATCCTGAAAAATTGCGACAATTTGTGCCAAGTTGAACCATAGCAATAGGCGGACTAAATTTCGCAGATGACTGTTTTTTGGGGTGGAACTAAGTAACTATTTGGTATTGTATCAGCTGTTTTTGTTGTTTTAGTACTGGTGAGTTTGTTTTTAATTATTGGAGTATCGTGGTCGTACGTTGTTGGTTAATTTGGAAACAGATTTATGTGCAAGAGGTGCGTGTTTTGATTAATTGACTCACGATCATATGACGGATAGGTTAGATGGCATATGAATGTCCGTTATATTTGTTTTTCGGTAGTATAATGTGGCAAACGCTAAATTCTATGTGCGTTTCCTTCTTACATGAACAGTTTTGAGTTTAATCTGTTTTTGGGTTAAAGAACCAAGACTGCAAATTCAATTGACCTCTGTTGGACATTGAACTATTGGTTCTGTGGCAGTTAAGTTCGCGTATGCGACGTTACTGTATTCCAATTGATAAGCAAAACGTGAGCAAGATGCTGCATCATAGATCGATTTAGCAGGCCACAAAAAATCTTTCAAAGTCAAAATGTATAAGACGTCCGTTAGAGACAGTTAGATCTCTTTTGGCGGGAATATTAATGAAGGATAATCGTTTTAATTATCTCTGCTTAAGAGTTGTTTTACACGACCGAGTATTATAACGAAAATAATAGCCAAAATTATCGCAATAATTTTGGTGAGAAATATTGGCAAATTAATTTCGAACGATAGTTAAAAGTTGTTTGACACACGGCAATTGATTTCGCTATTAATGTAGTCATGCGCGTGCGTACTATAGTAGATATTTAGATATACGCGGTTGTGAATAAAACTTGAATAAAATAAACATTACCTATACAATCATTGGTTGTATTTCTAATAAGGAAAGGGAAGAAAAGCATGATAGAAGATAATAAGGTTATGTATTTGCATTTTTCAGAGGTGTTTACATAATCATAATCGCATCCAATGCCGTTTTTCTGAGGTGGCGATGTTTATTGTTTACGGACTTCGAATTGTATAGATTAGGCCACTTTCTGTATTCTTCAACTAAAACCACCACTTCGGCACGGGTCCACGCCGTCATAATGCAGCTGTAATAAATCCTCACAGAACAACGATTCTTTCTCGGCAATATGCACAATACGAGCGTGCCGCCCATCTTACGCCGCCCCCGCCCCCGTCGCCCGGCTTACGCCGCCACCGCCGCCCGGCTTACGCCGCCCCCGCCGCCAGGCTCACGCCGCCCGACTTAAGGTACCGTTACACGGCGTGTGGAGTGTCGCGCCGCCTGTGGAGTGCCACGCCTGGACACGCCGCCATGCAATATGGCGATAGCGATCACACGACCTGCGGAGTGGCAAGTGTCGGCATTTCAACATGTCCCTTCGTCGAAAACGAAATATGAAAACGGTGAATATGACTGTGGGGTTTTCATGTAGAGAACTGAAGAGTAGCTCAACTTTTGGGCAGCTTTGCAGACAAGTTATAAGGTTTTAAAATGTACGACAAACTGCGATTGTGATTCTAAGTTATACTTTTGCATATTGCCGTAAACAAATGGCATAACATAAGCCTAATTGAATGGCCACAGTTTTAATTTCAAGAATATACAGAATATATAAGTACGCATAACAGCATTCTGATTTGGAATTTCAAACGAAAACCTAGGTTGTATGTGGTATCAATAATAATCAATAATCAAATCTGTTGTCCAGCTGAAAGTTTAAAATCGCCCTTGCGTGGCGGAAGCTGAAACTCCAGTAAAATTCAGCTGAAGTCTAAATTTAAAAAACTGTAAAACTAGATGAACTTTCATGTATAGATAATAGTGATATACAGGGGGATGTAAATCCAGGTTATGGCTGTAATTTAAACATTACTGCCACAACCCGCATTTTAACCAGTGACCTTATCGTCGCTAACACAATGCTCTAACCAACTATTAAGGTAGGACCTTAATAGGCTAGTAGCCTATTAAGGTCCCTGGTTCAAATTCAGGTTGTGGCTGTCCTTTTAAATTTATTCAACATTTACATCCCGCCTGTATATCACCATTTTCTATATATTTGATATGTTATCATTACGGTATGGCCGTACAATAATAATTAGTTATAGATAAAATTGGTTGGACAATGATCTTATATTAGATTAAAAACGTTAACATTTGGTAAAATGTCTGCTTAAATTTATAGGTCAATAGGATTTAATAACTCTTTTTCACCGCGGTCTCTTTTTCTATTTCGAGTAACTATTAATTTGTAATTGTTCAAAAGTTTCCCTTATTAAAAGTACTATTTTTAAAAAGGATTTTGATTTAATGGATCGTGTAGAATTAAAACCGCGTTTCAGGAGCTTATTTTATACATTTGTATCAATAAACATCGACATGTTGTTAATTGACCACGTTTGACCACGACATGTCAATTGAAGAGCTAAATATCAACTGATTTTTAAAATTTACGCACACGCACGTCACGCCGTGTGACTGTATAGCACGCCACCCCACTCCGCGCGGCGCGTATGCTTTGAAGTGTGCAAAGTTTACCGCCAGTCCACGAGTCCCGACACGCCGCGCGAAAATCGACGCGCCGACCCAATCACACGGCGTGTGGCGCGACGGTTTACACTCCAGGCGCGTCGCGCCACAGGCCGTGTAAGGGTACCTTTACGCCGCCGACGCCGCCCCCGCCTCCCAGCTATCACTGTTTTGAGCGTTTTGAGGTTAACTGCGCGGGCAGATCAATATAATCGTAAATTGTACGAAATGCGCAAATTATCGCGCACAATCTCGCGGTGAATAGAGCAAGTGTGGTATTTTTCTCACATAAAGTTTCGCTATTATTTTCGTTATTAAATAGTGGTTTTACACGTCCGATTTTTATCGACAAAACTTTTCGCTATTATTTTCGGTATTATTTTCGTTATAATTCTCGGTAGTGTAAAACAGCTCTTACCGATGATTTTTTTTTAGTATTGTTTAACTGCATAAAATGCATACGTGGAAATAGAGTAAAGATATTAACATCCATACTCTCTTAAACCGAACACGACCATAATAACTAGCCATCCGTTTTATAAATGTTTTATAATAATATCAACGTTTAGCATTAGTCTGAAATCAATAGCAGTACGTCGCCATATATTGGCTATTTATTATCCAAGTCTCATCCAATTGAACTAACTAAATATAGAACGTAGTCGCGGTTTTGGTGAAATTTCAGGTTTTACAGATTCATAATAGACTTGAAAGCGGTGTCATATTTTTTATAACGCAACTACAGATGCAGAAATAGTTCTTTTTTTCAAAATAAACGGAAACGTATGTGAATGAATCGGTATGTGGACCATAATATCGGTGATAGCCGATGTTGGTTTTCACAAGTGTTAATATTTGACCATAATGACTTTGGTATTTTTGCTGACATGTATTGTGGAGTATTTGTCGTGGCATTTAAGTGAATGTTGGCCGATGTCATTCTGAAGTGTAACTTTATGCCGTTTTTCGGCGTACTTTTATTTTGGCTCTGTAGACACGCTATGTGGAAAGAGAGCGTTTGTCGGTGATGGGTTCGAGCAAATGGACTGAGCCTTTATAAGTGGCCTCAAACATTTTAGATACTTTATTATTTTCACCGTTACTACTGTAAGACGTTTTAAAAGCCGTTAAATAGAAGTGCAATTTTGTTCATCGAGTGACCCAAGATTTTGATTTGGTAATCGAACATAGGTACAACTGGAAAATAAAGAGTCACTTTATAATTTACATGTCTTTTCAATTTATAGGGGTAAAAATAAAAACGATGGTATTACTTCTATACAAAGTATCATATCTAAATCGTCATCGCTGACTGACTCTAACAGCTAGCTGGTTTTGGGTGTTTAAATTATTTTAGTTGTATAAATAACACCAACTTCAAAGCCAGTAATTATAATTGTACGTCTGGCCGTAGCTGAATTTGAGATTTTAGCGTTTACAGTTTGTGTATTATGATTTGAACATTGAAAATTAATGTTCGTCGTGAATCATAATTAGAGAATTGAAATTTATAGCTTTGTGTACCTGAATCTGAGAATTTGGAGTTTATGTGTTTTGGTGTATAATAATCAGACACTTATAAGATACTGTTCTTTGTGTGTTATAATTTGAGAATGGAAAGTCTTGTCTATCAAAAATTGAGTATTGGTACTTATCAATGTTTTGTGATTCATAATTTATGAATCGTAAGTTTATATTGTTTAGGTATTATAATTAGAGAACGGAAAACCCTTATGTTTTGTGTAACATATGTTGTCAAATGAATTGGCCTTTGCACATTGGGCAGATGAATAAGGTATGTGTGGTAATAGTTAGTTTTGAGAGAAATATAACATCATTTTGTGCCAAACTACGGTTCATGAGTTTAAGATATAAAATAAACCACATGTAGTTCCTGAGCTAGGAGCAGAAAAGAGAAAATATAGAAATGAATAGTAAAGTCACCATTGTTGTGAATACGAGAATGTTGATACGGCTCTAAACCTTGGTAAAGCAGTTATTGTGATAACTCTAAACTTGGTTAAAGCAGTCGGGATTTGTTGTTGCCTTCTGGCGGATAACACACTGGGCTGGCGTACTGCGGTGTTGATGCTTGGGCGTTTCTTGTCGCATGCTGGCGGATATCACACAAGGCAGGTGTACTGCAGTGTTGATGCCATTGCGTTTGATGTAACAGTGCGAAATGATTAAGCTATTGTTTGTTTTGATTCTAGTTGTTTCAGTGACTGTGAGAGTCGGGAAAGAGCCGAGAGGATTGGGCCGAGAACGTCCCAACGTCAGGCTGGCCGTGTTAGAGATAAATAGGACAGGCCTATTATTGATACGCACTGTATGCATGTCTGTAATGACTCATGTTGTCCCAGGTACCGGTCATACCCGGTCGGACATCAGTGGTTAGTCATGAGCCTTGCTGAACGCAGTGTTTATTGCTTTATAGTTATAAGTTATAGTTAACACTTATAACTAATTGTGTAAATCTAACAGAAACTGTACAAACATTGGGACGTTCTTTATTAAAAGGGAAGAAATCCAGTTTCGTTAAGTCCGGTGATCGAGGAGCCCAAGCAACTGGTCCTCCTCATCCAATCCACCGATTTGGGAAGATTTCGTTCATCTGGTCGCTGACATGTAACGAGTAATGTGCTCTCGTAAAACATTACATAAAATTGCCATTAAAAATTTCTATTTCTTGCAAAACAATTTTAAGTATTAATCTTTATGAAAAAACAAATATGTGTGCTTCATATTGAGTTTCGTTATGAATGGCTTTTATTTTAAGATAAGTAAAACAACACCTGCGGTTTAACAACTTTATATCAGCTTTATACCTTAATAAACTGTTTAGCAGTTTTTCTTAGCATACAAGGCATAAGTAAAATTTTATTTTAAATTAAAATAATAAATTGCAGACGTGATCAAATGTTTTGATTTCTTTTAACTTGTTTATTTTACGTCGGCCTCATCCCGCAACTTAGGCCAGTCACCGACGCTAAGGGCAGGCTACACACACCCAGGAATTTTGTCGAACTGAAGGAATTTTAACCTCCAGTAAGAGTTCTTTAACGTGCACGTCGCATCATGACAGCACACGAGGCCACCGGCTGTACTTCCTCATACGATGGAAGGCGGCATGCAAAGGTATTTGTTCCCTGCCTAAAATACCAAGACAGTCGTTTTTAGCCCGAGCCGGGTATCGAACCCGGGCCTGCAGCGTAGATAGCAGCCGCTCTATCATATACGCCGTCCACCATAGCTTACAGGGTATTTTTTTAATTGTTAATTAACAGCACCTCATAGGTACTTGTGTATAACACCTAGTCTGACGACTATCTAGTTATAACACTGCCTACTAGCTATTATAGGATATAAATACAATTTTATTTCAAATTATATAAATATAATATTTTATTATAATATAATATAATAAAATTGCAGATGTGATCAAATTTAGGTAAATACTTAGCTGGTTTAATAATTAATGTAGGTGTAGAAGCACCTTGATAGAAATATTGATATTTTTATGAAGAAGACTAGTTATCTCTGCAATTGTTTATTTTAGCACTGGCGTGTGCTAGTACTTTTTTTGTGCAGAACGATGCGTAGATGAAAAAAAAAAATAGATACATGGTGTTCCATTTCAAAAATTAACTTTCTTACGAAAAGCTATTTGCTATATTTTGTTGCAGATTATGACTACCCTGTACACAATTTGGATATGGTAGGTAGTCAGTAATATAATAAATTTAAAATGTGCGCCTCAGCGTTTTGGATATATGAGTGAAATAAGTTTTAAAATATCTTCATTAACAGAGGCACAATCTTCCGAGATCGCATTGTTTAGACATCCTGTAGCGGCCTCCGCACAGCACTTAAACAATCCCTGTATATACTTCAAAAACATTTATGAACAAGCGTTCAGGATTTCAGGTAAAAGTGGAGAGAAGAGGTTTTACTATGTGACCGTTTTCAGAGTTGTACGGTAATGGCTTCAGGTGGATTAATTTTTGCCCTTTTTTTAACTTTTTTACCCCATTTTTTTCCAAAACCTTGCGCGATAGAAGATTTTGGAGCCAGGAGTTGTTTTCAGGGCAATTAATTCTATCCAAAACGCAATTTTATATACAATTCACAAATCCATTTTCCCTTGCCAATTTTCAATTGACTCTTTCTCGAAAATTTTCCAATGTACGGCCATATAATTTTTCCAATACCATTTAGATATTTAAATGATCTACCAAGATCAGTAGGAAACAAATGCGGCTGCAATTTAAAAAAAACACCTTTCTTAACGTTATTAACAATTGACGGTGAGAAATTGAACTATTCATAAAAATGTGTATTTTAATTTGTTATGTATTGTATTAGCTACCTGTTTAAGAAATCTGTAATATGTTATAAAGAAACCTGTAATACCGACTATGCACTGGTTAGTTAGTTGACCTTGACACACACACCAGGACACACAAGGTGACAAGGTGCCAGACACGCATAGCAACAAGACGTGCATAGAGACCATTGTATCGTAATAAACTATCAGTGAGTTATTTAATAAATACAGCCGACCAACAACAAGTGTGTCACTCATATCTACAACAAATACAACATAATTATTAAAAATCGACGATTATTTTAAAATAATGCACCGTCTCTCTCAGAGATTTTGTGTTTCCATACATTACGCGATCACTGTATTTATGTATTAGACATTGAATTCCAAACGCTGTCACTTGATCAACACAGCTAAAACAGTCATCACATCACTCTCATCCTGGCTCTATCTAAAATCCATGACGTAATCGATTTCCCTGGTGTTTTTCCCGCTGGTAGTGGTAAACCTATCAAAACAGTCTTCTATCTCAAACGGCGAAGCGCAGTCAACCTCGCTTCCGCAGTGCTTACGCAGTTGGGTGTTTTCACTCTTGTCTCGTGCACCTTAGTATAGTTTAACAACCTCTAACCTACTTGTAAGTATACTCGTGTTTTAATATTAACCGGTAAATATAGCTATGCAAATTAGAAACTATCATTAATCTATCATTATAAATACTTTTTATGTCTAACAAGATAGTGTATTTACAAAATACATACTTAAATAAATGTCAACATATTAAACCGCAATATTAATGAGATTATTAGATTGCATGCAGATCTATCAATAATTAAACAAACATACTGTAGTTTGAAGTACAGATTAAATGTATTCTAGGAATGGAATTGATGGTGGAATTTTCCGGAAATAAGGGTTTGGTTTATCGATTTTGTCTTTATATATATATACAGGGTCTCCCACGACGAGCTGCCATTAGAAGTATATGGAGAACCAAATGAAATGACAGATTAAAAATTTGTAGACTTAAATTGTTGGACACGATCATCTCAACTAAAATATTTTGAGTTTTGGGTTACTTCCGGTTACACCGGAAATGATATCATCTTTTATATTTCAAATGGAACACCCTGTATTTTATCGCATTTTTAAAATCTTCATTAAATTTTAGATCAATTTTATGTTACATTCCCTATACCTAACATGTGTCATTTTTGAGAAATTAATTATTTTCATTAAAAAATGACAGCTGCACGGCTACTTTTAACTACTTATAAATTATCTCCTTTGACCGTTGGAAAAAAGTCGTCCAGCGAAATTGTTGTGAAGGTAACGTATTATCGACACATCGGTAGAACTCTTCAAAAAGTTATACAGGGTGTTCAAATTATAAGATCAAAGTTGAATTCGAGAAAAGTACTAAAACTCGATTTTTTCAAATGGCAACCCTAACATATTAATACAATTCTCAATTCAATGGAAAATTTTAGATCAACTTTGTGTACGATGTCCTATACCTAAAATGTAGTTGTACCTACTGAATCGATTTTTAAACATCACAGTAGAAATTGCAAGAATCGCCAAATCTAGGTTGCGTTGAAAACAACTGAACAAGTTGGAATAAACACAACTTTATTAAACACGTTTCTAGGTAATTTTTCATTATAATTAATTTAGTAATTATAAAATGATAAGCCTACAATTAAACACAATGTTAAAAATAAAACAAAATCATAAAGTAATAAAAAAATGCTTAATTCAATTTCAGTAACTGTTCAAAAACGTTGCCGTTTTCCGCTAAACATGCTTTAATTCTTTTAACGCATTATTGTTGGTGGCGTCCGTGATTGCGTTAGCACATAACTCATTGCAAGCAGCTGGAACTCTATCTTTCATGTTCTCCTTATCAATTATTGGGTTCTCATAAACTACGTCTTTAATAGCTTCCGAAATTAATAAATCCATTGGCGTCAAGTCGGGGGAATGCGGTGGATATTTGTATGGCCTATTAAGCGCATTCAACCGATCGCCGATTATCGCTCGTTAAGCAAACCTCTTATAGCAACTGCAATCTGCGCTGGAGCACCGTCCATTTGAAACCACCCTATAATGGAGGACCCAATAACTAATAAGGAGAATATGAAAGATAAAGTTCCAGCTCCTTTCAATGGGTTATGTGCTAACTCTATCAGGGACGCCACCAACAATAATATGGTAAAAAGAATAGTAGCATGTTTAGCAAAAAACGGCAACATTTTTTAACAGTTACTGAAATAGAATTAAGCGGTTTTTAAAATTTTCTTAACGTTTTGTTTTATTTTTAATATTGTGTTTCATTGTAGGCTTATAATTTTATAAATACTAAACCAATGATAATGAAAACTGACCTAAAAAAGCTTGTTTTATTAAAAAGTTCTGTTTATTCCAACTTATTCAGTTGTTTTCAACGCAATCTAGGTTTGGCAATCTGTGCAATTTCTACGGTGATGTTTAAAAATCGATTCAGTAGGTACAAGTACATTTTAGGTATAGGACATCGTACACAAAGCTGATCTAAAATTTTCCATTGAATTGAGAATTGTATTAATATGTTAGGGTTGCCATTTGAAAAAATCGAGTTTTAGTACTTTTCTCTAATTCAACTTTGATCTTATAATTTGAACACCCTGTATAACTTTTAGAAGAGTTCTACCGATGTGTCGATAATACGTTACCTTCACAACAATTTCGCCGGACGACTTTTTTCCAACGGTCAAAGGAGATAATTTATAAGTAGTTGAAAGTAGCCGTGCAGCTGTCATTTTTTAATGAAAATAATTAATTTCTCAAAAATGACACACGTTAGGTATAGGGAATGTAACATAAAATTGATCTAAAATTTAATGAAGATTTCAAAACTGCGTTAAAATACAGGGTGTTCCATTTGAAATATAAAATATGACATCATTTCCGGTGTAACCGGAAGTAACCGAAAACTCAAAATAATTTAGTTGAGACGATCGTGTCCAACAATATAAGTCCACAAATTTTCAATCTGTCATTTCATTTGGTTCTCCATATACTTCTAATGGCAGCTCGTCGTGGGAGACCCTGTATATATATATATATATATATATATACAGCTTACTTCTAATATGTATGTTCAATGCTTGTTTACCAATTTTAAGATTTTCATCGTAAATTAGTGTAGTGTCTGGCATTTAGTAGATTGATTATTTATTTATGTTGCAAGTTCGATATTAGTATAGTGAGTCATTATTTGTTGTAAGAAGAATTATTAAGAATTAAACTGTGGTCTCACAGCTACGAAATAATTTGGTGTGGTTGCGACTCATTCTCGAGTGACCTTGCGGCGTTATTTGAGCAATATTACTGAAGCATGAAGTATGACCATAGTCGAATCACTTATTCTCAGCGCTCTAAGCAAAATATTCATAAAAATCAACCAAATAAAAATGCCAGGTTCCCTGAATTACAGAAAAATGACAAAAACAAATGACTTTATTTCAACAAATCATTAATACTTTTCGCGTACAAATTATTAAACAAAAATTTTCATTATTAGCTATCCATATTCAAGAAGGTACCTACCATTTGATTTTTAACCCATCCCTGTTCATTCAAACAAAACACAAATGTGTATGACAGGGAAGTTATTTTAGGTTCCTAAACAATTTAAGCACGCGTTTTATAAAATGTGCATACCTATTCAATACAATATGCGAGCCCGAATAAGAAAAGGGAATATTTCCTGATATACAACGTAACGGACTAAGTACAATGACGTAAACGAAAAGTAATAACGTAAAACGATCAATGTACATTATCTCCCATCTATGATTATAGTCAGTTTGGTGCGTAAATGAGTAATTGTTGTCATTATGCTTTATGCTTTAGCGTAAGAAGAATACCAAATTTTAAGTTGATCATGATGATAACTATTTTGGAAATATGCTCTCTTTTACATTATATTTTCCACAAATCCGCACACGCTGCGGAGTGATCCGATATAGAGGTCTCGGAACTGCGGTTAACCCTCTTCGCTAGGGAACCTTAACAGACGGACAGACCATGTTAGCGCTTTATTATAGAGTATGATTTTCATGAATTTACTTACATGTGCTGAAATCACCATCAACTTCAGTAATACACTGCTAAAAAAATAGGGGAACACGTTTTTCGAAAGCAATAACTTTTTAAATAATAGTTCTAGGAAAATTAAATTTGTTATGCTTTAAGGGCATATATTTAGCTAAAGAAAATTATAAAAACAATGTTACAACTCTTAGGTACTTTTCAGTTGCACTTAAAAATAAATTAATACCGCAAAATAAAATGGAAAAAATGTCAAGTATGCTTTGATTTCACGTATGAGATCCTACTAAAGATGGCAAATGAATTCAGTTGTCGATTTTCTTTTATTAGAAGCGTCATTAGAAATAAAATGAGGCATCTTAGTGAAGTGCAAGTTGCTCATGCTGTCGCCCTTATTCACCATGGCCACTCTAATCGACATTGTAGCATGGACCATCGAGTTTCCCCTTCTGTTATTCAGCATTTATGGAATCGGTTTCGGGAGACTGGCCAATATGGTAGAAGGGCTGGACAAGGTCGAAATAGAAAACTACTCAAAATCAAGACCGATTTCTTGTCCTTTCCCCTCTACGTCAGCGTACTGCCACAACACGAGACCTCCTAAACGACCTAAGACGAGCACATGGAATGGGAATTTCTGATCAAAATGATAGAAACAGATTAAAAGAAGCGAATTTGAAACTATGAAAGACCTGGCCGCGCAAACGCAGCATCATATGAGGTTTGCTCTGGATCACAGAGATTGGCAACTACTGTTAACAGACGCGTCCAGGGAGTCTACTCTGAACTCTCGTCTACTTTTTGAAGCGAATGCAAGACTTTTCGAATGGAGTGGGTATATCACCGATTTTCCTCTGTTTGGTACGTATCTTTGAGCAAGTTTGCTTGTTGCTAAGAACAATAACAGACGCGCCACGCCCATACGTTCCCATACGTTTGATTGAAACGTATGGGCGTGGCGCGTGCGTTATTGATCTTAGCAACAAGCAAACTTGCTCCTAGATACGTACCAGAGGGCAACCGGTGATATCCCCACTCCATTCGAAAAGTCTCGCATTCGCTTTAAAAAGATGACGAGAGTAGACTCCCTGATTTCGTTTAACTCGTTGCGACGGTCGAGTAGGTGTATATTCCTGCTGAACGCTACGCACCCGCTACTATACACGAAGTGGATAGATTTGGTCGTGGATCTATGATGGTTTGGGCTGGAATCAGTATTGACAACGAACTGATCTGGTTGTAGTTCCTGGTAGACTAAACGCCATGAATTACATCGAAAACATCTCGGAGGGTCATGTGGTGCTTGCTGCATATGGCGTCGATCAAAATTTCATTCTATTGCCGGACAATATAAAGCCGCATGCTGGCATCACCAGAAACTTTTTACAAGAACGTGAAATTCAGGTCATGGAATGGCAGTCCTGACCTGAATCCTATTGAACACGTGTGGGATCAGCTTGACCGACGTGTTCGCAAGCGCCCTAATCCACCACAGGAACTGACACAAGTCCTGATTGATGAATGGGAAAGCATACCCCAAGAATCTCTGACTAGTGCGAAACAAACCACGCAGGTGTGAGGAAGTGAGTCGTGCTCGTGGAGGGCATACAGTGTCTTAAACCTCACCAATCCACAGAAAACCCGACTGTCATCGATACTATGACAGTCATTTACATTTTGTTTTGCGTTATTAATTTACATTTTTAAGTGTAACGTAGAAGTAACTAAGAGTGAAGTATACCTAGATTTATTATTTAAAAAGTTACAGGTTTCGAATAAAGTGTTGCCCTAGTATTTATGAGCAGTGTAGATTTGTGGATCAGAAAGTTTGTTTTTTGCCAGGGAGTGTATAAATATTTCATAACTGAAAATTGTTTGACGATGTCAACTACGTTTAAGCTAGCTAGGCCATTACGAAGTAGATCCAGATCCCGACATCACATCTCAGGTGAAACATAAGATTTAACAGCAATAATGAATTAAATATTTTTTGTCCTGATGTTAAGTAACTTCGTTCAGTATTTTTTCTTGGGAATTGCAGGACGGGATGAATTATACACTTCTAATGACCTTTTTTATTAATTCTATATTTCGTTGACAGTTTTCAGCTTCATCAGGAATCTATAACTACAATAGTGAAATGATACAATAACACAGCGAAGGGATGTTGACCTACCTAATAAATGGTCTAAAACAGCTTAAACAAAGACTCCACCAACATCAGTAGTTCACATGCAACCCCTATCGCGGACGGAGCAGTGAGTTATCTAAAACAATTTAACAAAACTCAAATAAATAACAATTCAACAGCAAGTCACAAAAACATTGAGGTTAGAGCGATTGTACACACCTTTCTCTATCTTGTAATACACCAAAGTAGTCGCAATCTAATGGTACACTAAACAGACGGTGTTTAATTGAGCGTCGGAACGAACAGTGGCCTTAATAATACTGTGGGAACAATACAATTTCGCTAAACGAGCATACAGCACATGTAAACGTCTAATCACATTGAAAAGGCGGCCATTCTTAATAGAACGCCAACTTACGGGTTAAATGTGTAGCCATATAGCGATCTCAGCGACGTGAAACCTCGGACCCCAGAACTTAAAAATCTAGCGGGAAATTTGAATTCAACCTTCCGTATTCTTTTCCATTCAGATTATTTATTATTTATAGGTCTGTTTGCAAGGCGTAGTAGTAATGTGTTCGGAACTTTTTATTTTGGATCAATTCTTTATTGGCTTACACATACAAATCTATAATTTGCTACAAATGCAGGATCAACCGTGAAGGCGGCGGAAGTAAGCTTCCATATGAAGTTACCGCATGAACCCAACAAACCCAACCCAAGCCAACCTTATTTACGTTTGGTTGGGTTCATGCGCTAACTTCATATGGAAGCTTACTTCCGCCGCCTTTTCACTGTGATTAGACGTTTACATGTGCTGTATGCTCGTTTAGCGAAATTGTATTGTTCCCACAGTATTATTAAGGCCACTGTTCGTTCCGACGCTTAATTAAACACCGTCTAATGGTACACCGTCACTGTACCATTAGATTGCGACTACTTTGGTGTATTACAAGATAGAGAAAGGTGTGTACAATCGCTCTAACCTCAATGTTTTTGTGACTTGCTGTGGAATTCTTATTTATTTGAGTTTTGTTAAATTGTTTTAGATAACTCGCTGCTCCGCCCGCGATAGGGGTTGCATATGCACCACTGATGTTGGTGGAGTCTTTGTTTAAGCTGTTTTAGACCATTTATTAGGTAGGTCAACATCCCTTTGCTGTGTTATTGTTGCATCATTTCACTATTGTATTTATAGATTCCTGATGAAGTTGAAAACTGTCAACGAAATATAGAATGAATAAAAAAGGTCATTAGAAGTGTATAATTCATCCCGTCCTGCAATTCCCAAGAAAAAATACTGAACGAAATAAGATTTAACGGAAGCTAGTGAGATGTGTAAGACTTTATTTAATTGCAACATAATCATGAACTACAATTTCAAAGTATCTCATGCCCATACCATTTGAGTTGCATAAAGAACAATCTGCCGTGTAGTGGGGACAAGCTGTGGGTAGCAAGTTTTTTTTTTTTTTTTTGCTTATTATCTTTTGTGTCCTTATTTTTTTAAGTGCATTTTATTTTGTTCAATACGCCTTTTTTGCGCTTTTGTTTTTGTTATGACAGCTTTGCTGGGGCCAATGAAAAACAATAGCATCCATGTGATGCATTGACTTGGTTCCTTTTCAAATAACTTATACTGGTATAATGCGCCTAGAAAGAGAGGTTGTACAGCTTTCAAAGCGAAATGGAAGATACTCTATTCTATTTCTTTCTACAATCACAACTTGCTCTAAGCGCATGCGCGAGCACTACACGCATTCGCAAATTAGGCCGCAACAGTGTTGTTTAAAATTCGCGGTCAAATTCAGTCAGCGCGCCTGCGCATAGCGAACCAAAACATTTTCGCCATCGCCTTTCATACGCGGAAAAATATAACATTGGTCGGATAGGGTAAGACGCAGGGACTGTTCCTTTAAACCTGTTTTTTGTTTTGATTTGTAAAGAAAATTATATTATTTTTTTTTCTGTGGTCAATCGAATTATTGTTTTTGTTTACTTGTATTACACATATGTTGGGTGGTTAATAAATATATTATTATTATTATTATTATTATTATTACCATGCTTTTTTGATTTTCTTTTTCTTGCTCTATTGATTCTCTATGTATAGGTTTGCTCTTAGCAGTTGTTTCATTTTTACCTTGAAGGTGTTCACAGTCAATTGTTTTATGTATTCAGGAAGACGGTTATATTTTTTGATGGTCTCTGTGAGTAGTATTTGTGAATATTTGTTCCTGTTAACTTTTCTACTTCTTATATGTCTGCAGGTTCTCGTTTGGTACCTAGTTGTGGAATTCGCCGTTGATCGTTAATTTTGTGTAAGACTTGTGCAGTGTAATGCTCTTTTGCACGTGTAATTCTTTGGTGATTTCGTATAATTGGGAGGTTGGTATCCATCTGTTGATCCAATACATAAGTTTAAAAAAATTGTTATGTTGTACTTGTATCTTATCTATGTTTGCCTTAGTTGTGTTTCCCCATATGTGTATTAGGTAGTCTAGATTAGGTAGTCATCTAGAAGTGATCAAGCAGGTGGTTTTATTTATTGAGTTGGGTACTAGATTTCTTAGTTTCCACTTTCCAGATTATCGGTATTGTTCTCTAGTTCTCTTGGTATCCTGTTTATATGCCTGTCCCATTTTAAGTTATTTTATATAATTATTCCCAGGTATTTAGATTTCGGCAGTCCGCGGTGCAAGTGCGGGCATGAATGCATATAGATTATGTGTGATCATTGTAGATATACTAGAGGTGTTGGATTATTACTCATCAAACGTAATTTTGCTAGTCAATGCTGTACTATTACCATAGATTTTAGTGTTTACGCTGTATTTTTTGAATAGTGCAGTTAGAAGGGATACCTATTGGTTTACACTATACATCTCCAAGACTTTTACAATGTATTCATGCGGGATACCTTCATATAATCAATCCAGGCCATGGAAAGGTTTCCTCGAGATTTCTTGATCTTTTCAACAATTGTCTTGTTGATTATTAACAGTTCCTTTGAACCATAACTGTCCTCTAAAATACCTTTCTGCTCAGATGGCAATATATACATTGTTTTCCTTCAGATGTTAATAAATCTTGGCACCTAAAATTTTAGTTAATAATTTATAACTACAATTTAAACAAGTAATAGGCCTATATTGGGATCCTTCCATTGTATTCTCCGTATTGGGAATCAAAACAGCAACACCTTCCGTCAGTCACGACGGTATCAGTTCCGAATTATTAACCATATTGTTAACGCATTTTATCAAAAGTTAATGCAATACGGTTATCGTTTTAACAAAAAATTAGGAATTTTATCTGGTCCAGGAGCTTTCCAAACTCCTAAACTTTTGCAAGCATTTAAGATGTCATTTTTTGAGAGGAATACATCTTCCATTGTTCGATAATGGTTATTACGCCTCTCCTCGCGTTTAATCCATTCCGCTTCAGAATTATACTCGCCAGATTGCCCCCAAATGCCTGTAAAAAAATGCTAACATCCTGCCGAATTCTTTTTCCATTTTTCTGATGCATTGGGCCGGGAAGTTTCTGTTTTAACTCTTCTTCAATAATTACTATACCCTTCTCTTTGCCTAAATGATTCAAATTAGAAGGTTCAATGAATAAACCTTCTAATTTCAAAAATTCTTGAAACGTCTGTTCTCCAGTTAGCCATATTATGTTTATAAGCTTCCAACGGTTCTCCCAAATTCTACTATTGTGTATTGATGTAAATTTTGGATTCACCATCTTAGTAATAACATATGCAGATGTGTACAACAAATTATTTATTTCAATAATGGAGAATTCTGGCCTATGCCACAGAAATGCCTTCAGATCAGAATTAGCTTGCGCAATCAACTCCCCAACCTTGCTAGTCTCCCTTATGAAAGGCAATCTTACCCTGCTATGAAAATTTCCTGCAGTAAGCAACTTTTCCTTACAACATTCGCATCAGCAGGTACCGAGATGCCTATGAACATGCACACCTTCCTCTGGAAATCCTTTACCACGATATCTGGCTTATTAGCATCAAGCATTCTATCAGCGGCACCTGGCATGTTCCATAATATGGTAATATGTTCGTTACTCACAACAGGAGACGAAATGTGGTCATACCACTGAGACACATCCATTGCTAAACCTAGTTGGGAACATAAATTGTAATGTTCCCACCCTATCATGCCTAGCAATGTAATGCGACTCAGCTAAGACTGGACAAGCCACCAATAAATGGTAGACATGTTCCGGAGCCTGATGATACATTCTGCAACTCCCATAATGAGCAACTTTCATAATCTTCTGTTCAATATATCTGGTACGTATTGCCTGATCTTGCGCCGCTATGATAGAGGTTTCCGTTTCAGCCTTAACGTTCCCATGACAAAGCCAAGATAACGATCCGGACTTTGAAATACCATCACCCTCCACAATTCTTAATAATTGACCATGCATTGGCTTACTAACATAATCCTCTCTCATTTTTTGATTCACTCTTAACTTAATCTCTCGCTTTAAACTTCCACTGAAATTTTATTTTCATAATTATCGAGCTCTTACACCTGAAATTTTTCGAAAATTTGTTTATGTTTACTAATTATTGACTTACCAGAAGTATCCCTAATTAATTGTTTAATGACTTTATCTTCCTTGTGGCCTTTATAAAAATTTATAAATTTAACATTACCAAATCATAAATATTTTCCAATTGCTGCAAGCCACAACCTACATCAAAGCGATGCAGACATCAGACCTAGGATGAAACATAACATTTAATACTGTGTATTTTATTTCTTGTCCTGAATTAAATGTAACTTCGTTTAGTTTTTCTTGGGACTTAGGACGGGGGAATTAAACAATTCACTTGATATTGACCTTTTCTATTGGTTTCTATATTTCGTGGACAATTTTCCACTTCATCAGGAAACTGTAACAGTGATAAAACTTAGTATAAGGAACCCAAACAAACGGATCTCCGACCTACCCGACAAATGGTCTAATACAGCTTAAACTGTGACACACCGGACAGCAATGGCAGTGTACATACATCCCCTATCGCGGGCGATGCAGTAAGGGCTCTAAAAGCAATTACAGACAAATAAATAAAACATATTCAACAGTCAAGTTGTAAGAACATTGAGGTTAAACCACATGTACACACCTCCAATAGCCTATCAATACGTTCAACGGACCAAACAAACACCTGCAGAACAGTAGCAGAGTATGTTGTGGTTATCCAGCAGCAGGCCAGCCTGTTTAGACAGCGTTTCCAATTAAATATTGCGTAAACAAGATCGAAACTTCTCGTATCAGTTGTAAACATTTGACAATGGCGGTGTAGGCTTCCAAATGACGTTTGCCGCACACGGCGCACACGCAAAGCGTAGCGGTACCGCACTTGGCACATAGATGGCGGTAGTGGTAACAAGAAAGCAGATTTTTTTTTTAAATTTGAATGTTAAACAATAACAAATCGCGAACTACACAAAAACAACAACCCCAGCCCCCACGACCCGACACTGGTGACTAGAAAATCAGCTCGCTGATATCCAGGTTGGCAGCGGACTCATCAATCAACTCTGCGTGGCTGTAATGCAGGTTAAGTAAATGGGCGTATGACGAGCTGAGGTCATCGGTGTCCGATCTAAGGTTGACAGTGTTAGGCGTCCCCCTAAAAAATTCCTTTAAAAAAGTCCCCCTTTAAAAAACAAACCGCCATTGCCAAATGTTTACAACTGATACGAGAAGTTTCGATCTTGTTTACGCAATATTTAATTGGAAACGCTGTCTAAACAGGCTGGCCTGCTGCTGGATAACCACAACATACTCTGCTACTGTTCTGCAGGTGTTTGTTTGGTCCGTTGAACGTATTGATAGGCTATTGGAGGTGTGTACATGTGGTTTAACCTCAATGTTCTTACAATTTGACTGTTGAATATGTTTTATTTATTTGTCTGTAATTGCTTTTAGAGCCCTTACTGCATCGCCCGCGATAGGGGATGTATGTACACTGCCATTGATGTCCGGTGTGTCACAGTTTAAGCTGTATTAGACCATTTGTCGGGTAGGTCGGAGATCCGTTTGTTTGGGTTCCTTATACTAAGTTTTATCACTGTTACAGTTTCCTGATGAAGTGGAAAATTGTCCACGAAATATAGAAACCAATAGAAAAGGTCAATATCAAGTGAATTGTTTAATTCCCCCGTCCTAAGTCCCAAGAAAAACTAAACGAAGTTACATTTAATTCAGGACAAGAAATAAAATACACAGTGTTTAATTAAGATGGGTTACTTGAATGACATCAAACAACAGTACGGAATAGGTGTAATGGAGCACATGAAGATCATTCTGACCACCACACATAAGCTTGCCAGGTACAGAAACCGTAGAAACTTTCTGCTACGCTGTAAGACTGAACGGAAAGTGCCTTCCCACGTCGGGGGAGGTTGCAGGCATCTCTTACAACTGTTGGAAGTCAATAACAAGAAGATCAACAAGGATTTAGAACGTTTCAACATGAGAATAGTGAAACAAATCATTAGTTTTGAGTTGGAAATCACACATAACAAAATCAGAAAACTGGAATCACTAAACCAAAGAAACAAAGAGGCTCTCGCCACATGTATTCGGATGGAGTCGCTCGGTGAGTTTGAGGAGAGGATTCGGTGAAGGTACGATAGACAGTTCCGTTATATCAAGAACAAGAATGTGGTCAAGTTCGATAAACTAAGTAGCTTAGATGATGTAAATGGCAAGATGTTTGCCGACAACACGAAATGGTTTGTCAATCTGTCAGGCGTGGAGGTGCCCACGGAGATAAAAAACTTCCTGTCACTGGGTGGCAGGTTCGGAATCAAGGTCAAGATAGACAGCAACAACATCGGAGAGGTGTTGGCAGATGTGGAAGGGTTGTTGGGTGTCCTACCGTCTGAAGGCAGAGAAGTTGTTAGAGCTAGGGTAGCATATGAAATCACGAAGTTTACTCTGAGTAAGAGCAACAGGTTCAATGACTGGGATAAGCTTACGAGAAGGACCGGGGCATTCCTTAGGGAACATCAAGAGTTGATGGTCACAAGAGCCGACAAGGGAGCAGTAACTGTAGTGATGGAGAGAGACGAGTACAGACGAAAAGTCGTGGAATTGCTTAGTGACGCTGACACTTATAAAATTTCCAGAGTTGACCCCACCGAAAGGATCCACAGGAAAAATAACAAACTAGTAAAAGCTCTATTTGACAAGAAATACATAGACTTAAGAACAAAGAAAAAATTGACAGTTTACAACGGAGTGTCACCCAAGCTGTATTGTCTACCGAAAATACATAAGGCTAACGCTCCACTTAGACCTATAGTGGCCTGCGTGGGCTCACCGTTTTATGAGTTGGCAGTGTTCATTGGGGACATACTATCTAGAAGTTTTGTAGACTACACTGACTACAACATAAAAGACTCGTTCACTTTCGTTCCACGTTACCAAAACTACATACTTCCACAGGGCCATGTGCTGGTTTCCTTCGACGTGACCTCGCTATTTACAAATATTCCCTTTGAACTGGTGCTGACTGTTGTCAACGAGGAGTGGAACAGAATCCAAGAAATCACACCTATAGATAGGGTAACTTTTGTCAACTTAATTGAATTTGTATTCAAAAACAGTTATTTCGTGTGGGACGGGGTGTGGTATGATATGTTGATGACTTGGTGCTGTCGGTACCGTCGGACAGGATCGAGGACATTGCACAGGTTTTCAATGCATTCAGCACCAACATACAGTTCACGATCGAGAGGGAAGCAAACAATACCTTGCCGTTCCTGGATATTCTGTTGAGGAGAGATGTTAATGGTGGAGTCAGAATCGACTGGTACCAAAAGCCTACTCATTCTGGGAGATATGTCAATTACAACAGCAATCACCCGATCAATCAAAAGATCAACATGGTAAGTGCCATGAAAAATAGAGTTCTGAAGCTTTCCCACCCAGATTTTCATGAAACAAACAAGAAAAAATTGTACAAGATCTTTAGAAACAACTGCTATCCTAGGCTCTTACTAAAGAGAATCCTCTACAACACAAGCCAAACACGGAGAGTGACAGATATGACTGCTCCAACTGCACAGACTCCAAGAGTGTTCAGGAGATTTCCCTTCATCCAGGAGGTATCACAAGTATCACAACCCATCACCAGACTGTTCCAAATCGAGGGTCTTAGGATTGCTTATTATAACCTACGAAAGGTGGGGGATTTTTTCACGAACACCAAGGACAAAACATCTAAAGACCACAGGTCGGTAGTGGTCTACCGGGTGCCATGTGCAAGCTGTCATTCCTCATACGTAGGGCAAACGAACAACTGGATTAAGACATGGCTTAGACAACACAAAGATGACGTCAAGAATAATAAATTGACCAGTGCGTTGGCCCAACACACGATAAATAACAACCACAACATGGACTTCGACAACACGGACATCCTGTATTTATTTATTTATTTATTTATTCAAGTATGGATACAAAACAGGCCTAGAGCCCACTACATGTATCCCTAAAACTAAAAATTAAGCTCAACAATGCCTGTAAATCAAACCAAACTGAGAGATTTCTACATATCCACAACACAAAACAACCCCCAGAACAGAACAGAAGGCGCAGCCAAGGTCACCACCCTCACGAACCACCAGCCGCGACGAGAGCCTCTCTGAGTAATCGCCTAAATCGTTGCTGGGAATTACAAAAAATATCAAGGCTGTCATTGTCTGATGATATATCATTATAAGTCCTCATCATTCGCACCAAAGGAGAATTGCAGTAGGCGTTAGTTCTTATGGGCGGAATCCAAAAAGGTAGGTTGTGACGGAAGTCATGCGACGGAACCCTTAGCCCAATCCTGCCAAGAATATGAACAGAATCTGCCAAATTATTAAGAATCCTGTATAAAAACATTATATCAGAAAATCTATGTCGCATTTCTAACGTTAAAATTTTATAATGTGAACAAGCTAGGTCGTAGGCTTGAAAGGATAGCCCGGTCTTTCTTGATAAATATGCAAGAATTTTTTTTTGGATTATTTCCACGCGATTACTGTAAACAGCATACAAAGGACTCCAGGACAATGATGCGTAGTTTAATACCGAGTATACGTACGCGTAGTACAGGGACATTATCGCAGGTATGCTGTTAAAGTACTTGGTGATACGCATGATAAATCCCAGCATGCGGTAAGCTTTAGATGTCACAGCATCAACATGGGCATCAAAGATCAATTTACTATCCAATATCAATCCCAGATCCTTCGCGGCCCCCTCAAGCCGGAGTGGCACACCATCAAGTGAATAATCGAACCAAACCCTAGTCTTTTTGCGCGTGAACGCAATCGAATGGCACTTGCTGATATTGAGTGAAAGAAAGTTACGCTCGCAGTACCTATGAAGATTGTCCAGGTCAGTCTGAAGTGCAGAACAATCCGCACTAGTGTGTATCCTCCTGAACACCTTCAGGTCGTCAGCATACATTAAGAATCTGCTGTTTTTGAAACAGTCAGACACATCGTTGATGAATAGGAGGAATAATAATGGACCGAGATGTATGTGAAAAGGAGCTTGAGGGAGAGACTTTTCTTCGAGATGCTGGGGATTAGGGGGAAACCTAACACTGTCAACCTTAAGCGGGCCATTCATTACAACAACCCAGATCCGACTCGCAACCGGCACCCGACTCCTGACCAATCCGAGTTTGTCCATACATTGTCCTGACTTCACATAGCCTACCTCATTCGAATGGTGTGTGCCGTACGGTAATATCATGGCGCCCGTTTTATCAAGAAAGAAGAATGTGGCTATAGCCGTGTGTGTATTTCTTTTATTAGAAGAAAAAAAGAAAAAACGTGTTTGGGTTAAAGAATGGTTACAAAAGCGGGAACAGTATACACATTTACGCTTACTGAATTGTATAAAATCGTGCGAACCACTTGACGTTATTAATTACCTCAGGATGGATTATAGTACATTTCAAGAATTATTGACTGAAATAAAACCTCTCATCGAACGACAAAACACTCTATGTAGAGAAGCAGTAAGTGCTGAAGAACGTTTATTGGCAACTTTGAGGTTTTTAGCAACAGGAAGGAGTTACGAAGACTTGAAATTTTCTTGTGTAGTTTCACCTCAGTTACTTGGAAAAATCATTCCAGAAACATGCCGTGCTATATACTATTCGCTCAGAAAAAAATACTTACGCGTAAGTATGCTGTATGTACAGATGTGTTCATTAATTGTGGGAACATCACAAGTATGTTTTAACGCTAAATTATCTCAGATCTTCTGCCATATATTAATGAACAGAACTGTAAACAACATTTACATTTTGTATGTATCTACTATCTAAAAAACATAGTGTTTTAGTTTTTACATGAATGATTTATTTTCTCAAATGTTTAATAATAATAATTATTATAATAAACGCATATGTGGATAACTGTTTTTACAGTTATTGCGTACGTCGCTTCTCAAAATTGAAAAGTTCTTCAGTAATATCCATATTATTGTTTAGTAATTGGGCTGCAGAAGTGGCATGTGGCACTTGTGGTTCGGTTGTTCTGTTGGCGAAGTTCGGTTGGTGAACTGAGGGAATGGGTGGATAAATGGTTGGCTGAGTAGGAGGTGGAAAATTGTACGTTTGTTGACCTTGTAGTTGTGGAGTGTATTGAGGTGTATGGGGAAATTGATAGTGTAGTGGCTGAGAACCGGTAGAAACTAGGGAGAAATTGGTAAGGTTTTCCAATTTTGCATAATACAGCACATCTGATATCAACTTCTGAGCAATTATTTTCTGTCTTCCTTCTATCTTTTCTAATTGCTGTCCCACATTTTTACCAAATGTTATTTCTTGTGAATCTATGGTTGTTTGGTCCGTGTCTTCTTGTAAAACTTTAAGAGAAGCATCTAGGAATTGACGTTTTTTCTTTTCCCATGGTGTTTTTTCGGTTTGTTTGCGGAACCTTGAAACCGGAGTTTCAGGTGTTTCTGGTCTTAGCAAATGTGGTTGCGTTTCCTGCGTGGTTGAATCTGTCTCCTGCAAATTAGTATATACAACAAATATTACGTAATTAATAATAGTGATTTCAGTTTCCAACAAAAGAAGAAGACTGGGTTAAAATAGCAACTGATTTTAAAAACATGTGGCAGTTTGAAAATTGCTTGGGAGCAGTAGATGGCAAACATATAGCTATCAAACAGCCACCAGGCAGTGGTTCCTATTATTACAACTACAAAGGATTTTTCAGTGTTGTGTTGCTTGCAATCGTAAATGCTAATTACGAGTTTATTTACGTAAGTACTGGAACGAACGGAAGAATATCAGATGGAGGGGTCATAAAAAATACAGATTTTTATAATTTATTGACTCAAGCATCTCTAAATTTGCCGAAACCAGTTAATATGCCAGGAATACCAAATAAAGTGCCGTTTGTGTTCATAGGAGACGAAGCATTTAGCCTTATGACAAATTTCATGAAACCATACAGCAAAAACAATAGAATTACTTATGAAGAAAAATGCTTCAATTACAGACTTTCTCGCGCAAGGCGTGTAGTGGAGAATGCATTCGGAATCATGGCAAATAGATTCAGGGTTTTGCTAACACCAATAGCTACTAAAGTGGACGTAGTCGATGACATAACTTTAGCATGTTGTGTTTTACACAATTTTTTACGGTGCAAATGTACGACCTATATTCAACATAATAACATTGACACGGAAGACATTACATCTGGAAATATGTTGTTAAGTGACAGACAAACCTATGGAGAATTAACAGGTCTGGATGCGGCCAGGCACGCTCCTGCTACAGTTGATGCGAAAGTGATACGCAATGCGTACAAAGATTATTATAATAATAAAGATGCAGTTGACTTTCAACATAAATTTGTACATTGACATTATACTGTATGAAGAAATTAGTAATATATAACATAATGTAAAAATTATACTAATTTAAGGTCCATTTTCATAATCAAATTGATCAAGTGTCTTGGCGACATTAGATTAGTAATGAAAATTGCCCATAAAATCAAAACGGATAAATTAAAATAATTACTTACCGATAACTGTGTTTGTTCATCAAATGAATCGCCTTCTTGTAATGAAGACACAGCCGACCGGGACTCTTCTTGATCCAGAAGAAAAAATAATAAATCAAAATACCATAATGTTGTTTCCGAAACATCTTCCGCTCCAGCGCCACTTTTCTTCGCGGTATTAATTCGTCGTAATTGTCGACGAAAAGATGCTCTGAACGAGGAGATTTTTTTTATAACAAATTCCTTATTGGCATTTGGAAACAATTCTGTACATTTTTCAATTAAATTTGCGTATGCAGCATTCTTTTGTTGTTTATTTCTGTAGTGTATACTTTTCACATCCCAAAGACATGGTTTATCTTTATAGAGGAGTATAAATTCCTCCCAAAATTGTTGGTTATCTTCGAACGACATTTTTCTAACGGGTTTACACAGTGAACTAACAAATTCAACGTACGGAGTTGCGCGACTTGTCCTGACACGCACACACACCACACGGATCGGTCTAGGTCGGGTCGTGGGTTCGGCTGCGAAAGCACCGAACCCACGACCCGACCTGGACTAGTTCGCGACTTGTCTCCCGTTATCACTCATTGGCGAATTGGTCGGCGAACAGGTCGCGGCAGACCGATCGGGCGGACCAATCCGCTAGTGAATGGGACCCTTTAGATCGGACACCGATGACCTCAGCTCGTCATACGCCCATTTACTTAACCTGCATTACAGCCACGCAGAGTTGATTGATGAGTCCGCTGCCAACCTGGATATCAGCGAGCTGATTTTCTAGTCACCAGTGTCGGGTCGTGAGGGCTGGGGTTGTTGTTTTTGTGTAGTTCGCGACTTGTTATTGTTTAACATTCAAATTTTAAAAAAAAATCTGCTTTCTTGTTACCACTACCGCCATCTATGTGCCAAGTGCGGTACCGCTACGCTTTGCGTGTGCGGCAAACGTCATTTGGAAGCCTAAACCGCCATTGTCAAATGTTTACAACTGATACGAGAAGTTTCGATCTTGTTTACGCAATATTTAATTGGAAACGCTCTAAACAGGCTGACCTGCTGCTGGATAACCACAACATACTCTGCTACTGTTCTGCAGGTGTTTGTTTGGTCCGTTGAACGTATTGATAGGCTATTGGAGGTGTGTACATGTGGTTTAACCTCAATGTTCTTACAACTTGACTGTTGAATATGTTTTATTTATTTGTCTGTAATTACTTTTAGAGCCCTTACTGCATCGCCCGCGATAGGGGATGTATGTACACTGCCATTGATGTCCGGTGTGTCACAGTTTAAGCTGTATTAGACCATTTGTCGGGTAGGTCGGAGATCCGTTTGTTTGGGTTCCTTATACTAAGTTTTATCACTGTTACAGTTTCCTGATGAAGTGGAAAATTGTCCACGAAATGTAGAAACCAATAGAAAAGGTCAATATCAAGTGAATTGTCCCAAGAAAAACTAAACGGATATAACATTTAATGTTAACTGTTAATGTCCAAATTGCGTATTTTCTTCTTCGTCCAGTTTAAAACTCCAACACTATCGAAATATTGGAATAGAATTAGCATTTATTTTATTTATTAATTTTTACTTTCTTACGTAGTATGATAAAGTATTGCCACGAAAAGCTCTCGTTGGCGATATTTGCTGTGTCGTTCGCTGGCCGATTCATATATTTTGCTGATAGGTCACTATACATCCGGTGAACATTGAATAAATGAAATAGGAGGTAGTGCCGAAAAAAATCAGATTTTAACGGAAATAAGTCTCTTTTGGGTCCCCTGATCATTTTTGACCAAGGTATACAAAATGTCTCTGTGTGTATGTACCCGATTTTTGTGGCGACGATTACGGAGAAACTACTAAGGGTATCGGGACGAAAGTTCATATTTAGAAGTTTTATGACCAAACTTAGAGCAGAAAAACTTTCTGATGATTTATTGTGATATTGTGAATGATTTATTGTTTTTCTTTGCTTTTGAGTCAATAAACAATTATTATTATTATTATTATGAAAAGGGTCCAAAGGAACTGGAGGTTTAGTATCAGCATTTTTGAAAGATTGGAATTTCGTCGAAATAGTTAAATAATAAATTAAATTAGAGGAAATGCTGAATAATTTATGACCATGAAATTTTTTGGTGCATCGATAGTTTAGCATGAGCAAATTCTATTTCATCGAGATCGGTCGTACTGCATTAAAACTAGTAGCCAGGATGTCAGATATTTTGAACCTAATGACAGATAGTGTCAAACATAGATTAAATACATATATACTAATATAGATGAGCGACTCAAGGCCACCTTTGTGGACTCTATTTTTAGTTCACCCCCATCCGCTAGGAGGCGCTAGTAGCACTTCCCACGCCTAGCCTTTTCACATACAGGATCATTATAAATGATTGTAGTCGAAGTAGGCCGTGTCAATGTTAATAATTTTGTGCCGCTATACCCAAACAACTGTCAAACGTGAAATAGGTTATGTAACCAAATTACCTTTTGTGTGTAGGATAGTAGTGTTCCATTCAAATAGAGCGGCAACCAGCAATATTTACATTTGATTTCATGGCATACTTCGACTACAATCATTTATAATGACCCTATATTATATTTTAATTAATTTATAAAATCAGGAAAATCGCGCAATTAAACTAGTATAGTACAAACATTACCACAGAAAATTTAAAGTTAATAATAATATTAATAATAATAATGTTTATTGTGTAAATACATAAGGACATATGCTCACACTAGTCAAAACACAAAAGAAAAAATATAATGAAAACAAAAACTACACATTTAAAAAACAAAATATTCATTCATGTTACAATGTAGGTAATCATTTATATTAAACGGTGTTAAAGCGGTAAGCATATCACGGACCTTTGATATAAATTTAGCTTTAGGATATTCCCGTACACTATTTGGTAACTTATTAAAAAATTTTATACCAAAATAATTAGCACTATTTTTTGTTTTATCTAATCTACAGTAGGGCTGATACAAGTTTATAGTGTTACGGGTATTATACTTATGCATTGTCTCCACTGTAGTATATACTGACAAGTTGTCCCTTATGTAAATCAAACAGTTTAGTATAAATAGCGCCGGAAACGTCAGAACATTGAGCAAAGAGAACAGCGGCTTTGCATCGGCTCTATATGGTTTGCGGGCAATGATTCTTATTATTTTACGTTGCAAGGCAAAAAGTCGGTCAGTTGATGGAGCGTGTCCCCAAACAAGGATCCCGTAAGTTAGTACCGATTGGAATAAGCTATAATACGCATTCATTAATACAGATCTTGAAACTCTATCTGTCAAATTACGGAATAAGAAAACCATTGAAGATAACTTCTTGGCAGTGCATTCACAGTGGTAGAAATATGTAAGATGCGGATCAAAAGTAACTCCTAAAAGTTTAGCAGTTTCACAGTTGTCGATGTTAAGCGGTCTTGTTGTAAATATCATTTGCTGTGTTTTGCTTTCATTTAATTGTAGGTTGTTTATGTTAAACCAATCACTTAGGTTCCCCTTTATTCTCTCAGTCTCCAACAACACATCAGTAACATCCCTGCCAGCATTCACAGCAGTAGTGTCATCAGCAAACAATATCAGATTAGCGCCAGTAACCGAAATATCTAAGTCGTTAATGAATATTAAGAAAAAAAGTGGACCTAATGTCGATCCTTGTAAGACTCCCCGCGAAATCAGCGCCGGATCTGACTTTATGTTATTCACTTCAACTGACTGGTATCTATCTGCAAAGTACGAACGGAAGAAGTTTAACGAATCTCTACTTAGGTTATAATGTTGTAATTTGCCTAATAACAGTTCGTGTGAAACACAATCAAAGGCCTTCGTCAGGTCGCAAAAAAGTGTACTTACATATGATCCAGCATCAATTGAGGTATTGACAAAGGAAATAAATTCAAGAAGTGCCGATGCCGTTGATTTATTCTTTCTAAAGCCGAATTGCCGCTCCGATAATAGATTGTTATCTTCAAAGTACTTCTGAAGTCGACGTTTGATAGCTATATCAAATATCTTCCCGAATATTGGTATAATGGATATAGGGCGATAGTTAGCAACGCTTCCCCGATCCCCTTTCTTGTAAATTGGTACCACACGTGCCATTTTGAAAACCTTAGGATACATATTCGCCTCTATCGCCCTATTCAATAAGTTCATAAAGGGGGATATAATAATATCTTTAGCTGTTTTAACCAGCCGACTGTTTATGCCATAGTAATCGACACTGTTACTATTTGTAAGATTAGTTATAATTTCCCTCATTTCATTATATGTTATATGGTCTATATTAAATTCAACATTAGGAACTTCCATTTGTTTTAAATTCTGCATTGGGTCAGTGTTGCAATTAGCGGTTTTTGCACTATTGGAAATATCAACAAAGAAGTCAGAAAATGTTTGAGGAGAGATACTAGGTGATATGCCTCTTTCAAGTCCCCTCGCCTTATTCAATACATTCCACATTGCTTTACATTTATTAGTATGATCATTGATATATGTGTTAGTGGCATTTTGTTTTTGTGTTTTAATACTTTTCCTATAGGTAGATTTTAGTAGACATATTTGATTTTTAAGATTGTCGTTGGGATACCTTTTGTGGAAATCACTCCAGAATGTAATCGTATCTCTCATTCTTGCCAGTGAGGAGTTAAACCACCTAGCCCCTCCAGTGGTTACTCTTGAGTTACATTTAATTGGAAAGCAAACATTTATATTTTCTGTGATGATATCGATAAACCTTAAAAATTGATCATCCACCGAACCGCTATGTATGGTAGACCAGTTCACATTTGACAACCCTTGGTAAAAGCAATACAGTCCCCTTTCCGTTATATGCCTATAGATGCGCGCTTTGCGTTGTGGTGCATCAAAGGAAATATCCAAAAGTTATTTACTTCACCCATATACCAATGAAAAATATACGTTTAAAAGTCTGTGGTAAAAATTAGCGCTGTCACTGCTGTCACTAGCTTCTTACTAGACAGTTAATTGACAGAACTTTATGGTTGTTTATTAACGCCATGACTACGCAACACGCGAGATCCACAATGACGCTTTGACTGAGTCAATAGGTGTCAAAGATGTGATTCGGCCGGTATAATAGCAAACTAGCCACAGATAGCGCGTGGGGGTGAACTAAAATTTTGCTATCAACGCCTGCGTATAGGAAGTAAGCACCCCATGGTGTCAAACGCTAATGTTTTGACAATACCTACGCCAATTTAATCGACAATCAGTCTGGTTTGAATTGAAGACGATATCTCCGGCAATGGCTCCGTATGAGATTGAAAGAGATGGCTACCCCTACGTCACTGCGGGTTGCATAATGCATACCAAGTGGATTTGCCTCACTTATTCACCATGTCGCGTCCTTTTCAGTGTAAATGTAAATAAATACGTATATGTATTTACATTTCACTGTGCAGGCACGATCGATCTCGATCAAATAGAATCTCATGCAGATAAACTATTAATGTTATAATAATAGTATGATAAAGTCATGTACTGGCCACATTAGATTTTTTTATTTATTTATTATTGTTATTATTATTTATTGCAACTCTCTGAAACATCTCATTAAATATATAATTATTATACTAATCAATAGAATAAGTAATACTTTAATAAATTGCGATTTTCTTAATTATTAATTACTGTTTTTGTGTGTGTGAACAGATACCTCCAAAATGGCAACAGTAACAGGTAATCCAAGTTTCAACGTGGCCAACGACTCCATGGCACTAAGGGAAGCAATGAAGGGCCTGGGTACAGACGAAGACACCATCATTGACATTCTGACAAGTAGATCAAATTCGCAAAGACAGGCCATGGCCGCCTACTTCAAAAATGATCTGGAAAGGGTAACTTAAAGTATACATGCCATGAACTCATGTGGTCACTTTGTTAAATTTCAAATATAGGATCTCATAGATGACCTCAAAGGAGAATTGGGTGGCCATTTTGAAGATGTAATCGTAGCGTTGGTGCTGCCACCTGAAGAATATTTATGTAAGGAGCTGAATAGGGCCATGGACGGTGCTGGTACCGATGAAGAAACTCTAATCGAGATTATTTGTAGTAAGCAGAATAAAGAAATACAAATCTTGGTTGATACATACGAAAGAAGTAAGTCATCTACGCCAGTGTTTAAATTATTTCATTCCCAATGCTATAGCCAGATAACTTCAACTGGTGGTTTCTCCGAAAGGGAATTTTAATTTAATAAAACGTACATACAAATTTGTTCAATGCTAACCTAACACTGAAAAAGCCAGTTTCTAACTTTGATACGAGAGCAGAAACCACGACGAGCTGCCATTAGAAGTACATGGAGAACCAAATGAAATGATAGATTGAAAATTTATAGACACGATCGTCTCAACTAAAATATTTTGAGTTTTTGGTTGCTTCCGGTTACACCGGAAATGATGTCAACTTTTATATTTCAAATGGAACAGTCTGTATTTTAACGCATTTTTGAAATCATCATTAAGGGTCCGGTGAAACGATGCTTTAGAACGTACCCTAAATGGCGTTTCGGTAGTTCCAATTGTTCTTCAATTGTTGCTTTTAAATTTGAGATTTTTTATGCTCAAACGGTTTGAATTGAATGTAGCTATTGGGGAAAACTTCGCATAACAATAATTGAAAAGGAAATACTTTTTGAAAATCAGTCATTATTGAACAATAGGCAGTAACTTACGATTTTATTTTTAGATTTATAAATCATTGATTTTTAGCCATGCACACAAAAATCACCTACCTATGTATGCAATAAAATGTCCATAAAACCACCCTCGTTTGGAAATCAATTGGAAGCAGAAAAAGCTATCATTTTTGTGCGGATTGTGTTGTTTGAACGAAGAGTGGGAATTCCTGTAGTTCACCGCTTTTCGAATAGATGGCGCCACCGCTGTTTATAACAAACATTCAAAATAAAATTGGCAGTTTCTATATTATTTCCCTCTCAAAGTTTTATCTTATCTCTGCGGTTATTATCCATTATTATATGTATTGTTATTATTATATTATTATTATTACACATATTGTGCAATGGGAAATATGCATTTGTGTAGAAATTAATATTCAAAACTGGTTATTGATAATAAATGTTCACTAATTTAATTATCGTTTTGCTTCAAACAAATATTATGTGTGTGTACTACTCATCAGGTCTCAAACTATTTCATGTAAATCTCTATACATATAATTTGAAGAAGCAGTAATACTGGGGGTGCAGCCAGTGTGGCGGTTAATAAATGAAACACTTACCATTGCAAGGCCCTAAGCTTTCAACAATTTATTTAAGCGTTCATCCGAGGGAAATCTAAAAAACATAAGGTGCACAATTTTCACAATAACCGAAACGAGTCACCTAACGATGTTTGCTTCCGGCTGTGAGTTGACTCGTTGAACATTGGTCATTGTGAAAATTGTGTACGTTATGCTTTTTAGATTTTTCCCTCTGATGAAGACATAAATAAATTGTCGAAAGCTTATAGAGCCTTGCAAAGGAAATGGTTTAATTTACTAACCGTCCCACTGGCTGCACCGCTAGTATTTCTGGTTCACCAAATTACACTGCAAACAGCCGATACTTCCATAAATCTATACACGTAGTAGTACCACGCGTAATACCATTGAATTTTTATTAATATATATATATAATCAAGGGTAATACCTACCCTCAGATTACTGCGAAATTGAAATGATTTGCAGTAAATCATAACTTATAAATATTACAAATCAAATAGAGAAGAGGTAATAACACTCAAAACAGATTTCACATTCTTTTATTAATTAACTAATTCATTAACGATACATTCAACAAATAAGCACTGTTAAAATAAGTTAACTAAAAAGAAATAATTTGTATTTGACAGTAACAGTCCCGACAACAGTAAACCGCCAACATACAACTTAATTCAGTAACATATGTTATATCATTCATTTCTTATTATTACTATGTTATCATTTTGTCTTATGATTAGAACCCGACCAAACATTCGGCTTTGGCCACCTATGGTCACAACTTACATCTTAAAATAATTACACAACAAATAAAAAGTTTGCATTGAACGCGGTCCGAAACCGATCAGCAAACCAAGCTATAGTTAGGAGACACACGTACTGTATAAATAAATTATAATTCTATTACTTTATGTATTTTTTAGCACAACAAAAACAAATACTATTTTACTTTAAACATTGGCAAAGTACTTGAAACATTGGCAGTTCTTTTGCGTTCCTTCGGCTTCTGCCGAAGACATCGAAAGAGATGAAATTCAGCTTCGGCTTTAGTCCAAAATATTACCTTCGGTCGTATACCTTTGGTTAATAATAGCAGAGTAGACCTGCTTGTTATAAAATTTACATAACTTGGACATTATTCGTTTCATAGTTTTTCGTTGTTCTCAATATTCACAACATGGAGTGGTTGGTTATCGTTTATATAAAGTATTAAATAACACCTTTTCCTTCCCGTTATTTTAGCAGTCCTTGCAACCATAAAATAAAATTTATATGCGTTACTTTTATACAGATCCCAGTTCTAAAGAACGGGGTTTGATATCTGAATTATCGGTTTTACGACAAAAAACAGAAATCCTGTAGAGAAGGTACTTCGCTGAAGCGCTTGTGGAGTGTAACATTAGATGTAGTACTACTAGTCCTTGCTGGTGTCAGGAACTGCTACTTAAAACCCACTGTAGTGTAGACTCGGAGAGTTACCAGAAGTTTTTAACAGGTGAAACAGCATGATTTCTAAAAAATAAACATCGTTTAACACAAAAACATACAACTAAAAACTGAACTTACATATATGATGAACATTGTATACTCATATACATAGGTACTATATCAATCGAGATAAAACCAAGCAAAGTTTCTTTTGCTAGTCGAAATCGCTAATTTCTTCACATTCACCGAATCGACAAGGATCAACCAAAAGATTCATGTCTATACTCTATAGTAAATAAATAAAATCTTACAACATATGTACGTAAGGTTTTCCCGAAAAGCACAACGTAAATACAGTTGAATACAGTATGTTTTTCTGATATTTGGAAATACACGATGTAGTCTATCTCTCTCAGCGCTGTAGGAATAGTCCTGCTGGCTCTGTTTAGAATATCGGATACCATCAAAGCAAAAAATGGTATTATGCATACGGATAGCCGCAAGTGGCATTATATTGTATAGCGCAAACAAATCAAGAATCGAGAGGGGTGGTGAGAAAAGGGTTTTTTGTGAAAAGGATTTATGAAATCGTTGGTATTATGTGAATTTATGCAAAGCTGCTTTTCATTACCAATATTCTCAACAATTAATTCCCCACAAGACCACAAATAAGAATGTGTTAGTATTTAGTACAGATGTGTATTTACTATGATGTGCATTATACATAAATAATAAATAAATAAATAATAAATATCGGTTGAAAAAAATATGGATAACTTTTTTAACTTTTTTATCGGGTTTAAATATTCTCTCTCGATAATTCAGTGTTGCCCTTCTGGATTTGGTTCGTGAAAATGATACTGGATGGCGCCACTACCAGAACGCCAGCACAATTCAGATATGAAATAAATACCTTAAAAATTGTGATATTCGATGTAATGCCGTTTTAAAGATTCCCTCTCGATAATTGACTGCGAAATTCACTAATATGTGTTTGAGCACAAAACATGCAAGCAGAAAAAGCTAGCGCCATCTTACGGGAAAATGGTGAACACAGGCCGCGGGCACGCCAGGCCACGCATGCGCCCTCAGATATCTTCACCAAATAGTTGCCGGATTGATCTAACTTGTTGTACTTTAACTATGTTTTGAACTGTGCAAATATCACAGTAGGCAACCCGACGCTAGCGTGGTAAACACTATCCTGATGTACAATTATTACAGGTGACAGACCGACGCTAGCGTAATATCTTGTTGGGAACCTAGTGGTTGTTACAGTTGGCAAGCCGATGCTATCGTAACACCGTATATACCGTCCGCGTCCGTCCGAAGAGTCCCCGTTTATTTTCTTATTGATTTTGTATGCAATAATGCAGTATGTTTATTTCTTTACGTACAGGTTTTAAATAAATGTATGTTCTCCGTTTAGATAGGATTTTATTTTGTGTTGAAGAACCCGAAGGTATAAGAGCTACCTTCTACAGGGAAAAAATGTAATTGAATATTTTGTTGTGTAACCGGAGCTCCAATCAGACGCAGCTCCTTAAAAAATCAAAATAATTTACTTCTCTTAAAGAAGAACGCTCCCCAATACAACACAGTTTAACGTATGTTTTTATTTTTTTGTCAGAAATCTCTGCATTATTGGCATGTGTTGTTTGACATTTATTAACGAATTTGTCATTGTTAAACAAATACCATTCGTTTAAACAAAAATATGCACTGCTACTACATAGGTATGTCTCCATTTTTCTATTTTTTGCGGTCATTGTTATTAAATTATTGGCATTTTTTGTAACTAATTTGCAATTGTTTCGATTTGTTTAAATAATATTTTTTTTACTAGAAATCAATATACGAACGCTCGTATGATACGGACTTACCGTAATGATGAAATTAATCAAAGTATAAGATGGTGATATACAGGCGGGATGTAAATTTTAAATAAATTAAAAATTACAGCCACAACCTGGATTTGAACCAGGTTCTAACCAGTTGGTTAGAGCATTGTACTAGCGATACAAAGGTCCCTGGTTCAAATCCAGGTTGTGGCTGTAATTTTTAATTTATTTAAAATTTACATCCCGCCTGTATATCACCATCTTATACTTTGATTAATATTTTTTTTAATCGTGTGGTTTCGGGATTAACGTGATAGTGGTGTCACGTGGGTTCCCGGCAAAATACTGGCGTTTTTTAACGTGATCTGTCTCCATGGATGTATAATTAATAGTTATTATTTAGTTATTAATTAATAATTTATTAGTAGAAAGTAAATACAGTGATGTACGGCTAATCCGAACACCGGGTAATCCGAACTGCTGGGTAGTCCGAACGGCCCTCTTGTGTAAAGTGGTATGCACAATCCGAACGGCATGGTATGCGTAGTCCGAACGAAAATATTCTTGAAAGCGCGCGCCTTCGCGCACCCCATCACATGTTGAACTTAAACAACCACTACTTTAGTTAGTATGTAAAGATGTCTACCAGAAAACACGTTACACTAACATTAACGCAAAAAGCGGAGATAATAAATTTAATAGAGAAACGCGTATCATATAGTTCTTTGGCAACACGGTATAACGTAGGCAAGGCTACAATCGCAAATATAAAAGCAACTAAAGATCAAATTTTGAGATATGCATCTCGCACCGAGAAAGGATCGGGCAGTCGTCAAACTATGCGTCCAGCCGAGTATCCCGACGTAGACCAAGCGGTGTTTACCTGGTTTTTGCAGCAGCGGGAACGTCACTCGCCAAGCCTACGACCGCAAATCGCTGTGAAATATGAAATAACAACGAATAGTGTGGAATAGGTATCAAAATGCACAGGCTTGGTGTGGAGCGCAGCCAGCAGGGGAAGGGCGAACACGTGACAAACACGACATCCGAGGTGGCGCGCTGGCCGCTGGCTTTCATCGGTGTTGAAATAAGTATAATAAAACAGAAAAATGAGCATGTAGGGTGGGTGGCGCCATCACGCGGCCAAAGTTAAAATGTGCCCGGTTTCCGCACCCTTAAATTTTAGATTAATTTTGTGTTACATTCCCTATACCTAACACGTGTCATTTTTTTTTTCAATTACTTATAAATTATCCCTGTGACCGTTGGAAAAAAGTTGTCCGGCAAAAATTTTTGTGAAGGTAACGTATTATAGAGACATCGGTATAATCCTTCTAAAAGTTCTACAGGGTATTCAAATTATAAGATCAAAGTTGAATTTGAGAAAAGTACTAATAGTCGATTTTAAAAAATGGCAACCCTAACATGTGAATACATTTCTCAATTCTATGTAAAATTTTAGATCAACTTTGTGTACAATGTCCGATACCTAAAATCAGTCCCTGCGTGTTACCCTATCCGACCAATGCTATATTTTTCCGCGTATGAAAGGCGATGGCGAAAATTTGTTGCGGGTCTTCTTATGAAAAGGCCAATTTACGGATTAATCATTTATTGTCCATAAGTCGGTACATCTGATTCCTTATGTTAGTGATTGATGATGATGGTGATTAACTTATCTACTTAATACTTGAATTATAACTGAGTTTCCTAACTATTAGATACTGAATTCCAGAGTTTTGCCCCCCTCCTGATGGGATGAGGTGACCAGTTCCAGCCAATAAGAAAGTACCACGAGACCGTTGGAAACACGGTATTACACATAAAACGAATATAGCAAGATCAGCGGTTTTAACTGGCACATTTCTTGTTAACACTATTCTGAAATTCAGCATTACTCGAATGCATGATGTCATGTTTTAAAGACAAAGAACTTAACCAGAGATTATCCTAATACTAACTAATACAGGGTGTAAAGCCTCGCTTTACAACATCTCCCCCCCTAGACTTGAAAATTGTATCGAGGATTGGTACAATTTTCAACGGAACTACTCTTTTCCAGTTCTGTGTACGTTTTTGAAACATAATGACAGCGAGATAACTCCAGTTCATTCATGTAGAAGTAATGTTGCTTTTCTTTGTCAATGATTATATACGGGGTTTGTGGAATGATTAAGCTATACGTAGAGTTCGTTAAACGATTCGGGATACTTGATACTTTTAAGACATCATACAAACGAGGTTGCAAGAGGGGTATCGAAATGACAAAACTTAATCTATTGTCAATGAAGAATACTTGAGTTTTCGCAATATTATACAATAATTGAATGCTCTTAATATCTAATGTCAATGGAAAATCTAAATCATGCAAGAAATGTTGTTTAGATAAAAGTTCGGATACAATACGATTTGGACTTATAACTAATGGATGCAAAATACCCCTTTGCCCTAGTGCAATTATATCTAATAAATTATTCTGTGCTAACCTGAATGAACTTAAAACTATTCCTAACGACGACATAAATTCATTTAAAGCGAGAGATACTCTGTTGCGCGATATTGCTGATGTAGCATTGCCTACATAAGAATGGAAATACGATATAGTTTGTTTTAATTGCGTGTCTAATGTTTTACAATACACTAGACTATTACTTCCAGAAGTATTTAACAAATGGATAGTACTTTCGAGAATTGACGTTTGCTGTTTAACTATTTCGAACAAGTGGCTTTGATTAGCCTTTAGTTGATCAATTTGTTTATTGTAAAATTTAGCGTCGTTATCATCCATGGTACCAAATAGGGTTTTTGAAATAGTACCAACTACATCAATTAAACCTCTTTTCTTAATGACTCCGGCATTTTGCTCAGCGCCAAGGATTTGTAATATTCAGTTATTTTGCGTGTTGACGTTGACAAGCTCGTAATAGAGAGTTGAATTCAAAGATGAACATAACTCTGAGGAAATGTTTTTAAATTCAGCATATCCACACAATCTCTCGGCGTCGCGGAAGTATGATTGAATGTTGCCTAACTCTAAGTAATAATTATTTAAATCTAAATAAACGACTAAGTTCCAAAATTTGTTGAATAATTTAAGATTACCAATTTTTTCATAAAAAAGCTCAGGATTTCCTTCTAATGGTTTGAAGGAATAATAAGGTTCGGCTGTAGAAAGGACGATCAACAGGGGAAGAATACACAGGAGGTACATCCTGCAATAATAAAAGAAAGACATGCGTTAATTATTGAATTTCTTCAACCTATTATTGTGCACTTTAACTGATTTCCTATTTATACGAATTGTGCAATTTGTGTTACCATCGATAGACGTAATTTCGTATGGCCCATTGTACAGTGGTTGAAGTTTCTTGGATTTTCCGATAATACTTGATTCATTTCTTAACAACACTAGATCACCTATATTGAAATTGACTTCGTTAGAATTTTTATCATAATAATTTTTAGCTTGATGTTTATTTTGGATTATTGTGTCTCTAGCAATCGCACTTGTATGCTGGATTCTTGATTTTAATTCATTATAGTAATCGTCATAGCTATATAATGTTTCCGGACTTTTTATTAGTGTAGTAGGAATTATAGGTTTTCGACCATAAATTAATTCGAAAGGAGTGAAATTTGTGGTACTATGAGGAGAGGTATTATATGTGTAAGTTGCATATGGCATAAACGAATCCCAATTGTCCATGTGCTTATTAATAAAACAACGCAAATATTCCACTAATGTTCGGTGTGACCTTTCAAGGCTACCGTTACTCTGTGGATGGAAGGCTGTGGTTTGTATTTGCTTGATGCTCAACAACTTGCATGTTTCTTTAAAAACATTACTAAGGAAATTCGCGCCTTGGTCTGTAACGAGATACTTTGGTATGCCGTATAAGCAGATTACATTCTCACTGAAACACCGTGCAATTGTGTTCGCCTCTTGATTAGGTATTGGAATAGCAATAGAAAACTTAGTAAGGTCGTCCTGAAATGTTAGTAAATACTTATTGAACTTGTGCGTTACATTTAAAGGTCCGACAATGTCCAAAAAGACTTTGTCAAAAGGATGTGACGATGTGGTGGTTATAGCCATGGGTAATTTTGTTTTCTTTGATAACTTATTCCGTTGGCAAATTTCACACGATTTAATAAACCTTTTAATGTCCTTATACATTTTAGGCCAAAGATAATTTTGTTTAATCCTTTTGAAGGTTTTATTTACTCCTTGATGACCCCCTAAAGGTTTATTGTGGTACTCTACTAAAATAGTTCGGATTTCATCGGGTGACAAATTCTGAATACTTTGACTATGCTGAATATAAATTTTTATATCTGTATTTTTAAAAATGTATCTAAACATAATTCGAATTGTTTCGATTTTTAGCTTCTCGTCTTTGATACTTTTATCGGTGATTGTAACATTATCCACGGAGTTCCCTAAACAATAGTCTTTTAATGTTAGCAATGAATAGAATATGTCTTTATATTCTGAACGCTCAGATTCATTGATTTTTGTAATTAAGGTTAAATAGTTTTTATTATTACGATTCTCGAATATTATATCATGCAATTCGTGATTGTTGAATTCCAAATTATCCTTAAATGAAAACTGTACAATATTTTCTGCATTGGATGAGTTTGAATCATTGTCTTTATCTATAACATTTGGATTTAGAACAACAGTTTTTCCAATTTTCTTTAGATATTCCTCATATTCGGTTTTCGGGATAGAAGTGCTTTCAATTTTAAACATACGTGAAAGACCGTCCGCGTTTGTATTATATTTACCCGGTTTATACTGAATTTCGTATTCGAAGTCCTCCAGTTTTAGTCTAAAGCGCATTAATCGTGACGAAGGATTAGAGACAGAAAACAAATAAATTAATGGCCTGTGATCTGTTATTATTTTAAATTTTCGGCCATACAAATAAGGCCTGTAATGCTGGCAACTCCAAACGATTCCGAGAAGCTCACGTTCGATGGTTGAATAATTCCTCTCTGGGCTGGAGAGAGCACGACTGGCGTAAGCTATTGGAAGGTCATTTCCTAATTCATTTACTTGGGAAAGGACTGCACCCAGCGCTGATTGACTAGCGTCTGTGGTTAGTATGAATTCTCGCGAAAAGTCTGGAAATTGAAGGATGGGTGGATTTATGAGGTGTTCTTTAAGCTTATGAAATGCATCGCTACACTTAGCATCAAAATTAAATTTAGTATTTTTCTTTAAGAGATTGTGCAATGGATTACAGATTTCAGCAAAATTGTTTATAAATTTCCGATAATAGGATGCTAAACCAACAAAGGATTTCACTTGCTTTGGAGTTGTAGGCACTGGGAAATTCTGTACAGCTTCTATTTTCTTCGGATCGGGTTTTATTCCGTTTTCCGAAATTACATGACCCACATAGCAAACTTCCTTGCGTAAAAAGTTGCACTTGTTTGGTTGCAATTTTAACCCATGCAATCTAAGCCGATCGAAAACGTCTTTCAATTTAGTATTATGATCTTGAAGAGAATTGCCATAAATCACTATATCGTCGAGATAGACGAAACATTTTAATCCCTGTAAACCCGTAAGAACGTTATTCATCAGTCTTTGAAAGGTAGCAGGTGAGCCTTTAAGACCCATTGGTAACCGTTTGTACTGATAATGCCCGTAAAAAGAGAATGCTGTAAGAGGTTTACTTGAATCACCTAAGGGTACCTGATAAAATCCATTGGCCATGTCGACCACCGAAAAATACCGGGACCTACCCAATTGATCGAGTATCTCTGTGATATTTGGTAGAGGGTACGCATCAGATTCAGTAACATCATTTAATTTACGAAAATCAACGACTAATCTCCACCGTTTGTTCCCTTCGGAATCGGCCTTTTTTGGGACTATTAGAATTGGCGAATTATACGGAGAATTACTTGGCTCAATAATATCTTCATTAAGCATTTTGGTGATTTGATTTTTTATTTCTTCCTTTTGAGATTCAGGTAACCGATATGGTTTGACGTAAACCGGAGAAGTTTTTGTTAAAGGAATTGTATGCTCAACAGCCTGCGTATGGGATAATTTGTCTCCTTCCAAATAAAATATATCATAAAATATATATTGCAAATTTGTAAAATAGACTGTTTTTCCTCAACATTTACATGAGATAGATCAATTTCGCGAATTAATTGTTCGATTCTTGTACGCTCACTATGTGTAGAAAACTTAATTACGTCATAACTATCAAAATCATCGAACTCAATTTGATCACCTTTAAAAGATATTGGATTTTCTGTAGAATTAATGAGGCTTATATTACATAATCCATTATTTGGTTTAACTATAGCATTACCAACGATTAGTCCTGGAACTAGTTCCTTTTGTAAACATATTTTTGTGTCTATAAAATCGACTGAAAGAGCTGCAATAAACTCTGATCTAGGAGGAACAATAAACTTATTTGCATCTACGAGAGGAAATTCAAATATTTCACCTTGAAGTTTGAGAGAAATTGTAGAACGTTCGTAACTAATATCGACTTTGTTTGCAAGCATAAAGTCTCTTCCGAGTATTCCACTGGCATTTACCGGGAAATTGTCCGGCACCATATGAACTGGGTGGACTATAGACGCGCACTCGTTGAACTTGAATTCTCCTACACACATACCATATGAGGAAATTATGTTATCTGTTATTCCCTTTAAATTTACAACTACGTCTGTATTTATTTCCGCGTCACCATCGGCGTGACCTACTTTCAGAATTGTAACATCAGCACCTGTATCTAGTAGAAATTTTGCGTTATGTGTGTTGCTTAATAACAATGGCATAATTACATATGACGAATTTAAACAACTGTTTACCGTGTAGGTTTTGCAATTGGAGAACTTTTCCGTGACATTGGACATTTGAGATTTAATATGCGATTTAGGATTTTGTGCTAGATAATTAGTATTTGAGTTAGGCGACTTGAGATTATTGTACTTAGGATGATTATTTGAACCATTGGAGTCTAATGTATTGGGCTTGGAATTGGCAACTGATATATTTTTAGAGTTTGGATTTTGTGAAATTAGGCAGATTGGAACTGACGGACCCGAGTCGCGCTGCCTGATGTGCTCGGTCCGGGCTCGTTTCCCGAAATTTGTGAATTAGTAAAGTTGGAATGATTTTGTGCGATTTTTCTTTCATTGTTAAATTTACGTTTACGGCAATCTTCAATTGTATGCCCTAGTTTTTTGCAATATCTACAAGTTATCGTTACTGCATTAATATTGGCTTCCTGCTTAATTGGATTTCTAAATTGAAGATTTGCATTTGGATATCGAGGGAATTGGTTATTAGGATTCGAACGACATTGCGACGCTATGTGGTTATTCTTCCCACATGTATAACATTTCATTTCTCTCGGTTTTAACACTTGGCGGTTTAAATTTGGAATGGGCTTTTTGAAAATTTGTATTCGTTCCTCCTCGCAAGCAGCTGCAACCGCGTCTTGCAAGGTTTCGAATCTGCTAGCCTTAATTAACAGTTTGAATTGTGATTTTAACCCTTCCGTAAAAGCGCGAAGTGCTAATTTAGCGTTTAAATTTTGAATTGGTACCGCGGCTTCGTCTCCCTCACTAGCGATACTGGCATCGTTTAAATCTACTGTCAACCTTTCTACTCTATTTGCAAACTCCTGAACTCCCTCATTTGGTAGTTGGATGATATTTAGCAATTCCGACTGTAATTGCGCGATTGTTCGCTTTTCTAAATACTGATTTTGCAATATAGCTTTCAGCTCTTCCCAATCCTCGAAAGTTTTATATTTGATTATATCGTAAGCGGGACCTGATAATTTGGTTTTGATTACCTTAAGTAACGTAACGCTATTTTCTCGCGTCGTACAAGTTTCGGCGACGATGTCGCAGCAGCATATGAATCTGTGAAGATTTAGCTTATTCCCATTGAATTCGGGAATCATTTTTAATGCAATATCAATTTGGAAAGGCATAGCTGCAACGTCGTCGGCGAGAAAATTAGGGTTATCTAAGTTCATAAAATAGATGAGAATAATGAGATGAATTTACTTATGCTAACACCTACTTTTTCTTGATTCACGCCTAACCTGACTTCGGGATTGTAGAATGTTCCAGCAGGGCAGATGGACCTGGACTCGTCGTGACTTCGGAATTGTAGAGTAGAACGCTTCGGAATTGTAGAACGGCTGATGTTCCAACAGGACAGATGGACCTGGACGTCTGGGCACCAACCACGCAGGGGATCCTCGCCTATGATGCTGGCTCTTGGTCTGGCTCTGGCACACGGCTCTGGGATGGTTTCTTGGGGGTCTTACACAGACAGTCTGCAATCGCAAGATCTCCAATTTTCCTCCAGTTGGACCTCCTCGGAATGGATGGGATCAGTTGTTGTTCGTGTTTTGGCTTTTCGTCCGCAACACTGGAACCGGCACTCGAATTTTCAGAATCTCTTCTTACTTCTGTTGAGCAGCCACCGAATTCACAGCAATTTTCAAACTACCCGACACCTGACACCAAATTTGTTGCGGGTCTTCTTATGAAAAGTCCAATTTACGGATTGATCATTTATTGTCCATAAGTCGGTACATCTGATTCCTTATGTTAGTGATTGATGATGATGGTGATTAACTTATCTACTTAATACTTGAATTATAACTGAGTTTCCTAACTATTAGATACTGAATTCCAGAGTTTTGCCCCCCTCCTGATGGGATGAGGTGACCAGTTCCAGCCAATAGGAAAGTACCACGAGACCGTTGGAAACACGGTATTACACATAAAACGAATATAGCAAGATCAGCGGTTTTAACTGGCACATTTCTTGTTAACACTATTCTGAAATTCAGCATTACTCGAATGCATGATGTCATGTTTTAAAGACAAAGAACTTAACCAGAGATTATCCTAATACTAACTAATACAGGGTGTAAAGCCTCGCTTTACAACAAATGTTTTAGTTCGCTATGCGCAGGCGCGCTGACTGAATTTGACCGCGAATTTTAAACAACACTGTTGCGGCCTAATTTGCGCATACGCGTAGTGCTCGCGCATGCGCTTAGAGCAAGTTGTGATTGTAGAAAGAAATAGAATAGAGTATCTTCCATTTCGCTTTGAAAGCTGAACAACCTCTCTTTCTAGGCGCATTATACCAGTATAAGTTATTTGCCTAAAATGTACTTGTACCACTGAAATCGATTTTTAAACATCACAGTTGAAATTGCAAATATTGCCAAATCAAGATTGCAATTGAAAACAACTGAACAATTTGGAATATCACTATTTTACGTAACTTTCAACCGCTTTTACGAAGCCATTTCAATTTGGAGTTATCTTCCCAGGTGTTTCTGTTATATATTTCATCGCTGTACATCATCTAAACGCAAAAGGTAACAACATTTTCATTGAACGGCCCTTAGTCATTCGCATCAACTTGACTTTACCCAACTATGGTGCAATTGCGAATAACAAAACTCAACCGCTAGCAAAGACTTCCACGAGAACTATGACAAGATACAAGTTAACTCAGGGCGAATGGATTTCGAATATTACCGGCTAACGGTCGCGGTAATACCGACCACGCACTAAAAGCGACATCGGCAGGCCTCATAACTCTCGGCCACGCGGCCAAATACAAAAGTGGAGAACTAGGAAGTTCCACGGACAACTTTGTGAAGTGTTTTTCAATCAATCGCATTACAGTAGATTATTTTTTAACAAAACGTTCGAAATTTTTTTTTGCGTATTATGTTCGGAAACGGTCATCTGGGCGACGGATAAATAGACTACGAACATCTGGACAACTACGCGACTGTAATCGTCAAATTAAACAATATTTTGTAAGATAATAAAAAACTCTTATAATGACGTTTATTTTTATTATGAAGACACATTTGTATTCAAATTTCTGCGCAATTCAATAAGTTAGTTAAAACATATTTCCGTTTCTATGAATATGAGTAACCGCATTTGTTTCTAATTGCTGTATGAGTTTTATGAGAGAAGTAAAAAATGAGTTATTACAACTTATTATGGACTAGGCTTAGGCGTGTGATAAAGATTGTGCACTTTATAGCTAAAGGCAGTCAAAACTAAAAAAAAATTGAGTTACCTAGTTATAGCATGGTGATTATAGCATGGTATTATCGCAGTATACTGCAATATTTGGACATTTTAAAAATCTGAATAAAGTATAGTAAAATATTATAGGTAAGACCTACACCAAAATTGGATAGATAAAAAAATGTCTAAAAAATTGTAGTATCCCACGCACTCTTTTAATGTTTATAATAAAGTTTTCTATGTTTTTCGTAGTGTTCGAACGACCTCTGGCGGAACATATGTGCAGTGAGACTGGCGGTGATCTTCGAAGACTTTTGACTTTGATTTTGACGGGAACTAGGGATGATTCCAACGTGACTGACGCTAATGCCGCCAAAGAAAAGGCCGAAGCTCTGTATGCTGCGGGAGAAGGCATGCTGGGAACGCAGGAGAGTACGTTTTCTGCCATACTGGCTCACGAAAATTTCAAGCAATTGCGACTAATCTTTGAAGAGTACAAGAATGTTTCGGGGAATACAATAGAACAGGCGTTGAAACATGAAGTAGATGGTGACTATTTGGATGCGCTCTTGACTATAGGTAAATTGTTTCTTGCTCTTGCCCGAATTAAGATGAAAATAAATGTTGTGTTCCCGTTCTCATTAATCTAGTGGAAATAACTAGTAAACATTAACATTTTTACTTTGGAACCCACTGTAAAAGCTTCCATAAAATAGTCCTGAAAGTAATCCTGGATGTTTGGCTTTTCTTAGTCTTCTGTTTCATTGTGGATGGTCTTTCTTTGTTCTACAGCTTATTATCTTGTTAAGCATATCTTTGGACCTTTTACAAAACTATGTTGTAAAAGGGTAGACGGACGCCTGCGTGGCTTCGTTATATGCCTATTCCAAATCGGTAGGTAGGCTTTTGGAACCAAAAATGAGTACCCATTCGTGGGTCCTCTGTATACTTTTAAAATACAGGCACTTAGGGGAACCTTATAACACATTTTTTTTTACTTCTCTTGTTTATCACAGCATACAGTAGAGATCTGGTGTTTGAATATTGAATTGAAAATTATCCAGGTATTTTTGTAAGTGGATTCTTAGTGCTAGTACGTCTAAAAACAAGCATCCATAGTGACCTTATTTTATTAATTCTCTCATTTTGATAATCAAATTATAGATAAAGTGTATTGTTGTAATAATGTATACAGGATTCGGAAAAATTCCCGGAATACCTGAATAATACCCCAACCGTAAACAACTTCAAAAAGTTTTACAAACAAAAGCTTTTTAGTTTTAAACTAGCTATTGTTTAAATATATTTTTAACATGCAGAATGTTCATTATATTCTGGAAATTTGTTTCCTTAAAAAAAAAACGCTCTGTTTATTTTTACATTTTTTAATTCTTAGATTAGTTCCAAGAACTTGTTGTAGGAATCATTTTTGTGTTATCAGCAATAAATCAAAGTTGGTGAAAACTACCGGATCACTTAAATAATTCTCCAAGATTAAACCACCATCACATACCCAAAAAAATTTCAAACAGTTTTTTTTTGGTTTTATTTTATTATGGAAGTTTTGTAAATTTTTCTTTTTGTTATCACACCCTGTATATTTTTATTTTTTTAATTGAAAGATTAATTCTAACAATTTTTATAGAATATTTTTTTATATAAAATGCATCATTTTTGAGTTATAAGCAATAAATATTGTACATATAGAAATACTATCGGTTAAAACGGTTAAAATGTAATTGACACGGATGGGACGACCATGTCAATTACACAATTTAAGGTGGTGCCCCTTAAATTACTCTGGATTAAAATACTCTTATCGAAAAGAGTTCGGAAAAGATTTCCTCTGCTTATATGCCTCTCCAAATCGTTCATATATATTACAAATAGTAGGTGGATGTCCCAAAAGTTACCCCGGAGGCACGCGCACTAGGGCTTCCAGTCCCGGGTTACGGGATCCCGACAAATAATAAGGTTTTTTGGGATCCCGGGATTATAAATCTAAATCCCGGGATCCTAAAAAAGTTAACTTTAAATTATTTTCTTATTTTTTTTGTTAATTAACGAAATGTGGGCACTGACGTACAATAAATCAATTGAGCTGCTACTTTTTAAGTGTGCATATCAGTCTATAACAGCACCCTTTCTGATTAAATTAAGTATCAAGCATAACATGTTCGTTTACACCAACATGTTGCTATAATAGGAAGAACAGATTTTGCAAGTACTAGATATAATTCGATATGGAGACAAACATTAACCTTTTCAACTTGCCTAAGTCTTTTTAGTTACTTTATCCTCAACAATCGTAAAAATAAAGAATATTGTTGCGGATTTCTTTACCTGGATTTAGTGATGTACTACAGAATATAAAATTAGTAAATAGGTAATAAAATACAGCGAAACAGTTTCTTCCAGTTCCACTAAAAAATGTAATATTTTGGTACGAAGGTCTCGAGATTGTGATGAGCAGTGACAGAGGTAATATGGTCACTTTCGACATTTCTTCATCGCACAATTATCGCTTATTTTAGCGGAAAAGTTTTGTCAGAAAAAGGCACTAATAAAATCTATAATGTATGGTTGGGCTATTTAAACTGTATTTGAGAAAACCGAAACACGTACAAGTATCTAATATTATTTTTTTTATGACAACAAATTCAATATTTAATATTCTAATAAGTTGCACTGATTATTTCATCAATTTAATTTTTGTTTTGTTTTTAATTTTAAACAATAATAATAACGTCTTCACATGAATAAACATCCATGACATATGAATTCTAAAGTTATCCAATTTTATCTTAAGAAAGAAAACAAAAATACGTCAAATGTTTTATTGGCATCAATATGGAAAATTGAAAATTTGGCTCGATCAAACAATTTCTTTTGCTGTGACTTCTTGAAACATTTTACAAAAATGCAATTTTTTTTAGCAAATTTAAGATGTAAGTGCAAAATATTATCAAATAGAGCATATATTTTGTTTATTATTGATGTCAATACGCACACTTTGACACCTTTTAAACCGTCAATTTTGGTTTTCTACTAGTAAAATTTGAAAACGTTGATCAAGTTCCGGGGTAAAAGATATTATCCAATAAAATATATTTTAGGCGTCTCTTACTGACTGGATTTGTCATCCCAGGCGTTTGGATGCGCCAATTTTCGCTTTTCTCATGAATCCCGGGATTACAACATCTTAAATCTCGAAATCCTGGGATCAGTATATTGTCCGGGATTGGAAGCCCTAACGCCCATCCTTAGAATAGACGATCTCGAATAGATCGACGAATCGACGCTTACGGTCTGAAAGCACCCCTGATTCCTAATAATCTTATCTTGTAATGTCTCATGCACCACAGTGTACCGGTCAATGCCATCAAGGATCTTACAAATCAACTCAAACAAAGCCGAATCACAGGACAATCCTGGCAAGAACCCAAACTGACTGGGCGATATGGCACTGTGACGCGCAAAAAACATAAAACCGATTACCTATAAATTTAAAAATGCAGACAGAATTCAAATCAGCCTATAATTATCTACGTTTTCTATTGGACCTTTTTTTGAGTGTTGTATAACATGTTTTAAATAAAAATATACATTCCATGACCCTGGAATCCCTGTAATTATAATTTATTACTACCGATTTATGGCCAAGTAATATAGGCATAAGGAGATTCGATTTCCAAATACATCAAGAATTTGTAACTAAGAATCCAAGGTATTTTTATAACGCCAGGCGTCTCTCAACACAATACGCCTACATTGGACAAACAAAGCTGAGTCAAACCCACAAAACACTTAATGCTGATGTCGACTAATGTACAGACCATGACAAATAAAGTTCAAGCGATACAAAGCGTGGAAGAAGCCCACATAATTTGCATGAACACTGGCTTTCGGACAACACCTCTGACCTGTATAATCTGCAACGTTACAGAAAGGTCACAACCTTTAACAGAACCACTCACACGCACGGAGGAGTACTCTTTAATGACATACCAGCAGTGATGTTAAATACCCGGGTATTTATTATCAAGGGTAAATACCCCGGGTAAATACCCGGGTTTTAACCCAAAGTGGGAATTTATAGGGGTATTTATAAACATAATATTGTTATTAAAAATAGCAGTAAAAAGAAATATTTAATTACTAAATAAAGGATATTCTTTTATCATAAAATCATGGCTTTTTTTATCACAAAATAAAGGTTAAATAAGAATTAAAATAAAAACAGTCTTAAAACAAAGAATAAAAATATCATCTGACGATATATGAACAGCACACATCTTCTTGTCATCATCGTCCATTCAATCGTGTGGATCTTCCATATTTTCTCATTCTGCTATCGAATAAGATTTAGCAGAAACTTATGATTATATGTTAAGTATGACAACTTAGCGGCGTTTGTCGTTGTAAATCAATTTCTTATTTTGCTATGAATCCAGCTAAATATAGTTAATGTTCTTATATAACTCAAATATTTTACATAATTTGTAATCAAGAGTACACATCTACAGAGTGTCCCATTTTTCCCGCAAAACTTTTTTCCAGATAGTAAATGCCACACTGAGTAAAAAGTTTCATGTGGACATGTATTCTTTATTCCTTAAAAAATTTCAACCATTTGAAATATGTAATTGTAAAATTATTGCAAAACTGTATTTTAAATGAGTTGACTTCTTTAGGAATTGATAAAACTAATATGTCGGCATGAAAGAAATATTATACTCAGAATGACAATTACTTGTAGAGAAACAAATTTCTAAAAAGTTTCATATGTATTTTGTATACCTATTTTCCGATAACAGCGAAACCTCACAGTGTACACCATATACCTAAAGAAGTGCTTCCTATCAGTCCACAACATCAAACATACCTTCTTGAAGCACAAAGACCGCACAACTATGACACTCGCAAAAAAGACCACTTACTGGCAGATTTCTCTCGGCTATCTACAACAGCATACACCGGCAACATTGTCAAAATATACAACGCCCTCCCAAACGACTGGGAAAGTAAAACCATATCAGCCTTGGTAGCAGATCTTCATGCATAGCTGCTTACAGCTTAGCGCAGTTCAGCAACACTCTGGTGGAGTTGGAAAGAAATGGAAATTAAATTGTTATTAATAAATACTAAATACTACTAAAAATACTACATATTTCATAATTTAAATTTACAACCTTATAACATTATATCTGCATGCATATAATAAAATTAACTGACTTCCAGCCTTACTTTATGTCTAAACAACTTATAGCTTATTTGAAGAGAAAGTCCATACGGCGAGTTTTAGAAGCAGCAAACTTGTCAATAACCTCCTTCTGACTACTATTCGCGTAATAGTGGCGGCGCGTTATTTAACGATCTGTTTTTCTATAACTGTTATTTGCTTATAACAGTTCGCAACAGTGACTTCTTTTAAAATATTGCAGATCCAACTGATACGTTGAGACTGCGCTGTACAGTGTTGCCATCAACCAACAGCAGCAGCTGGGTAGTCGTGCGTAACAGTGTAACCAAAATAACAGATGGGCTACGAAATAACAGATATACGTAAGTGGTAATTCTTATACAAGAAGCAGCACCACGGAGACAGCTAGTCTCATCGCCCATATCAATAACCATTGCAATATAAATACTAATCTTATGATCATGATGGCACATAGTTCGTTGTAGTTCATAGTCATGCCTCTTATTTGTACAAAGAGCCGATAAATATAGCAGTAATCTAAAACATAACACAAATAAGTACAACCCGTTATTTTAAGCTGTTAATTTAATATAACGTAAATACGATATATATCGTACTAACGTAAACCATAAAACATAAATAACGACAACGGATTAACTGTTATTTTAAGTTGTTTTTTAAGCTGTTATTTTAAAATAAATTTAACAGTTGCCACTGTTATTTAAATATAACAGTTTTGCCCATCCCTATCACGTATGCTTCCGATAAGGTCATTGCTTGAGAACGCATTGCCAAAGCAAAGTCTCTTTTGGCCCATGGAGCTCCTTGAGAAACTATTTATCCTTTTGCGATTTGAAAAGCAACGTTCTGCTTCAGCTTCCAACGAAAATGTTCTTATTATTTTTAATTGTTTTATATTTTCACTGAATGATTTAGATTATGTTGTACCTATTGATTATGCAATTGAATATTCCGTTGGCATGTACTGTAGGCCTGCCATGTATTTTTATTTCAGCCTTGTCGATGCAATGGAGACTACAAAACAATTAACTAAGAAATACTACATTCAATTTAGTGCACTGGATTCATTGTTCTCTTTTTTATTATTTTAGCGTAATTAGCGCTTCACAGTGTCCTAATACTACCGAATACTACATGCAATCATAAACACATGTTGCTTTGCTTCAAGATAACACCGGTGGAGGGGGGGGGGGCTCTTGGTCACTTTGTTGATCGATGCTACCTTTGTGGTTTGGCCAGACGGTACTGACACAATGCTTGGCTTTGTAAGGACGACCTATTGGCTTCTTCTTCATACAATTCCAGGAAGTAATTGGCGAATAACGGTGAAAGAGGTGATCCCGTGGCTGCGCCCTCTACCTGCTCATACATCGCCCTCGCCCACTTGAAGTATGTGGTGGAAAGACAATACTCTATAAGATCAGGTACATCGGTTGTTAAAACTAGGGGGACAAGTGCTGTTTAAAAAAGAAGCGTTTAGGTCAAGTCCTTACAAACCCAAGCATTGGGTCCTTAACCACCTGAACAATATTAGTCCTTCCATCAAACTCACGATGGAAATAGAATCCGATAATCGGGTACCATTCTTGGATGTGCTGGTATACAGAACGGCAACGGGCACGCTACCGTAAGAAGACACATACCGATCGGTATTTGATCACCAAATCACACCACCATGCCCAACAGAAGAGAAGTGTTATTAACACTCTGTTCAACACAGCCGAGAAGGTATGTGACTCCAGCACCTTGGAGGACGAACAGAAACACTTAGGTGTGCCCTACGTCAGAATGGATACACCAAGTCGGACATACGGGGTGTCACACAAAGAAAACCGCACGCCTCAGAGGAGCCGCAAGTGTCAAATGGGTTCGCTTGCTTACCATACGTAAGTGGGGTATCAGAAAGAATCGGTAGATTACTGAAGAAATCGGGTATGACGGTTGCAATGGCTACTGTATAAATAAACTACAATTTTTCCACTATAATCATAAGTAACATATATTATATGCTTGACCATTATAACTCCAATGGATTATTGGATATAAATCATACGTGACGAGAGGAAATATTTGAATCCTTTTCAATTTACAAGCGTAGAAAGTATTTTCGCAGATTTCAATTGTGGACTGCTTTAGGACGCTCAACTTATCTGAAACGGACAGTAATTTTATCGATTTCTTGGATAAGTGTTCGATATGGCGAGTTGGGCGACAATATGTTGTTGACTTTACTATTTAAAAAAAATCAAATGTAAAATTTATTATACACATTTATTTAATTGTCATACTTCTTTCAGTTGAGTGCATCCAGAGTCCTCCAGCGTTTTTCGCTCAAAGAATCTACAAAGCCATGCACGGTATGGGCACTGACGACAAGACACTGATTAGGGTGATTGTCAGCCGTTCCGAAATCGACTTGGAAATAGTAAAAGATGAATTTGAGAGGCAGTACAACAAAACTTTGAGCAGCTACGTTGAGGTACGTAAACATGAAAACTATAGCTATGCGTATTATGCTGAATGTTGTATTTTTTCAGCAGGGCGAAACCTCTGGTGACTACAAAAAGGCTTTGTTGGCGATCTTGAAATAAGCAACAAGTGCAAACGAGAATTTTCCATTTCCATAAATCCATTTACGTAGTATTTTATTGTGTGACTCTATATTTTACATCATACATGATGATTTTAGCCGTATAAGCTAAAATGGATGGTAATGTGATACCGTCAACATCAATCTAGGAAATCCTCAATATTTTATAGAACCATATAATGTAATTATGTCTTTACTATGTCTTTATTACACAAAACGAATATATGTATGTTTATTAATTAAAATTCTACATTAAGTATGTATGTATTCTTATAATAGCATGTATGCCCAAGACATCAAATTATACCAACCCCCACTTGTTGACCATAAATTAAATAAGAACGAAACTGTTATACGTTGGTGTGATATACATTGTGAAATTGATACCGCAAGCCCTCTGTTATCTTTTCACCATACTAGTGTTGTGATGGCATGACCTTGAAATTGTACGTTTATTTTTGCCTTTGAACATTAGAATAAAGACTTTTTGTATTAGACAGATGAATTTTTAATATGTCCCTCTGCCAAGACCCTTCATTATTGAGATATTTTGTCATTTGACCTTTGGATATTAAATTTTAGACGACACTACAAACTTTCCACTCCATAAATCTATAAATAATATGTTATTTTTATTTGGTAAGTTTAATGTGTCATTGATTTACTTGTTTTTGGTTCAGCACGGAGTACTAAATATTATATGGAATGAAACGTAGGTAAGTAGCAATATTACACTCACTATACTTACGTCAGTGTAAATTGGGTGGCACATAAATAATGTGTCATCAAAAGTCTCATTTTGACAAGACTTCGCTATCTAAACGCGCCAGTCCCATAGAGCTATCGCCAAGGGTGTGCACTGTGCATTCAAGCATAAATCTTTGGCCAGACCTGACCGATCAAAGCAGGAGCGTCAGTTAAGAAGCTCCCGCCTTACAGACCTTCACAGAACAGGACAAACCCACTGACGCCATGCCACGATTAAAATAAATGATGTGCAGTTATATTAAACAAATGACAAAGTAAAAGAAAATATGCTCACAAACAATAACAAAATTATAAGAATGTTCAAAATAAAATAATAGAAATGCCAATAATAATAACAATAAGCCTGCAAAGTTTGCTTCCAATGTTTGCAATGCGAGAATCCCGACAACAAACATACGCCGGAATCTCTAATATGTATATCTGAAGATATCGACACTGATGCTGTCGGAGCCACGAGCGATCCTCAACATCGGCGAATTGTTACACTGCCGTTTTTACGGAATGTTTTGAAGGGATTATGCTCTGCTACTGTCGCCGCTTTCAAGTTTCTCAGGTCTTGCACACAGGTTGAATTCTTACTGGTTGGTTGCGCCCCCCCGTGATTTTGCATGGGTAGCTTGAGTTGGAACGTGTTTCCGCTATCCGCCGTAAGATGCCGCTTCCTGTACCTCTTGGGCGATTTATAATTTATTGCGTAACTTTTCGACGCGACGTCGTAGAGCGACGATTTTTGTTTTATGGTGACGAGGCAAAATTCAGCTCTACATCAAGTCATCGTTCGTGGAATTTGGTTCACTATTAACAGAGTTTGAATAAAGTTGCGTATTTGAGTAGGGCTAGTTTTTATGCGGGGTTCGAGACAGTGTATTTTCCCATTCATTTCTCCTGTTTTCTCTTAATCTACTGTTCAGATTTGGTCGACCGGGTTATTATGAGTCTCCTTGGATTTTTCTGCTCCTAATGACTGGTTTCCTTTGATTAAAGTCGCTCTAATTGCCTTTTTGCGAAGTTTTTGGTCCGGTTAAAGTGGGGAGCGAGGCTTTATATAGATCCGCATTTGGTCCGTCTGGATTGTTGAGTCTTGGTTGTTAGACGAATCGCTGTCAGTCAACTTTATCCTGGAGTCTACGTGAAGCTGTGTGGAAGTGACTTGGAGTTACTCGTTTGTTTGGTGCCTTGCTGGTATACGAAGTATCTCTCGCTGTATGCGGAACCATCCTTCCCAAGCTGAGAAGTTTTAACCATTGTAGTGTGTTATATGGTTGGAACCCCGTCGCCTTTTGTGCGGATTTAGTACGTAGATTACTGTTGGATTCACCGTTAAGCCCGCTCAAGATCTTAGGGTGAGTCTCTGGTTCGTTTATTACTTTTAGAATTGGTTCCTTATTGCGGGGAATATTTTTAGGCTTCTTCGTCTATTCATCGTCGGATATTTATTCATCGTCGGATATTTATTCATCGTCGGATATTTATTCGTCGTCTGGACCTCTTGGATATTTATTCTACGTCTGGTGGCGTCTATCCTTTTCTGTGGTGTCTTCGTCTGGGGACGTTTTCGTCTTTGGATCGGAGGACAACCCTTTCGATCGGAGGACCAGTTTCGTGGAGTGATAACTTTGGCACGACTTGATCGAGTGGATCTAGCGGACTGGGTGGCGTCCTGGAGTGGCGCGTCGGAAGCTGCGGAGAGTTTGCCTTGCTAGGACTGCGGGTGTCTTCGTGGAACGGGGACATTCCTTCGCTGCCGAGGTCAAGGTTTGACTTATATTTATATCTCCACCGGGCCCCTGCGTGGCCCTCGCCCTTGACGCAGTGCTGCCGGAAGTTTATTCGTGTCGTAATTAATTGTATTTTGCTTTCTTTGTATAATTTACTTTGGGTGAGCCGTTCACCACTATCGTCTCTTTGTCCGGAAGGTTTCTAACCTCACCTACCCCAACAAACAGCTGTTGCGGTGGACCGTTGTTGTGCGTATGATGCAACGGTAACTAGCCTCCCTCAACCTCGTTACTAATTTTTTATTTGATTTGAATTTCAATTATATAGATTGATTTAATTTGATTTAATTTAATTTAATTTAATTTAATTTAATTTAGTTAGATAAGTTTATCTTATCTTTGTCTTTTCTAAATTTACTTGGTTGTTTATATTTGATAAACGTTGAGGTTAGGTTAGTCGGGTGAAGGTGTACCGGCAAAGTGTTTCCGTAAGGTTTGAGAATTTTAATTTACAATTTAATTTTGAATTTGAATTGTCCTGGTCATTTGGGACAATAATTTATTTAATATTGCCTTATTTTAATTTATTAATTTCATCCATTTTGACACTATTGTTAATCAAATTCCCAACGCTTTTGGGTCGGATTCATTTAATTTAATTTTACGTCTGGAGGAATATTATCCCAGATACGGCGGTGAATTTCGTGCTTGGCCAAGAACGTGTTCGTCGGTTGTCGCATTTATCTTTCGGGTTTTTTTTTCAGGTTAATTATCGGCACTAACGTTGCCGAAGCGTTGCTATTTGATATTTTGGTGTATTTGATAAATTATATTATTGTGACTCGTTCTGGTGTGGATTATTTGAACGGTGGTCGACCTTGCTGGTCAGTAGATATTTTCCCGAGATACCGCTGTAATTTCGTGTACTTTTTTTACTTTTTTTGTCTATGGGTATTTAATAAACTTGATTTTCCGGCAACTTTGGTTCTCTTCTTGTCCCTGTGTGGCATCATTTCTCTTTCAGCCAGCTTTCACAATCAAGCGATAGTCCACGGCGGGGGTTAGATTGTGTGGCGCCCATTTTGGAACACCTTGCGGTTGGATGTTGTTTATCCCCACGCCCTCTCCCAGAGTTGGTCGGTGCAACCCCAAGGACTGCATGAGCGCACAGGTAGAGCTCAAGGTTCCGGAACTTATTTTTGAAATATTTTATAGCTTTCATCGGGAATAGAAAGTCAAGGTGTTTCATTGGCGCCCAACGTGGGGCCCTTCTTTGTTAATTAGGTCGTCCTTAGTTGATTAAATTTGGTTGTTGTCTTCGAGTTTGTTTTTTTTTTGCTGCCTTGCTGCTGAACTGCTTCCGCTTTGCTGCTTGGGATTTTTGTTGTTGTTGTTGTGTGTTTTGCCGTTGGTGTAGCACGTGTGACCTCCCCTCTCCGAGCGGTTCCCTCCATTGTTGGTATTTATTTGATTTTCGTTCGTGACTGATTCTTTCTCTGTCGCCATGACCGCGCCTGCGATGAATGTGAACCATTTGAAGCGAGATGAATTGGAATTCGAGCTTCAAGTGCGAGGAGTTGACCCAACTGCCATGACTGTTATTGATATCCGGGCCAGCTTGCGGTCGATGATGAGGCTGGAGCGGGCCCAGCGTCCTCTCCATTACCCCAAGTACGTGTTCGATGATGAAAAGGATTTGGATGCCATCTCTGCAAAGTTTACCGAGCTGGAGCTCTTGGTGCAGACGATGGGAGAGGATCGATCCGGTCACCCGCGCTGCTGTTCCCGGGTACTGCATTTGTTGGGCCGTGTGGATGGAATTCCTACGGAAGGAGTTGTGGCTGCCACTGCGAAGAAGCGAGGAGAATGGCTTGCTAGAGTCTCTGCTCTGTTGACACGCTTGCAAAGGAGATCTCGACCTCGGGATTTAAATCTAAGCAACTCCCTCCTTAGTGCTGACGGCGGGGATGGCACTGAGGTTGACGACGGTGATGATTCCGATGTTGGAGATTCCGATGAGCCTCCGGCGCGGGACACCAGCATGCGTTCATCGAACCCTAGAACGAGTGATCGACCAGTTCCCCTGTATAAGTGGAATCTTCATTTCTCCGGAGATCCCAAATCTATGTCCGTGATGGATTTTCTGGATCGTGTCCATGAGTTGAGTAGAGCTCGGGGTTGTACTGAGGAGGACTTGTATCGCTCATCGTTGGATTTGTTCACCGATAAGGCGTTGTTGTGGTATCGATCGGCCATTCGGAAGTGTAAGACTTGGAAGGAACTGTCCGAGTTGCTAATGAAGCATTACCTCCCTCCCGACTACCGAAGTCGCTTATTCCAGGAGCTTCTGGGTAGGACCCAGGGACTCAATGAGCCTATCGTCGAGTATTTATCGTGTATGCAGGCTCTGTTTGCCCGGTATGGACAGATGTCCAGGGATGTACAGCTGGATATAGTACGACGAAATTTGGCCCCCTTTTATACAATGCAGCTCCCCCCGGTCCATAATATGGAACAGTTGGAAGCAGAATGTCTCCAACTAGAGACAAAGAAGTACCGAGCCGATCATTATCAGGCCCCTCCTCGTCGAAGTCGAGATTGCGTCGAGCCTGAGTTGGCGTGCATATCTTCTAGTTTGGAGGCCGCTTCTGTGTCTTCAGCTCCCCAGCGACCTCCGAGGGACCTCACCGGCGTGGAATGCTACAACTGTCACAAGAAAGGACATATGGCTAGAGAGTGCCCGCGAAAGCAGCCCCGACCCAAATGGTGCTATCGATGTAAGCGCCCGGATGTGACGATGCGGACTTGTCCCGATTGTAATCCTCCCCGTTCGGAAAACTCCGATCGGAGGGCCTGATTGGTCATCAGAGGTCCTCCATACACCCCCTTTCGACCCCCGACGCTGCGCATCGTGTTCTGCTTGATTTCATCATCTCCCATGCTTCCGGTGACTCAAGACCTTACCTTAACGTCTCAATTTTGGGCTTCGACATGCTCGGTCTGTTGGATTCGGGAGCGACCAATACCATCGTTGGAGAGATGGGCTACCGAGCTTTGTTATCTCTGGGCCTTGTCTTGGACTCGACTTCGCGCCGCGATTGTGCCGTGGCCAATGGTGATGTTTGTTCTTCGTTGGGAACCATTGCGACTCCTTTTTCGTTGATAGGAAGGACATGTGTTTTAAATGTAATGGTGATTCCCGCTCTACCCCATAGGCTGATCCTGGGGATGGATTTTTGGCGCGGAATGGGTATAATCCCCGACTTGCGTAACGACGTGTGGAGGTTCGTCGATGGTGCGACGGAGGTGTGTGACTTGCAGATGCGAGATGAGCTGACGCCGCCGCAGCGATTAGCCTTGAATGGTTTGATTGACCGTACTTTCCGGTCCATGGGCTCCGGAGTATTGGGTACTGTTACTTCAGTGGAACATGAAATAGTGACTGATTCGCCTCCTATCAAACTCCGCTATTACCCGGTTTCCCCTGCCAAACAGAGGATCGTTGATGACGAATTGGAGAAGTTATTGGAGCAAGGAGTGGTGGAACCCTCCAAGAGCGCTTGGTCAGCACCTATACTTCTCGTTCCCAAGAAGGACGGAAGCTACCGCTTTTGTGTAGACTACCGACGTCTTAATGCGGTCACCAAGCGGGACGCATACCCCCTTCCTTATATCTCGTCTATTCTCGATCGTCTGAGGGACGCCAGGTACCTGACCTCTCTAGACATAAAGTCAGCGTATTGGCAGGTTCCGGTCGCCGAAAAATCGCGCGAGCTGACCGCTTTCACTATCCCCGGAAGAGGCTTGTATCAATTTCGAAGAATGCCAATGGGTCTGACGAACGCCCCGGCGACCTGGCAACGCTTGATCGATAGCGTGTTGGGAGCGGATTTGGAGCCTTACGTGTTAGTATATTTAGATGACATTATTATCATTTCACCCGACTTTGACACCCATCTCTCAATCCTGGAAAAGGTTCTGGACCGTCTGCAAGCGGCTGGATTGACTATCAGTCAAGCCAAGTGTCCGTTCTGCCGACCCGAACTTAAGTATTTGGGGTATGTAGTGGACAGAAACGGACTCCGTGTGGACCCCGGAAAGGTGGAAGCAATTTTGAATATTCCGGTACCCCGGTCGGTGTCGGAGATTCGGCGGTTTGTCGGGATGGCGAGCTGGTATAGGCGGTTTGTTCCGGACTTTGCCTCCATCCTCGCTCCTATTAATGACCTCACGAAGAAGGGTGCGAAGTTTGTTTGGTCTTTGGAATGTGAACGGGCATTTGTTGCGGTGAAACAACATTTGGTCTCCGCCCCTATTCTAACGTGCCCCGATTTCGTGAAGCCCTTTTGCCTGCAGTCCGATGCCTCCGCGTTTGGTCTCGGTGCGGTCCTTACTCAAAGTTTCGACGAGGGAGAACGGGTGATTGCCTTCTTATCCCGCTCCTTGATCCGCCAAGAGAGGAATTTCTCGACGACGGAGCGTGAGTGTTTAGGAGTTCTATGGGCCGTGGAGAAGCTGCGGCATTACCTCGAGGGAACCCGTTTCACGGTCATTACTGACCACGCCTCCCTAGTGTGGCTTAATAACCTGAAGGACCCCACCGGGCGATTGGCTAGATGGGCCGTCCGCTTACAGCCATTCGACTTTAATATCGTGCATCGGAAGGGAAGGGATCTCGTGGTGCCGGACTGTTTATCTCGGTCTGTGCCGGTTGCCGTTGACGTCGTGGAGATGCTGGATGAGCAGTTTTCCTCTACCACGGATGTTTGGTACCGCGGTATGATTTCGCGCGTGGAGGCCAATTTGTCCAAGTTCCCTCAATGGAGAGTGGAGGCCGGTAGGCTGTATAAGTATGTTAAATCGACCCGTTTTAGCCTTTCTGATCCCGGCGAGGAATGGAAGCTGGTGGTCCCGAAGGATTGTAGGAGTTTGCTGCTAAGAAGGTACCATGATGACCCTAGCGCTGGTCATGTGGGGGGATACAAGGTTTATTGGCGTTTGCGGGAGAGATTCATATGGCCGAAGATGCACGTGGATGTCGCGAGGTATGTGCGACGGTGTGTGATCTGCGCCGCGCAGAAGCCTGAGCAACGTGCTCCCGCAGGACTGATGGGCACCCGCCCGGAAGTTTCTCGTCCGTGGCAGGTTATTAGTCTGGATTTTGTGGGACCTCTGCCTCGTTCCTCCAAGGGAAATACATCTCTTCTGGTGGTTAGTGATTATTTCAGTAAGTTTGTCCTACTTTTCGCCCTCCGTTCGGCGACTGCTAAGAGCCTTGCGAGGATCGTGGAGGACCATGTTTTCCTCGTGTATGGCGTGATCTGCGACAATGGCGTCCAGATGAGGAGCAAGGACTTTAAGCATATGTGTGACTCGTACGGCACGACAGTTTCCTACACTCCGTTATATTATCCCCGGGCAGATCCCGTGGAACGGGTCAACCGTGTTGTGAAGACAATGCTGGGATGTTATGTTAAGGATAACCAACGTAAGTGGGACGAGTACCTTGCGCCCATCGGTTGTGCCATACGCGCCTCGCGTAGCGAAACCACTGGATATTCCCCGTTCTATGTAAATTTAGGCAGGCACTACGTAGGCTGTGGTGGAACCTTCAACCAGGCCTTAACCGAGGACCCTCCCGACGTTCCTACCAGAGTCAAAGGGTTTCAGGAACTCTTTCTGCAAGTTAAGAAAAAGCTTATAGCCGCCCAGGAACGTGGTCGCAGGGTGTACAATTTACGACGACGACCTGTGCAGTATGTCGTGGGTCAGCAGGTATGGGGAAGGAATAAAGCTCTTTCCGACGCGGCTAATTATATTAACGCTAAGCTCGCTGCAAAGTTTGTTGGCCCGTATGTTGTGAAACGAAGGATGGGTTCGTGGACGTACGAACTGGAGGATAGTGATGGAAAGTCCCGCGGAGTTTGGCATGTTCAGGATTTGAAACCTGCTGTTGAGGATGAGACTTTGAGATAAAACACCCGCGCTCTGCTGGAGGGGCATAAGAATACTTCAGCCGTGAGCCTGCGTTCAGTAAAAGTCTGATAAAGGGACGCGGATATCCCATTCCACCCACCATCGTCTCCTGGATCAGGAATAGGAATGCCCTCTTCCCAACGCGCGGAAGTGGGAGAGTTTTCTTGTATATTGAGTCTTTTTGATGAGGAATTTCCTCTCAAAAATGTTTTGGATTTCTTTTGAAGGTATGCCGGTGCCACCACCCTAGGGGTCGGGTGTTCCTAGGTTTTGTATTTCGATTTAACGTTCAGTCTTTTTTTTTGGTAGGTGGTACATTTTTTTTTGGAAGGCAATGTGCCTTGGTTTTTGTTTTCGGGGAACCGCCTGTGTTGCATACTGCTGGAGTTCGGGCCGGGTGTTGGGTCCCGTGGTGAATCTGTTTATGTCTTCTTGTTCTCGTTCTTGTTGCGTTTGTCCGGAGGTTGTACACGAGGGTCTAGCCACTCGGCTAGAGCGCAATGCAACCTCCAACTCCTATCTTTCTGTATTGTCCCTTTTATGTTATGATTCACCATTGGCGTCGGCCTTCGGCTTGGGCATCAGCGGTGCACAGTGCGGTGCCTTTTCAGTTAGGTTAAGTAAATTTCATTAGTTGTTTGTCCTCCGGTGCATTTTTAGGCGTGCGGGTTGTTGTTTCAGTTGCCGGTCAGGAGTAACCCGGAAAATCTTGGGAAGATTTCCCGTTATGAAAGGAGAGGGGGAATGTTACACTGCCGTTTTTACGGAATGTTTTGAAGGGATTATGCTCTGCTACTGTCGCCGCTTTCAAGTTTCTCAGGTCTTGCACACAGGTTGAATTCTTACTTGTTGGTTGCGCCCCCCCGTGATTTTGCATGGGTAGCTTGAGTTGGAACGTGTTTCCGCTATCCGCCGTAAGATGCCGCTTCCTGTACCTCTTGGGCGATTTATCGATTTATTGCGTAACTTTTCGACGCGACGTCGCGTCGTAGAGCGACGATTTTTGTTTTATGGTGACGAGGAAAAATTCAGCTCTACATCAAGTCATCGTTCGTGGAATTTGGTTCACTATTAACAGAGTTTGAATAAAGTTGCGTATTTGAGTAGGGCTAGTTTTTATGCGGGGTTCGAGACAGTGTATTTTCCCATTCATTTCTCCTGTTTTCTCTTAATCTACTGTTCAGATTTGGTCGACCGGGTTATTATGAGTCTCCTTGGATTTTTCTGCTCCTAATGACTGGTTTCCTTTGATTAAAGTCGCTCTAATTGCCTTTTTGCGAAGTTTTTGGTCCGGTTAAAGTGGGGAGCGAGGCTTTATATAGATCCGCATTTGGTCCCTCTGGATTGTTGAGTCTTGGTTGTTAGACGAATCGCTGTCAGTCAACTTTATCCTGGAGTCTACGTGAAGCTGTGTGGAAGTGACTTGGAGTTACTCGTTTGTTTGGTGCCTTGCTGGTATACGAAGTATCTCTCGCTGTATGCGGAACCATCCTTCCCAAGCTGAGAAGTTTTAACCATTGTAGTGCGTTATATGGTTGGAACCCCGTCGCCTTTTGTGTGGATTTAGTACGTAGATTACTGTTGGATTCACGGTTAAGCCCGCTCAAGATCTTAGGGTGAGTCTCTGGTTCGTTTATTACTTTTAGAATTGGTTCCTTATTGCGGGGAATATTTTTAGGCTTCTTCGTCTATTCATCGTCGGATATTTATTCATCGTCGGATATTTATTCATCGTCGGATATTTATTCGTCGTCTGGACCTCTTGGATATTTATTCTACGTCTGGTGGCGTTTATCCTTTTCTGTGGTGTCTTCGTCTGGGGACGTTTTCGTCTTTGGATCGGAGGACAACCCTTTCGATCGGAGGACCAGTTTCGTGGAGTGATAAGTTTGGCACGACTTGATCGAGTGGATCTAGCGGACTGGGTGGCGTCCTGGAGTGGAGCGTCGGAAGCTGCGGAGAGTTTGCCTTGCTAGGACTGCGGGTGTCTTCGTGGAACGGGGACATTCCTTCGCTGCCGAGGTCAAGGTTTGACTTATATTTATATCTCCACCGGGCCCCTGCGTGGCCCTCGCCCTTGACGCAGTGCTGCCGGAAGTTTATTCGTGTCGTAATTAATTGTATTTTGCTTTCTTTGTATAATTTACTTTGGGTGAGCCGTTCACCACTATCGTCTCTTTGTCCGGAAGGTTTCTAACCTCACCTACCCCAACAAACAGCTGTTGCGGTGAACCGTTGTTGTGCGTATGATGCAACGGTAGCTAGCCTCCCTCAACCTCGTTACTAATTTTTTATTTGATTTGAATTTCAATTATATAGATTTATTTAATTTGATTTAATTTAATTTAATTTAATTTAATTTAGTTAGATAAGTTTATCTTATCTTTGTCTTTTCTAAATTACTTGGTTGTTTATATTTGATAAACGTTGAGGTTAGGTTAGTCGGGTGAAGGTGTACCGGCAAAGTGTTTCTGTAAGGTTTGAGAATTTTAATTTACAATTTAATTTTGAATTTGAATTGTCCTGGTCATTTGGGACAATAATTTATTTAATATTGCCTTATTTTAATTTATTAATTTCATCCATTTTGACACTATTGTTAATCAAATTCCCAACGCTTTTCGGTCGGATTCATTTAATTTAATTTTACGTCTGGAGGAATATTATCCCAGATACGGCGGTGAATTTCGTGCTTGGCCAAGAACGTCTTCGTCGGTTGTCGCATTTATCTTTCGGTTTTTTTTCAGGTTAATTATCGGCACTAACGTTGCCGAAGCGTTGCTATTTGATATTTTGGTGTATTTGATAAATTATATTATTGGGACTCGTTCTGGTGTGGATTATTTGAACGGTGGTCGACCTTGCTGGTCAGTGGATATTTTCCCGAGATACCGCTGTAATTTCGTGTACTTTTTTTTACTTTTTTTTGTCTATGGGTATTTAATAAACTTGATTTTCCGGCAACTTTGGTTCTCTTCTTGTCCCTGTGTGGCATCATTTCTCTTTCAGCCAGCTTTCACAATCAAGCGATAGTCCACGGCGGGGGTTAGATTGTGTGGCGCCCATTTTGGAACACCTTGCGGTTGGATGTTGTTTATCCCCACGCCCTCTCCCAGAGTTGGTCGGTGCAACCCCAAGGACTGCATGAGCGCACAGGTAGAGCTCAAGGTTCCGGAACTTATTTTTGAAATATTTTATAGCTTTCATCGGGAATAGAAAGTCAAGGTGTTTCAGAATTTAGGAATGCGTTTGTGCGAGGAGTTGGTGTGTGAAACAGAAAATAAAGTCGTAGGAGCAACCACTCCGTCAACGTGTCTCCCAAAGGTAAATTTATCATCGAAGACAACTCTAAAGGTTCTTAATGTACGAAACTCGGTCTATATTTATCATTAAAGGCGGAAATGTATTGGACGATTTTAGTCTTCCACGCGAAAATAATTGCGCTGCATTTAGAAAAATTTATTAACATTAAGTGACTAACAAAAAATTGCCGTAAACTATTGAGATCAGGCTGCAGTCTCGAACAGCCCAGAGGAGATGATATACGCAGAAATAATTTAAGATCGTCAGCGCACATAAGGCATCAGGCATTGATGGATTTGAAGATATCATTGATGTAAATATTAAAGAGTAAATGGGCTAAGGTGATTTCCCTGCGGAAAACCCGAGGGAACCGGCTTCACATCTGAACGAAAACCATTAATAGGCACAACCTGTGTTCTACTACATAAGTACGAATCAAACCATCGAAGCAAATCTCCATAAATACCAAATTGGTATAATTTAGACAACATTAGATTATGGTCCACCCGAACAAAAATCTTGCTGAAATCAGTTTATATTGCATCGACTTGGTGTTAATGATCACGAGAATTGTAAATGTAGTCGGCATAGTCGAGCTAGTTACTCTCGCCTGACCGCCCAGCATGGGCGTCCATGTTGTCTGGGATCGCCTGTAAACCAATTTTTCAAGTTGTTTAGTAATTATAGGCAATAGCGATATTTGGCGATAATTAGAGACTGTGCTACGGTATACAGACTTGTAAATGGGGAAAGCAGGCTCTTTTCCACGTGCTTGGGAAGATACCAACTCTTAGAGATCTATCGAATAATATAGGTATAAAGCAGTTAATTTCTTAACCGCTTTGTAGCATGTATTAATTAAAATCGGTGGTATTCCTTCCGCCCCAGGGCCCGCAGTGCCAGTCACCTCACCCAGCGCCTCCTCCACCTCCAGTTGTTCAGGGCTCAACTTTCCCAGCAAACCAACCTCAGTCACGTCTCCAACGACAGTAGCACCCGCAACAGGGGTAGCAAAAACAGACCCAAAGCAATCAGCAAACAACGAGCAAACGCCGTTACCATCCGCAGCATCAGTACCGCCCAAAGTCACCACCGACGGAATACTGTTGGCGCCCCTTCTTAATATCAAAAACGACCAGAAATGAATGGGGTCAGCTGCGATGCCAGCAACTATGCATGCTGCACGTAAAGCCTCGTTTTGGAATTATGTCTTCGTTTACATTCACTTAATGTAAAAAAACTCAAGTTCAACTGAACAGAATTCGTGCGCTAAGTGCACAAATTACAGGCTCTCAATTTTGACAATTTCTATTACCATGACAGGAATATAACATAAAATTTAACTCGTTCGACTTTGTTGTGACCTTTCTTGTTTTTGTATTGTTTTGCAATATTTCTAGCGCGATCACGGATTATTAACAGTGATGATGGAATGTTGGTCAAACTTGTCTGTACATAAACACATTTGTATGATAAAATCGAAAGTTTTCATATTGTGTGACTGTCAAATGCACATATCAAGATCCCAACGTAAGTCAATGTAAATTGGACCGTTCTGAATTTCGTACGTTAATTATCATTTTTCATAAGTGAAGTTGATGTAAGCGATACTTAATGCTTATATCGCAATCAATTCAATACTTTGCACAGCCCTCATCATTTAAAACGTTAAATAACCAATTTGCCTTCCAAAACGCTCTCTTTTCGCGAGTAACTAGGACAGTGCTAGACGAGAACCACAGAAGACACCAACAACGCGTGTACGCTTCTTGGGAACTCTACGATTGCAACTTCACAAGTGACAGTAAAATGTCCCGCTCCAAATTCACGGTATTCAGTTCACTCTCCCAGTGAGTCAATGAAGTCTTCACCGCGAGTCTTTCTGAAGTTGTAAGTCGCAGAAGCTTGTTTCGCTAGACTAGGTGATGTGATTATAGATAGACAAAAATCAAGTGTCGTGTGCACAATATAGTTGCGAATTAAAGGATAACTTAGCATTTTATCAGGAATATTGTTAAAATTTGTTAAAACTTGATCGATTGTGTTATGAAATATATTAGAGTGATGGTTGAGCTGGTTTAGGCAGCATACGGAGAGAGAGAGAGAGTCCGCAGAAATTCAACGCACCTGACAGTGTTAGCCTACGTTTAGGTAGTATTGCTAGTATTTGACAATACTATACGGCATGAGAACATCCTCTTACTTGGCACCTCCGACAAACTCAGGATGACAAAACATCAGTACCCATTCGACGTTCAGGACCTCTTACCATAGGTCAACCGCCTCACAATATTATCCAACTTTTTTTATCCAACAGGGATTAACAATTATTGTAGTATACACTTAATTTAAATATTCATTTAGAAAATAAACTGCTTCCGGGTTATGCCGTGTATCAAGATTTGTCAATGCTGACGTTTCGCGAACCATGTTGCTCGATTCTTCAAAGCTAATCAATTGAAAACTCAGCTTTGATGAAGCGAGCCTACTTAAATATTCTTGTTTTAATAACGACAAGTTCGTGAATCGGCAAAATCGGTCCACTTCTTTTTTTACGGTGGGGGGAATTTTAGATTCTGCCCGGCTGAAGATAATTTTCTAGTAAGTTTGGTTTAGGTCAAAATGTTGAAACAATAGGTATTTGCTAACAAAGTAACAATATTAAAGAAAAACAAAATAATTATTATTACTTAATAAATAGTTCTTGATCTTCACTAGGCGAAGACCTGTTCGACCTGGAACCACAGGGAACTGGGAAGTAACTAAAAACATCGTAAAAACAACAGAATTTGCGCGCATGCTTTATATACGGACGCCGCGTCGCCCATATTCGCGTCACACACATGTAAAGAAAATCAAGTCCGAACTTGCAATTTGAAATGTTTACTTATGATCTTTTCGATTTAACGGACTAAATTAACGGATCATGAATATAGCGGAAGTTAATGAGTCTTGAAAGTTAACTTAAAAGTTAATTCGTTAACGAATAATTTTCCTTCATTTATTAACGATTAACGGATTAACGCTTTGGCGCCCAGCTTTGCCAATTTTGTCTCTTCCGAATCAGCGGAGCTCCACTGTGCACCGCCTTCGACACTACTTCTCATTTAATAGGCTAAAATAGCGTAAAAAATTGTCAGATCTGTCACATAACTATGGAGGGCTTTGTAGGTAGGTGAAATGACAGCCCTAAATATAAAAAACCAAACGTTAACTATTTTTGGCTATATTTAATGGATATAAACGTACAACATATCTTCAAATATGAGAACTGCAATAAACAATTTCAATATGTAGGTAGAAGATGTGAAAAATATCGCTTATCGCGTACTTAATGAGTTCACATGACGTTTAAGAAAAATGACAGCGTATAGGATATAAAAGAGCATTTAAAAAGAAAAAAGGATTTAGTATATTTGGTTGCATATGTGGTGTACAACTTCTTTTAGCGCGTATAGTACTATGTACTATACGCGCCGTAGGCAAATGGTTATTTTAGGCAAAAGGCTTTTGCCTAGGCAAAAGCTATTTCCCTGGGCAAATAGATATTGAACCTTCATTTATATTTTTAAAGCTATTTGCCTAGGCAAATGTATTTGCCAAGACCGTTGTCAGGGAAGTAGCATTTAGTTTTCAATCGCTTTTTTTAAAATTATGTGAGGTGATGTGCAATCCGTGCATGTTAATTCTCAAATACTTCATAATTATTATTTAGTCGTTGATTACTTTTGAGTAATATCGTATTCTAATCATCATGATTCTAATGAAGTTACACCTGATTTGCTTTGACAAGCGTCAATACTCATGAGTGCGGTGATACTAAAACAGGACTTTTGGGTTAGGAATGTTTAGTTTCCCTTTTACCAGGAAAAAGTTATACTAGACTGGAAAACACTAAATTTCTGAATTCTTGTCGACTGGACGATTTTACGCATATTGATGCAGATGATGATATCACCTAACTCCTATTTTGCGAACGAAAATTATGCGAAACAAATGTACAACTCAGTGAACATATGATGTGTTAAAAAGTTTGCATGTCTTTATAATGGTTCACCGATATGCTGCGGAGATTACTGTGATGTTTCAAATAGAGTAGCTGAACCACGTGCCTATTGTTGTGATAAAGAACGGAGACAAACTTAATAACGGTGTCAACAATCACATAACCCCACATAATTTGTATGCTGCTATGCGCACTGTCACTTGCGATTGCGGTTACACTCAGTTCGCTAAAACTATTCGCTTACATTATTTTTTCTCCGTAAAAATCAAATCGGCACAGACAAATAAAAAAAATATTGCTTCAATGTGTATGGCAATGCCTGTCCTCAAAGACTTTTTGTTATACAAATGAGCATAACCGACAGAGAGGAAGGACGAGAGACCCCCATTAATTGATGACTCTACGGACTTCTCTACCCGTACGGAATGTATTTTAGCGTAGCGAAACGTAACCGATCGATTTCTAAACAAAATGCTATTTGCCTAACAATGGCTTGGGCAAATACATTTGCCTAGGCAAATAGCATTAAACATACAAACACAGGCTCAATATCTATTTGCCATGGCAAATAGCTTTTGCCTAGGCGAAAGCCTTTTGCCAGAAATAACCATTTGCCTACGACACATACATGAATTGATCAGAACATTTTGAAAACCAATCTTAATTTGCAAATTATGGTTTAAAGCTACGTTCTAAATATCATTGGAGAGGTATGTATTTACTTTTTCTACGAATGAGTTGTTATAAAAATAATACGTTGTTCTGGGTAAATAAAGTACCGGCAATCAATTTTCCTGTCACTTCTGCTGTCCAGTGTTTTTATAGAGGCCGGTGAGACACGCGCCCCTTTTAATGCCACTAACAGCAGATAAATATCTTTGTCCAACCCCGACAAACATCGCGTATACCCATCAATTTGACCCAAGTATAGCGACATACATATGAGGGGGGAAATAGGGAGATAGTACGTAGGTGGATGATATGCGCTGGCGTCGTTTGTATTAATTGTAATATATTTTGCCATACCATAGTAACGCCACGGCGCCAATTTATTGTTAGTGAACGCGCGGTGCTTGTCGATAGAGGTCGCTGTTGTCGTAGTAAATTTTAGAGCACGCGAGTCAAAGTTAAGCTCATGGGGAAAATATACGGGGCTAGAAGTTTGACCAACAGTCCCAATACTTCCTTGCTTTCTGTTGGAAGACTAAGTGACCATGAAGAAACGTCAAAAATGTCAGCAAGTAGTAGGTATGAACGAGTCTGATTTTTTATATATGTAGTCTATACGAGCAATAAAACTGATTTAAATAACTTATGTAAGATCAAACTTTGTTTTACACACGGATTGTTTTCCAATGTGAAAATATTCAAACTGCAAAATACGGTTAATATTTTCTGCACTTTTTTTACGTGGTCTACAATTCAAATGTTTTCGACTGGTCAGCGATTTTGCTTTCTATCGAGTTCATTCGTTTTGAATTATTTTTTTCTTTGAAAAAATATAATACTTCCGCTCAAATGAACAAAACTGTTATGTTTAAAAAATGAATTTACTGAGACCATAAATGTTACTTTATTTAAGGAATACGAATATATACAGTGTGTTCTCACATTGATCTAACTATAGAGAGAAAAATATGATGTGGCCAGGCACATGACTTTATCATACTATACATCAGTGTCAAATACTGATTATCTGACAACACTGCCAATAATATTAAACTATCTGTCAAATCCTGGCAAACTAGTTGTGATACATAGAAATAGAATGATTTGATGTGTGTAGTCGGGTCAGCGCTGGTTCGAATAGTTTTTATTCGAAAGCTAACGCTTCACTAAACTATTTATTGTATAATATATACATAATGCATAGAACGATCAACAAAGTCATCTGCTATGCATAACTTTCAAAGTTTGCTCATCCAGTTAAACTATTAATTTTAACAAAATATGTTGTAGAGATAAATTATTGACAATTTCCTTTACTTTAATTTATTATTTAACTATTTTGACAAAACTACAGAAATTGCGGCTTATTTGCAAAATTGTTGAAAATGATAAGAGTAAACCTCTAGTTCCTTTAGACCCTTTAGAACAAAACTTCTTGCACATTTAAGTTTAGTCATGAAACTTTTAAATATGAAGTTTCGACCACATACCTTTAGTAGTTTCTCCGGAATCATCGCCACAAAAACGGGTACACACACACATATACATACATACATACACACACACAGACTTTTTTGTACCTTGGTCAAATATGTTCAGGGGTCCCAAAAGGACATATTTTCGCTAAAATCTCATATTTTTTTTGGCACCTTTACAATACTTATCATACAGCGTATGATAAAGTAAAAACTGGGCATCAAAGTGAAATTATACACTCATATTCTAAAAATTTGTTGTTTTTTAATTTGACAGTACAGTCATATCCGCCTAATCGGGACACCGCTTAGTCGGGACAGCCGCTTATTAGGGACAAATCCTAAAAGGACACACAAATGAGAATTGATTAACGACCCATGAACGCTTAGTACTCTAAGATTTTTGGCAACTGAGAGAAATTATAAAGATTTACATTTTTACCACCTTGTAAATACTGTCTTTAGAAGTTGTCAAATAATAACCATCAACCATTAGATTCTTGCTGCTGTAAAAATACACCGTATACAGGGTGATGTTGGCACATAGTAATTTGTTTACATTTTCAAATTCACCATAAGTATATATACATAGATACAATAATTAGGTAATATCTTCAACTTACTCACAACTTTTGCATTACTCCGATTTTCATTATTGTATTATTCATTTGTTATTTAATAAGTTATTTTCAGATTTGTTCCTTTTTAAGTTATGACGTCAACCATACTTTTTGTAATAGAAAACTATATTTTTACTAGTTTTACATAAGATAAATACATAAGATAATTATTAAGAAACACGACCTTAACATTTTACTAGTAAAGCTGACTTCTACTTGAATGACTTCTACTTCAATGTGGTTCCAAGTTTCTACCTTGGGGTAGAAACATCTGCAGATTTAACACGGATTTGATTTTAGTTTTGATTTGTTTTTCAGAATTTTGTTTGCGGGCGTTTGTGGTTAATAATACTGTCGGACTTGTTTATGGAAATTTGTAGTCGCGATGTTCTCGCGGCGTGTAATATTTTCTGATGAAGCAACTTTCTATTTATTTTTTTCTCTTTTCTATTTACTGTCGATAGGCGTAATTGTGGATAGTGAGCTAGGAAAAATCCTCACTTGATGCAGGAAGCCCGTAACCAATGTCCAATATACACAGAGCCACAGGCAGGACTTGTCGGTAGTAGTATAACTGTAGAGTAATTTCTGTGTGCTGGTCCTTACGATTTGGATGCATAAATAAATAAAAAATAACTTTAAATGTTTTTCATAAAATGTACTATTTCAATAACAGTGCTAGCAAGTAAAGACGCCGATCAAAACGCTTACAAATAATATAATTGCCTGATTTAAAACATGTTTTTGTAAAGAGTTTGAAAGAAACAAGCACTGTTTCGTTAATAAACATTATAAAATCGTGGTTTGTTGAAATTATAAAATAATTATAAAGAAAATTATAATTTTTTTTTTCAAAATAAAAATAAAGTAAAGAATATTCTCGAAATACAATCTTACTGGCTTCGGATTTACTGTAGCGTCATACAATTTTGTCTGGAGTTTTAAACTACCTGCAAAATCCTAATAGACAGCAAACAGACATCGCAAAAGTGCATCTCGTACTGAAACAGTCTGTATATCTACCATCGTAAAAAGAGAGTAATATTAACATATTTTATTGTAATGAAAGTGTTGAAGATGGTGATATCCAGGCGGGATGCAAATTTTAAATAAATTAAAAATTACAGCCACAACTGGATTTGAACCAGAGCATTATGCTAGAAACGCAAAGGCGTTTCTAGCACAATGCTCTCCCATCTGAGCTACTGAGGCCTATGACATTTGTTAGGGAAAATTGTCATATGTAGGTAAGGAAGTAGCAAACACTACCGAAGCCTAACCTATCGTGCATTGTGCTAGAAACGCAAAGGTCCATGGTTCAAATCCAGGTTGTGACTGTAATTTTTGATATATTTAAAATTTGCATCACGCCTGGATATCACCATCTTCAATACTTTGATTATCTCATTATCACAGTAGTAATTCCGTATGCTACGGTATGTCCGTATATTCATTTCTAGGTATTATTATATTATACTAAACACAATTTAAAATTTTTAGTTCGTGTTGTATTTTTTCCTATGTATCAAAAGGAAGAGCTTATTTCACAAGGGGGGCGCTAAAACTAAATTTTTTCAAAAAAGGGGACTGAACAAATTGAGTTTGGGAACCACTGGTCTATATTGATTTTAATGAATTGAGTAACGGACAAGTTTATCCAGCACATACATATGTTGTTTATCTTACGTCACTTTGTGGTTGCTCTCTTGACATATAACTTGAAATTGGTGACTCGTACGGAAACTATCGACATTTCTTGTAGAAATGTTGTCAAACCCCTATTTTGGTCATCTTTAACCGTATAAAAAAGTCCAGCTGTTGACTGACCTACACGGGGTATTACGAAATAAGGAATTCCAAATACCCTGGTAACAAGACTATAGTATTCTTCAAAAGAACAATGATTCATCGTTTAAAACGATCAATATAAAAAACCTAATCGGAAAATATTCTTTGCCCACAAACCCGAGACAAAATTTTAAATTTTGCCTGAAAAGTAGCAAACAAGAATTGTTCGATTGAAACTTAAAAAGTGTCAAAATGTGTGTATTGGTATCAGTATGAAAGAGTAAAAACTTCATCAAACATTACCTTTAGTAGTGAATATTGTTGAAGGACTGGCCGGTATTCCACCGGCCGCCAGGCCATTATCTTTGTGGTTCCGTAAGCAGTTCCGTAAAGCAATCTGAAAGGCCGGTAATGATGCATACTATACCTAAAATAACCTGTCGAGTAACTACGGAACTTGTGAAGGTTCTGAAGAACTCTGTCTTAAAGCCTATTTACTAGGGTCTCCATTTGCGTCGGAGTTACGTTCTGGGAAACTGCGACGCACATTGAAATAATGCAAATCGAATCACAGTGTGCCATAAGACACCATACAAATTTTCAAGATGCGTTCCGCCGACGTCATGTTTACTATTTGGTATGAAATAATGTCTTATACAAAATCATTCCTGGGATCCATATTGAGGAAGTACTTTAAGAAACTATTCAACAACAAAGATTTTGCGAGTATGGTATGTATCTGTTAAAAAATTAAACATTAGATTAATAAAGTAATACAAACATTCTTGTAACAGAAGTCTTAACCCTAACAAGTACAAATCAGTATCAATTAGCGCTTCACGTTTTAGTTTTAAAAAAATGTGTAAAATTTGTTTTTTCTAATCCTATTGATAAATGCATTCATTATCATGACAATTTATGATAAGTAATACTAACCATTCCCCACACACATGGCAAATATTTCATTCCTCACTCCGCGAGCCGTGAGAAATATTTCATTCCTCACTGCTTTAGAACCAATCACTGCGCGGATTTTTATTTCCATCGTCTTTTTAGAGCCTGCTTAGCGACGTTGGCAACGTCGCTAGGCGACGAGCGCTACAAACAATTTTAATCTGTCAGATATTTTAACGAAATACACATCTATACACATACGTAACATACTTACAGCAATTACTGTAATTTGTTAATCATAATTATTTAAAAAAATGTATTCTGATAGCGAACAAGAGGAAATGTGTACTCCACCTGATGTAGTACAAGACGCGCAAATCAGCACATTACATTTATTGCCCGAAAAATCGAGGGCAAAATACGAAAAAACCTATAATGCGTTTATGGATTGGCGAATCAGAAAAAAATATAAGCCCATTTTTCGAAAATGTGTTGATAGCCTATTTTGGTCGGCTCGCCGACAAATTTAAGTCGTCCACATTATGGGCGAACTATTCCATGATTAAAACGACACTTAGCATAAACAACGACATAAACATTGAAACATATTCCAAACTCAAAGCAATGTTAAAACGGAAATCGGAAGGATATGAACCGAAAAAGGCAAAGACATTTACCACAGATGAAATTAACAATTTTATCACAAAAGCGCCGGACGATGAATATCTACAAGCAATGCTATTTTGTAGGTTAGATATCTTGTTCTCTTTTCTTCGCTGTCAGTATTTGACACATTTAGAAAACAATCTGTAATACCGACATAGGAGCATAAACAGTACATAAACAGAATACCTAAGTACAGCCGCGCCACAGCCGGTGTCGTTCCAATACGCACTAAATTGATTTAAAAAAAATTGTATGGTCGTAGAAAAAGTATAGTATTCCATTCGCAAGTAATGGCAATTTCTCACTCGAACGTTTTGCAGCACTCGCCTACGGCTCGTGCTGCAAACTTCGTTCTCGTGAGAAATTGCTGTCATTACTTGCTCATAGAATAATATACTATTCTTCCATTTATTATACGCATCGTATAAAGACTTTACAGCATTGAATATCTTTCGCGACAGCATTCAAAACATTTCTGCTTCGACGTTCATCGTTATCATTGTCAATAAAAAACTATTGTATTATTTACTTTCTTTGAGATTTCTCGCATCATGTACGCAAAATTGAATTGCTCAATGTATTGTCGACTTTGAAATCTTCAAAAACAGAAAGTTACCTTTTCTTAGCTGTAAATAAGTAAGCAGGAATAATGGTGACACAAAATTTTATATTTATCTCTTGATCAATGCGTTGACATTGACATGATCACTGAAAATTTTACAGTTAACCGGCGTTCTCATTAGTGGTATTGGTAATGGTAGCATACGCCATTATAGTATTTCTCACCAGCCGTGATAGTGATACATATTAGTTCGCATGTACATAAACACGAGTCACTAGCACCTTTTATCAGAAATACTATAATGGCGTCTGTTTCCACTACCAATACCACTAATGAAAACGCACCTTCTAAAAATACTACCACCATAAACTACCACTGTATGTGAGGGAATCCCTGATTTATTTCCTCTGTATGGACGCATATCAGATCATAACAACGCAAACCAGATTTACACTCCTATATTTTTTTATGGACGCAAATCGAAACAATACTAATCGAGTCGACGCAAATTGAGACCCTAGTGTATAAGAATATAAAAACCAACATTTTGCAGTTTATTTCATGTCAATATCTGAATTTTTGTTAGAGGTACAAGGTTTCCAGTAATCTTTTGTATTTTGCAATGCCGGGGAGAATATGTCGCAATTCCAGAGAATCTATTTGATTGAGATAAATCGTGTCTGCATTAAAATTAAACTGGTTAGCCAGGATTTTCCAGATATTTTGATACTATTGACAGTAGGAATTGTCAAAGCATCAGCATTTGACACAACCTCCTGTCATTAAAATAATAGTTATTAATGTCACAAGTGCCTTTCGGTACTTTCGTACAGAATAGCGCGACGAGCGGTGATGCGGCGCGTCACCGAAGGCGGAGCGTCGCCGTCGCATGTGTGCGAGGCGCGCTATGTAGTTTTCGGCAGGAGTGACAACGTTTTTTGTGTTGCTTCTTGAGAAATATGTATTTAAAAAATATTAAAAAATTGTTATATTTCTGTATGGGAAATGTTAGGTTGATACATCTACGAAACGTCAAGTTTAAAAAGCTTATTCAAATTCTGACAGATTTATATTTGTTCATAACACTGCAGAAGTCACGTCCGTACCAACATATTAAAATAAAACTACAGTAACTACATTGCGAGATGTAATATTTATAAAAGATATTGAGAACACCAACTAAGGTGGTTGCAGTTAGAAGAAACGCATTTCAGAAGGTTCCTTTTTAAGTTTAGATTTATATTTTGAAACAGTTGGTAGTTATTAAAAAGTAACAATATTAAAAAATAGCTAAATATTTACTATTACACATGGAGGAAGGCTATTACATAATAAATAGGTATACTGGCGGAAAATAGTACGTATTCATCATCAAATTTTTGGATGAAAGTCGGATCAAATTTCGTTTGGTACTTACTGAGTTACATGGCAACAAGAAATTTAGGATGTGAACATATTTTTTTCCGCGACTGTACTTACAAACAGTAACTAAAAAGTAAACAATTCACGCACATGCTTTATGTACGGACGCCGTGTCGCACACAGTAGTACGTCATACAAAACCAAGTCCGAATATGCACAGAATGTCAATAGTAGTTTGAAATGTTTAATTATGTTATTTTCGATTTAACGGACTTGAATTAACGGATGACAAATGTAGCGAAAGTTAATGAGTCCGTTAATGGTTTTGAAAGTTAACTTAAAAGTTAATTCGTTAACGAAAAATTTAACTTCGTTAATTAACGGATTAACGCTTTTGTGCCCAGCTTTGCCATTAATGCACGATTTGTTATAGCCTATCACACCGCATACTGACGTCGTTTGATTGGCCAATTGAACATATGTGAAATGAAACCTTCCAATCAAAACATACCGCCCTCTAGAACTGTCAGTGTCAAGTTACATGTCATATAACCTAAAAGGACATCGGCGAAGAAAAATCTATGTAGACGAAGCTAGAAGAATACGATCGACGGAAAAATTTTGTAACCTACTCGAATATTAAACGGCGATTAATGATCTCGACAATTAACGCGCTCGCTTCGCTCGCGCGTTAAACAGTCTCGATCATTGATCATTCTTTTTAATATACTTGTTGGTTAAATAGCTATTTCCTATTGACTAAACTTACTCATAAATAAACGATCGACGGAAAAAAACGTATTTATCTGATGCCACATTGACTACGTGATGTTATTTCAAATCTGTTATCTGGTATCTGTTAACGTTCGGTAGTTATATTTAAATTAGATCATTGTTGGTAATGAAAGTAATAGTTTAATACTCTCAATTAAGTAACAATTGCTGCAATGCTTAACAGGATTTCAATTACAAAGGATGTATCTTTTCCAAAAGAATATTCAACTCCAATAAAAATTTTACAAATATGGAAAAATGTTAAAAGAAAAACAGCACCAAATGATTTATTCTTTCCTTATTTGTGTAGATTATTAAGCATTTTAGCCTATTTACAATAAAACAGCATACATAGTAAAAAAACAATTATATGAATGTGCCGATCGCAACTGATAATTAATCGTGATGAATTTATTTTACCGAAAACAAAATTATGAAAATAGATTAATGTTTAGCAAAGTTGGTGTTAGGTTCTTTTAGTTATGAAGGTTTGTGAGAATGTATTTTTTTCCTGATTTTTAAACTTTATCTTCTACTGGAAACTCCGGTTTCAATACTAACCGAGCATTTTTTACACTTTTTTTGCCGCATTCAATGTAATTTTCCTGGCTGTAACATAGGGCTTCAACAACGCGATCTTTAAAAAGGGCATCAATAATCTAACAACATTTAACCTTTTCCTGATAGACCTTTTACGCGAAATTGGGTATCAAATGAACGAGGTACTTTCCAGTAAAAGGTTTCCCATATAGCTGATTTCTATTACATCAATAAATCAACATTGTACATACATACTACTAACTTCCAAGCAATGTAAGGTGAAGTCTATACATCTATTATAACCAAATATATTGGCGAAAGAACCTGAATGTAAGCAAAATCGGGAATTTTATTTACTTTTGCCGTATACAAAGCTTGATGAACTTGACAGAAGTCATTATAGTAATAATCGATTTTCAATTCAATGAATGAAGTTTAGAGGTCACTATCAAAGAAAACCACAAAGAAATCACATATAAATGAATAGCTCTGCATGAGGTACACGAAGAAGCTATTTATTCTGATAAATTGTATCGCTTTGTTCACTTATTACTCGATTTAAATAAATCCACTTTGTAGGGGATATTCAATGACGTGGGAAGAAAATACTGACGGTCAAGGCAACTCGTTGTCCATTGATTTATTAAACTATATCACCCCGCTGCTTGACATGCATAAGTAATAATAAATTTTTCATTAGAGAAAGTACTACACAGTCCGGAGCCCCCCTTATATAAGAATAATTGGGGTATTTACAGTTGCCCGTTTTTAATTCTTGTTCTAAATTACGCCAATAATTCGCAGATAATATACATTTTCAACGTTTAAAAATCAGTTTCCTATTTAAGAAAGGCAGAATACTAAAAATGGGTTACAATGATGAACATTAATGGACGTTGCCGAAAAACTAATTAACTGTTTTGTTGCTGCTTTAATTGTAGATTTGGACAAACTACGATTAGGGCCGGCCCTAAGCGGTAGGCAAGGTAGGCAACTGCCTACGGCGGCAAAGTTTAGGGGCGGCAAAACGAACTAAACTACAATAAAAAAAGCTTTAATATATTGCCTGAATCTAGAAAATAAAGGAATAGTAAAATACAATCGGAATTGACAGGCTTCAGGCCATTCCTATATTTTAAGATACATAGCAGCCAATAGACGCTTCTACTTCTGACCCAAAACGATAGACAGCATGCGCAGAAAACTTGCCGCCGCTGGCAGATCTAGTAACATAAAATTGCTTAAAATCCCCAGAAAACGCGCATTCCAAATAAAATTACCAATTTCGGCTTTAATCATGAACTGTGCTGTACCTACGTGTCCCAACTCAACAAAGCTTGCGGGTGTACCTGTTTTTATGTACTTTGGAGAATTTTCCGTACTGTCCTAACCTAAAAACACAGTGGGTATTTTGGTTTTCATGTTCACTTGCATAGAATTATTCAGTTTCAATGAATGCATATCATTCTCACACCTATCTTTTATCAATTACATTTAATTTGATACTAATTAGGCGTTTAACAAAGTAGTTGCCACTTAATTTCGTCCTGGGGGGAAATGCGCGCGCACACTGTGAGCATCAAAAATCAGAAGTAGAAGCGTCTATAATAGACATACTTAAATAAAATAGCTCATTAACTTTTATAAAGAATTAAGATCGGCTATATTTGACAACGTTATCATAGAAGCTGAAAAGTTAGCTAACGAAATAAAAAAATAATATGAAAGTGTAGTGATCCTATTCCTATACTAAAATCAAAACAGAAATATAAAATAGTCCTAACGAGTAACGACCGATTTGAGTTTTTATACGATATCTACAAACTTAAAGAAAATATTATAAGTAAAAATGAATTACTGTCACATTCCAAAGATAAAGAAACCGTTTTAAAAGTTGGCGATTCTTAACGGTTTAGAATTTGCTGCCGAAATGGTATTCTACTTAATTATTATTTGGGTAGACACATGATTTGCCCGCCTATAAAAATAGTATCGAAATGTTGCGAAATGTTGAGTCTTTGATGATAATACTATTGAAATTAATTAAAAACTATCAGTGATTAAAAAATTCGCCACGAAATGCTTGCATCAATATCTCCGAAAATATTACTCTTAGCAAAGCAAATTGTACATCATATTGTAAAAGAGATCAGTGTGACGCCACCTTTACATCACTTTGACGAGACGGCTATGCGTGGACGAACAACGAGAACTGACGGGCGTTACTATGGTTATGGATATATCGATAAGAATTAATAAAAAGATACGTCGTTCGCTACTAATTTGTATCACCTATTATTATTATTTGTATCAACTTACGTCTTGTTCAATAAAGGACTTTTCCGTCGATCGTTTATTTATGAGCCAGTTTAGTGAATAGGAAATCGTTTATTAAAGTACTCCATTAATGCACGATTTCTATTAATGCATGATTTGTTATAGCCAATCACAAGACGCAATGACGTCGTTTGATTGGCCAATCGAACATATGTGAAATAAAACCTTCCAATCAAAACACCGCTCCCTAGAACTGTCAGTGTCAAGTTACATAAATTGTCATATAACCTAAAAAACCATCCGCGAAGAAAAATCTATGAAGACGACGCTAGAAGAATACGATCGACGGAAAAATTTTATAACCAACTCGAATATTAAACAGCGATTAATGATCTCGACAATTAACGCGCTCGCTTCGCTCGCGCGTTAAACAGTCTCGATCATTAATCGCTCTTTTTAATATACTTGTTGGTTAAATAACTATAACAGTTCAGGTGTGGGGTGATACCTAGTGTTCACCGTTACCGTTTTGTGTCGAGAAATGGGCAGATCAGAAAAAAAGAGAACACATTGCAGTAGTTCCGATACCAGTGATTCTTCAGTTACATCGGCGTCTGTTAGGTATAGACGAACGGAGACGGAACGACACGGTACAAGTAGACGTTCTCGTGCTGAGTTGTCCAGCAGTGTGATTGGAAGTAAAAACGGAGGGCGAATATCACGCCAGAATGAAGGTTCAGTGAATCCCTACGAATCGTCGGTTCACGTTCCTGACATTCCCAACCAGACAATTTGTGGTGTAACGTGCGCGCAGGTTGGTGAGGAGGGTGCTCCGGTAATGGATGGAGCTGCCTACGGGGCGCGGATAACAACATTGGAGGATGTGATCGCCAGAGTGACCAGAGGTGCACCTGCAGGTACGAATAACACCACGTTTACGGTACGTGGTGGTTGCATACCTGAACTCTCCCCGGAAAGTGATAACGTGTCTGCAGTGGGGTGGTTGGAAAAAATGGATCAAATGAAAATGATTGATGATTGGGGTGAGGCCGCTGCAATTTATCATATGCAGGGACGCCTAGCAGGAATGACAAAAACGTGGTATCATTCCCTCAGTTCTCCTAGTTATACTTGGACTGAATGGAAGCAACTAATTACAAAAACGTTTCCCGATCATGTCGATCATGCAAAAGTATTGAGGAAAATGCTCGATAGACAGAAGATGCCCGATGAGACGATGACGAGTTACTATTTTTCAAAAATGGAGCTTATAATAACTTGCAAAATCACCGGAAAGGAAGCAGTGTCATGCCTCATGGTCGGCATATCTGATGTAACCATCCAAAATGCTGCAAGGGCAGGCAGTTACGTAGTACCTGAAACACTATTCCAGGATTATCTCTCAAAGTTACGCAACGAGACAACTGCTACTTTGCGCGACAAGACTGCAAAACCACCTGAAGCCCCTACGAAAAAGCCGTTTAAGTCAGATCTGCGCCACCAGCTATTCACCAAGACTAAAACAGATCTCCAAAATATAACTTGCTTCAACTGTAAGATGAAAGGTCATTTTCAATCGAAGTGTCCGAAGCCACGTGTGGTGTGTAAGAGATGTAATCTATTGGGACACGAAGAAGACCGTTACAGAGTTACGTTAGGATCCAAAGCATGCACGTCCAAGGTCCATACTACACGAACAAATACCTGTAAGTCCAAACCAGTTTTATCTTTCGATGTTCGAGAACAAAGTACATGTTACTTCATAGATTGTGTTGTAAATGATCAACCTTTACGAGGCTTTGTAGATTCAGGTTGTGCAGCCGTTACTATTAGGGAATCAGGTGCAAATAATTTAAAATTACGTAGGGAACCAACATTAGTCCGTCTATGTGGTTACGCCGGGGGCTCTGTTGTAGCCACATCAAAAGTAAACATTATGCTCAGGGTAGATTTAGCTTTTGCCCCAGTAGAGGCGTTAGTGGTCCCCGATTACGTACAAGACGTTCCCCTGATTGTTGGTCAACCTTTTATAAACAACGAACGTGTTGTTGTACTCGTTAAAGGTAATCAAGTACGGCTATTTAATAAGGACAATGTTAACGACATTGACGAACTGTTACCAAAGAGATCTAGTAAAGTCCCACTACGTGCGAAAGAAACGGCTATAATTCCTCCAAAGCACATGGGAGTAATTTCTTTGAGTAACTGTGAAGATTTGAGTGAAATATTTGTAAATTGGCGTCCACGAAACTGGGACGACAATTTTCACTTTGTTTTGCCTTGGGTAATGAACCTAAAAGATCACGATCGTCTATATGTGGTTAACATGTCTGACAAAAATGTTTGTTACAAGAAAAATACAGTAGTCGCTCGAGGATTTACGTGTCATGAAAGTAATGACGTTACTTTCATAAATTGTTTACGATTAGATATAACAAAATTTGCGATATTTAGTTTGGCGGATATTGAGAAACAAAGTAACCCAGCTTTGACAAAAAAATGAACGTCTTCGCTTGCTTCGATTACTTAACGAATATGGAACTTGTTTCGCTACTAATCTTCAGGAGGTTGGTAAAGCGAATGATGATGTCGGATAGATGATCTCCTAGATAACCTGAAGGGTAGTAAGTTCTTTACTACTCTTGATTTAGCATCTGAGTACCACCAAATTCCAGTCGAAGATAGTTCGATCTCTAAAACTGCCTTTGTAACGCCTGACGGGCACTACGAATACCTCCGAATGCCGTTTGGTGTGGTAAATGCCCCTGCTGTGTTCCAAAGGGCCATGGACAAGATTTTAGAACCGTTACGTTTTGGAACAGCAATGATTTATTTAGACGAGACCCTAATACCGTCAGTCTCGGTGGATCAGGGCGTGGAGAGTTTGGAGAAGGTTTTGAAACTGTTTCAAGCTGCAGGAATGACATTGAGAGTCGATAAGTGCCACTTTCTCGAATCTGAAATCGAATACCTTGGTCATTAAATTACTGCAGAGGGAATAAAACCAGGTTATAACAAAATACAAGCAGTTGCAGAATTTGCTCCACCTAAAAATGTGCACGAAGTGACACGATTCCTTGGACTGACAAGTTATTTTAGAAAGTTTGTACAAGGATTTGCCAGCATTGCTAAACCTATATCAAATCTTACACGTAAAAAATCTGTGTTCACTTGGAATGACGAGCAACAGAAGTCATTTGAGGACCTGAAGCAAAAACTTGTCGAGAGACCAATTCTTGGTATTTACAACAGGGATGCTCACACTGAAGTTCATTGTGACGCCAGCAAAGTCGGCCTTCGCGGTATACTTTTGCAGAAGCAGGACGATGATACATTAAAACCGATTCAATACTTCAGCCGAGGTACCACGAAAGAAGAGCAAAACTCTACCACTCTTACGAACTCGAAGCACTTGCACTTGTGGAAGCTCTCAGAAAGTTCCGCATTTACCTGATCGGTGTTCAACTTAAGGAGTCGTAACGGACTGTAACTCACTTTGTTAAAGAGGGACCTCGTGCCACGCATAGCTCGATGGTGGCTGACTATCCAAGAGTTCGATTTCACGGTAGAATATCGCCCAGGCACGAAAATGGCACATGTAGACGCGCTGAGTAGGAGTCCTCATGGCAACGGCTGTGAAAATAATATTAACGTTGGCATTCTTACGATAATCGAAGATGATTGGGTGCAATCTGCTCAGCTACAAGATCAGAAGTGCAAAAGTATGGACGCATTGTCGTGTCCTAAGGCTAGCGACAAAGAAGGACAGCGGTTACCAAAAGAATACTGTTTAAAGAACAGTCGTCTATATAGAATTACGCCCACTGGAGATAAATGGGTAATTCAAAAGGTGCAAGCCGTAGAATCCTAATGTATTACCATGATGACTACGGTCATTACGCTACGGAAAAGACGATCGAAGTTATCCGTGAACGATATTGGTTTCCCTATATGAGGAAATATGTTCGAAATTACATAAACTCATGTCTGGGCTGTTTATACACTAAGGTACCGTCAGGTAAGGTACCCGGGCAACTTCATCCTATTGAAAAGAAATTTGCTCCTCTAGATACTTTACACATCGATCATTTAGGGCCTTTTGTTACAAGTGTAGTGTTGTAGTAGTGGCTGACGGCTTTAACAAGTGTGTAGTTTTAAAAGCTGTTCCTAAAACAAAAACAGCACCTGTGATTAGTTTCATGAACACTATCCTAGAGATGTTTGGAGTCCCACGACGATTTATATGTGACCGACGCACTGCTTTTACGAGCAAAGGCTTCACAGATTACTGTACTAGGTTAGGCATAAAACGAGTACTCTGTGCTACTTCCACCCCACTGGCTAACGGCCAGGTGGAGAGGATGAATCGTTCGATCCTTTCAGCAGTAACGGCTACGACTGTTGACGAAATGCGCTGGGATGATACCGTTTCAGCTGTAAAGTGGGGAATTAACTCTACGGTTAATGCCACCACTGGGAAAAGCCCTTACGAGCTGTTTTTCGGTTACCATCCACGAGGCACTAACGATGCATTCCTAACGGCAGAGGTTTGCTCTGATAAACGTCCAGATCTGGAAAAGTTACGAAGTGAGGTCTCTGATAGGGTTACGTCCAAACAGAGAAGTTACAAAGAGTATTACGATAAAAAGCATGCTATTACGAAAATATTTAAGGTCGGACAACACGTTTTAGTCCGAAAAGAAAAAGGATCCAATGACGGTCATAGCAGAAAGCTAGAACCACGTTACAAAGGACCTTTTATTGTTACGAAAGTTCTTGACCATGATCGTTACGTGATCAACGAATTACCTGAGGTAAACGGTCAAGAACAAAGTACACAGGGATATGTCCCTCTGAAAAAAATGAAATTGTTCGTTACGAGAGTGTCCTCAAGTGACACTGATTCCAGTCATAATTAGTATTGCATAACTAACTAAATTTGTATTTTGCAGAGAATGTCTTCACGAGGGCGTGAATTATCGTCAGGTTAGCCGACTGTAAAAGAGATCAGTGTGACGCCACCTTTACATCACTTTGACGAGAGGGCTATGCGTGGACGAACAACGAGAACTGACGGGCGTTACTATGGTTATGGATATATTGATAAGAATTAATAAAAAGATACGTCGTTCGCTACTAATTTGTATCACCTATTATTATTATTTGTATCAACTTACGTAAAGATAGAATGTTGATGAAGATTTGGGTACCTGATAAACAAAGAATTACTTAAAAATATTGAAAGATTTAGATTTGGGAAAATGTAAAGAACGGAGATATTGTGTCAATATCTATTCTGTCAAAAACGACGAAGTTTGCTGATGACAGATGACTTAAGGAATTAAACAACCACACAAGATTTATAGACAAAGTTTTTTTATTATTTTGTGTTAATATCGATATATAAAATTAACAATTTCAAAATTATTGTGATGATCTTGGTGACCTTGCAGATTACTTTGTGCGCGCTTTTGTGCAAATATTAATGTGTAACTGTAACCACGAATACACGTGTGCACGTCGTCCGATACAAAAAAGTGAAACCTTTTGTTAATTGTTATTTCATTGGGGATCGTTCGATCGTTTAGTTTCTCAATATTTTGATTTTTAACAAAATGGCGGTCGTATGCGTAAAAAGGTCCACACTGGTGAATACCTGTATTTAATTAGCTTTGAAGAAGCGAGCAACATGGTTTGCGAAACGTCAGCATTTACAAATCTTGACACACGGCATAACCCGGACGCAGTTTATTTTCTAAATGATTCTGGCCGTACTTACGCCTACGTACTTATTTAAACTATTAATTTCATTTGTTGTATGATAATGTCATGTGCCTGGCCACATCAGATTTTTTCTTATCGCATGGTAACAAAAAACGTTAATAGTAACAAATAAGTCAAGTTACTCAGGTGTATACAAATAAGCGTATTTATAATTTGGTTAGAAATAGCCCCATTTTTCATCGTGGAATATAATAAGTAAATTAAATCAAATATAAATAAAATAAAATAAGAAAATAAATCAAATTACGAATAAGTAAACATTCTGGGTTCCATGAAGTTTTAATAATTTATTGATTTCGGGGAATATCGGTATTTTGAGCGCAGCTCGTCATCAGTTGCTAACGTCGGGTTAATGCAAACATTGATACAGCTAGCTGGCTTAAAGTATTGTTGGTCAAAGTGGTCAAACCATTAAAATAATTACTAAACACATTTAAAAGTCTTAAAAACAATACGGCAGCATGAAATATCATAGCCATTTTTACGCCAAAAAACGTAAGATTCTTCTTCATTACTGGCCCAATATCTGAATTAATCCAACATCATCCAACACAATCTTGGCATGATAACGTGAATGCAACACATGTTAGTGCAACGCTCCAAACAAAACCAGTTTTAGTGGGTGAATCTTCTTCTGATTTACACGAAAATCGAGTACGTGGGCCCCGCAAAGGTTACACATACAATCGACAAGTTTTATTTACAATCCCCCTTCGAGGGGCTTCAAAAATGTCCACATCAGGGATGGACACAGGCGAGGAACCAGGCCCGGATTCCCGTCCTACCGAAAAAAGAGGTCGAGTAAAGCGGTTAAACAGTCAACCTGAACGTCCGCTCAAAAAGCAACAGGTCAGTGACCATAGATTTACCATTCCTCTCCCTCTTTCCCAACCTTCAACTTCACATACAACTAACAAAGAACAACAAAAAAACCAACTACAAACAACGGACAATACTACTCAAAACGATCAAACAAAAAAGCCCTACTACAATCACAACCAACCCAAAAGCCCACGTTTTAAGGAAATCCATAGAAACGAACAAAACGCAACTTATTACATCACTACAAACGAGAACTTATCCCGCATTCAACTCTCCAATATATGGTCCCAAAAAAACTTCAACCCCCGTGACACAATTATTAAAACAACAGCAGGATTTATCTTAAAGTCTGAATGTCCCAAAGCAGTTATAAACAACAACCTAAATATTCTTAAGGCAGATAATATAATAAAAGAATTCAAGGAAGCTGGAAACAACAATACAACCGAAAGGCGTACGCCGCAAACCTCCTATTCTGCTGTGATAGCCAGTGTAGATTTAGAGATCACTGACAACGAGATCAGTACTTTACTAACATCGCTTAACATGCCACATAGATATTGCAAAAGGATAATATCAAGAGCAACAGAAAACCCTACTCTTAAAATACGAATAATAACCGGATCGGTAGCGGCATATCAGAAACTTCTTCAAGAAGGATTATTCTACCGCAACAGACACTATCCCACGTTCGAAACTAACGCCCCTCCTCCATTACCAATACCATGCGGAAAGTGCAACTCATTTAACCACACAGTCGATAAATGCTTAGAGCCTATTAAATGTAGAAAATGCGAAGGAACTCACCCTACAGACAAATGCACCACTACGCTTCCGGAAAAATGCAAAAGTTGCGGTGAAGAAGGACATGGAGCTTGGTCATTCAAGTGAAAGCAAAGACCAACCACACCTATAGTAGGAATCCCAAACCAAAAGATCAAATTTCTAAACAAAAAAACTGACGACATCAACATATCTATCACAAATAAATCCAGAATACACAAACCTCTTACAATTCACGACAATATACTGCATACCTATATCACAAAAGTTAACGCACCAAAGAACAACAACAGGCAGGAGCTTATCAACAAATTAAAACACAAATTCATTGAAATTTACAACATATACACAATAGTATCCTTCTCCGGGACCTATATGTACGTCATTATGGTAGATCTAGAAAACGTCATGGCACCATCACCAACAGAGCCCATCTTTGGCGAACAGACAACCGTTACTAATATACAAAATGTCTAACATTAGAGTGTTATATTCCAACATTAACAGCTACACAAACAAATCACACCTGGTAGGAAGGTACATAGAAAAAAACGATATACAATGTGTTCTTCTGGTGGAAACAAAATGCAAAACAACTATATCATTTCGCGACTGGACTATCCTTCAGAACGCAAGCACAATAAGACATCAAAATATAGGAGGAGGTACGGTGGCTATGACTCATCTTTCCGCCCGGCTCAAAAAAGAAAACCCACCAGCGATAAACTATCCTTTCAACGAATGCCTTCGCTTCGCACTACCGTTCGGCGCAGAAAAGCTCCATATATTTCTCGTATATATACATCCACATTCTGACATAGATGACAGGATTTTTGTAAAAGCCGCTCTGTATGAAAACGTCATAATAATAGGCGATTTTAACCCAAACGCCCGGAAGAAGAGACATATATCCCAGTTCCTAACGCTATCCAAGTTTACCCAAATAAAAACAAGACCAACATTTATCATGGCAAACAATCCTAGTTCCACTCCTGACCTTCTGCTCTGCTCCCCCAACATCTCATCACAAATACACTCCGTTCAAATTGTCTCCGATCTCTGCTCTGACCATCTCGCTATTGATTTCCAAATTAACATCGCCCACAACCCAATCCTCATTTCCCCAGAATACATTACCAACTATAACCGCTGTAATTTTAAAAAAGTGAACGAAGAAATTATAACATTTACCCGCAATAACCCAATAATTAACCTAACATCCATATCCAACTTCAGCAAAGCACTCTCGACATCCGTCACGCTACACTGCCCTAAAACCAAAAAACATTACTATTCCTTCCATCTGCCCCCCTTTATTATCCGTCTCATCAAAGAGAAAAGAAGAATATACAGAGAATTTCAATCCACCGAAAACACAGACTTAAAAACAAAATTCAACGCGCTAAACAAATGCATACAAGGACTCATAAAGAACTACAGAAGCGAAAAATACTTGGAAGCCTGTTCGAATATTGATCAAAGTAAAGACGCAAAATATTGGCAAGAAATAAAGAAATTATCACGATACAAAAAAGCCGAAAGTACACATGAAATTACTGATCCAGTCACTCATATCACTCACACCGACAACCAACAAATAGCAAATGTGCACGCCAAATATCTACAAGAAATTTTCAGGAAGAGCAACGACCCTGACTTCAACGGAGATCAATATGAACGCGTCAATAAATGGCACGACGAATGTTTTGAAACATTTTTCCCTACCCCAGAAGAAGACCTAATAAATACTGAAGAATACTTTGCAGCTCTAAACAAAGGAAAAAACACTAGCCCAGGATATGACAAAATAACACGCTACACACTGAAGAGACTGGATCCTGAAATTCACACGTACATCGTACAACTCTTCAACTACTGTCTCCTACAACAATGCTTCCCATCAGAATGGAAAACGGCGGTGATTTCGTGCATACCAAAAAAAGAAGGCGACTCCAAAGACCCCAGCAACTACCGCCCTATTGCCCTCCTCCCCGTCCTTGGCAAACTCTTTGAACCCCTCCTCAAAACCCGCCTCCAGACATACACAGACCAACTTATTCCTTCCTACCAATTTGGATTCCGCCAAAACACTTCTACCATACATCCCCTCTCCATTCTTGTCTCCAACCTTCAGACCGCACATCAAAACAAACAACGATCGGCAGTACTGTTCTTGGACATCCAAAAAGCGTTCGACTCTGTGTGGCACTGCGGTCTCCTCTATAAACTCTCAATCCTCAAGGTCCCATTCTACATCATAAATATTATCCGACAATTCCTTTCACACCGAACCTCCCGTATCAAGTTCCGCACGTCCCTCTCTCATCCAATCTATCCTGAACAAGGTGTCCCACAAGGTTCTCCCATTTCCCCTTTACTATACAACATTTTCTGCTATGACATATATGACCCCGATCCTCAAGTGTTTAACCCCCACCTGTACACCCTCCTTTATGCTGACGATACAGCAATAATTTCACATTCCCGTTCCCTCGATGCAGCTGTTAACCACCTTCAATCCCTCTTAGACCAAATCGTCTCCTGGTCCCGCTCTTGGAGGATAAAAATCAACCCCCGCAAAACCCAATACCTCATCCCATTTCACCGTATCCTCGATACCTCTCCCTCAATCCGCATCAACAACACTACCATCACCCCATCCCCTTCCTGCAAATATCTGGGCATCAATACCGACATGAAATTAAAGTTCTGTGGACATACCAAACAAACAAAAATAAAGGCTAGAAACAGAGCGACACACTTTCGAAGCCTCACCTTCAAGAATAGAGGAATCAGCACGGAAGGGGCGGTTCACATATACAAAACCATATGTTGCCCGATCCTAGAATACGGATGCCTTCTCTTCAACCATCTACCCAGAGCGGCACTGAACAACATAAACGTCGGTGAATGGAGTGCACTCCGCAACATCACCCGCTTACGACATCCCAACAACCCCCTTCATAACCCATCCAACGAACTCCCTTCATAACCCATCCAACGAACTCCTTTATCAAACTACCAACATTACCCCTATGACCACTAGAATTGAAACCCTCTCCATTAAAATTTCCAAAAAATTTCCCCCGACACTTATCCATTTGTTCCTACAAAGAAATCCTACCAGAACTCGCAATAACCCATACAGCATTTCAACAACACTCGCTAGGAGAAAATGAATCGTATACACATAAGCAGAAGCAAGCAAGGCTGAAAGACCCCGGTCAATGGCCGTTCCTGGAAGAACTTCTATAAGTTTAAATATACCAAATATGTTGTAGTACTAATTTGTGAAAAACAAGATTTCTTTCAGAATAAATTAATTCTATCTTCCTCTAATTACTAAACACATTTAAAAGTCTTAAAAACAATACGGCAGCATGAAATATCATAGCCATTTTTACGTCAAAAAACGCAAGATTCTTCTTCATTACTGGCCCAATATCTGAATTAATCCAACAATTAAAATAATTCCTGAGTGTAGCTTTGCTCTCGAAGTCAGTCCCCAGAACTACTGTCCCAAACGATAAACTTGATGTCAGTAACTCATTCAACCTTCATCGACAGTTCATAATTTTCCGAAATTCAACAATAGTCAAGTTACCAACATGCATTTCCTCTCCTTTTGTGTTCAAAACATAAAATTTTTAGCTCAAAACATCAAATAATTGAATATAGCTAACCCCCTTTTAGGTCAAAAATGTACTCAAATAATTCCAAAAGGCTTTCAGTTCAAACATAATCAGACATTAGCAAATGACCAACCCTTCAGCTCTACAAAATAAATTATCATGTGAGCTAGTTTTCTTTTTTATGCGTTCAGCCCAACAAAATAAACTAAGGGAGTAAAGGGCTGACATTCCGGCACAGCAAGATATACAAATATTCGCAAAAGCATAACTCTTCACCTCACTACATAAATAAATATTAGCAGAACGCCAACCTTTCAGCCAAACAAAATAAATTACCATGTGAGAGAGCGGACCTTCAGCTCAACAATTAAACAAATATTTGCAAAAGATTAACCTTTCAACTCAATAGGATAAAACATGTTAGAAAATGGCTATCCTTTCAGGTAGATATACATTATACAGGGTGTATAGATCCCGCCATGTATAGATAGATTAGCAAAAAAATAAGTCTAAAATCTGATATCATTCTTCCATGATAAATTTCCCTGGCCAAAAAAAGAATCACAAAGGTGAAAATTTAAAATCTTATTATCAGCCATACTGTGCATTTTTATAACAACTTTTTCATATTTTCGAACAAATAGTACCACAGCTAACACATAGCAATTGATAAAAAAAAAATAAATTAATTACTATAAATCTATCTTGAAAAATTGTCGAAAATTATTTTTTTTTAGATACCGCCTGCCTGTACGGATGAACTTTTCTTATCTGCAATAATAAAAGTTGGGTTTGGTAATATATTTTCTTTATGACCGTCAATCTCGAAAACTTAATGAGTGATTAAAAATTCAAAAATTGTTTTGAACCTATTTTTAAAACCCTAAAAAAATGAATTCGCATAGTACGCGCACCGTGTCACATCACCAACGTTGGAGAGACGTTGGCACTGCGTGTGGGAACACCTTTATACTCTTAATCCATAGATATATAACAAATAACACAAGACGTAAATGCTATAAAATAGTTAATAGCATAGTCATTACAACTATGGCACCCTTTAATACTAAAACAAATCTTGCACACCCCCACCCCCCTGGAACACTTTGTAACGGCGTGCCTGTCGTCATACCGATATTTTCTGAAAGAAAGAATTTGGCCCTCGGCGCAAGATTTCCTTACTGCGGCGCTGGACCATATACTAATAAAAACTAATTTATGTTCCAAAAGCTGTCATGTTGACATATTTAGACGTTTTACAAGGTTTTACAATACAGACAATATTTTGTCATTTTGTCATTTAATTGTCGCTACATGTTTCGTGTCATACTAGACACTTCATCAGGCGCTACGGAAAGTTGAAACAAGCATTGCACAATTGACAAAACAATTACAAAATATAACTTACATATCGTCAAATATTGAGAACACACATACATAGGTCACGAACAAACAAACATGAGCATATAATTCGCTAATATATATTTCCAGGCACCCAGGAAAAACCACCAACTCAAGTCGTTCAAAGTATTAGAGTGAAGACACCATATGTGTTTCCGTGTGTGATAAAATTCGTAAATGTGAATCATGCGCAAAGGTATTCATGTCTAGTTTTTGGCGGCTTTATTTCTAATTAAACGGATGGTCGTTTCTATTACTTTGACTTCACAAATCACTAAGTAATTTCAACAGTGGTTTATAAAATCGGTCATTCTGTTTGTTAAGGCAATGCACAGTTTGATCTTTGATGCTCTTTTCGATCTCATATGCCTCTAGAATTTTAATTTTTGAGTCTTTATTACATTTGTAGATCAGTTTAGCTTTGTTGGTATCGAATCTGCCCGTCATTAAAGAGGTGTCTTCCGAATTCCGATATGGTCACATCTCTACGATGTTCCTTTATGCTTATGTCCAAATTTCGACCGGTCTCACCCACATAAACTGCATTGCAATCTGAAGAGGAAAGTTTATAGACCCTGTTCAGATTGCAATGCAGTTTATGTGGGTGAGACCGGTCGAAATTTGGACATAAGAATAAAGGAACATCGTAGTGATGTCACCATATCAGAACTCAAGCCGGCTACGGTCGAACAACGTCCTCATTAGTTACCCGTTGCTGCATGGGCCACCTTATTACCTGCCGTGATAGTCCTTTAGGCAAATTCCCTTTCCATTTTCGAATAAAATCCTTTACATACAGTCATGGCGGACGTAAACGAAGTCTTACAAAAGTTTACGGAGATAGTAGGGGCGATACAAGTGACCCAAAATCAAATGCTGCAAACCCGAAATCAGACTTACATAGGACGTGACAATTTACAACCATACGACGAAATTAAAGAAAAATTTGAGTCCTATTTACAAAGGCGTGATAACCGCTTACAATTAAAAGGTCTTAATACAACGGAGCAAAATAAATTATGCGTGCATATTTTAATTGGATGTCTCAGCCCAAAGATTTAACAGAATTGGTAGAACTTCTGAAGGATTAGGATTAGTACTATCGTGGCCATATATTATGTCCCTTCTTTTGACGTCCATTTTCTCGGTAACCGAGGGGCGAAAAAATTTGAAAAAATTCTAATGCTGTCCTTGATTAGTATGCTACAACTCATAAAAATTAGAAAGCTGTATGTGTTGGCGTTATCCCGATTTTTCCAAATTACGAAGAATTGGCGCTGTTTTTGCCACGTAAATTTTATTCGTTTAACTTTAGCAATTAATTACGCCGGAAATAATACATAGATTTGAACGAACTAAAAAGTAAAATCACCTGCGGAATGCTAGCTTTCAATGTGCATTTTTGTAAAATCATTGGATTAGTGCTTGACCCACAAAAAGCTATATTATGCAATGCCAGCAATTCCTTTATTAGAAGAGCTAGAATAATGAAATATAGACTATACGCTACCCACTAATTCATAGGTTTAAAGTTTATTACATAATCATGGTTAATCTTGCATTTTCACTGCTTCACTCGGTTTATCATGCAGTTTCTACTACTTACATCTAACGTCTTGCGATCTTGCGTATCTAACAGAGATACGCAATTTCGGACTTACACTGGAGAAATAATCAAACCTATTGGTACGGCACAAGTTAAAGTCAAATATAAGGGACAATCGACAATACAGGAAATATACGTTTTACAGAAGAAGGTTGATCCTATTTTTGGACGAAGCTAGCTGAAGCACATTACAACTAATTGAAAGGAGATACGGGAAATAGATTTCACAAGGAGAAGAAAAATACAGAACAAACATTACAAGAATTACTTAACTTAGGAAGATGTTTTATCCGACCAATTAGGCCAAGTTCCAGACTATATTTAAAAGTACCGTCTTAAGAACGAGAATACAACTCCAATTTATTTCAAACCCCGACAAGTGGCTTACGCACTTAAACCCAAGGGTGAAGAAGAACTTTTGAGACTAGAGAAGCTGAAAATTATAGAGAACATGGACCATGCTCAGTGGGGAACGCCAATAGTACACATAGTTAAGAAGAATGGAACAATCCGACTATGCGCTGCTTTCAATACCAACTTAAATAATGTCAGAAGACGATTGCTACCCCATACCCCGAGTTGAAGACTTACTAAATAAACTCTCCGGAGATAAATATTTTTGCACCTTGTATATTCGAAATGCCTACTTGCACATGAAAGTTGATGAGGACAGTGCAATGAAGCAAGCAATTTCAACTCATAAAGGCATCTACGAGCTCAATAGACTCATGTTTGGGATTAAAACAGCACCGTCGGCCTGGCAGAGGTTTATGGACCAGATTTTACAGGTTGTAGGCGGCTCGGTATGTTTTTTTATGGCATAGCCATTCAAGGGACCACTCCAAGTGAATTACTTCGACGTTTAAAACTAATCATCGAAAAACTACGTTTGAACGGACTACACCTTAACAAGAAGAAGTGTGAATTTTTCTAATTGTGCTTTGCTGTTCTGAGCGTAACACGTGTTGGTAAAATCTCTCCGCTATTTAATCCAAATTGGAAGTTATTGGCGATTCTGTGTGAGTTGTGTGAGTGTGTGCTTGTTTTTGTGGTCAGTAGTAAACACTGATTATACCCTATCAGTTACATATGGGGTAAGTGGCTGTTGTGGCTAATATTTGATTATTTTGCTGATTTTCTGAGCGATTGGCCTTCAGTTGCGGCCGGCCGAAACCGGTCCTGCTCCGTGCTCGGTGAGTATATACAATACCGGCCGTAAGTTACAGTACATGCAATATTTCCTTTGAACGTATTTTCCCTTTGTGTTGATTGTTTCCTCTCCGTTGCCCAGTTATCCGTGTGTGTTTACACTTGAAGTCGCTGCGACGGGCACCGCTAGGGTGAACCGTGTGTCCCTGTCAAATTCCTTTGTTTTTATCTCGCATCTTGCATAACACATAATATAGAATGAGCTCGTGCTGTTGCTGCGGATCATCTGTTGAGGATAGTCATGCTATTATCTGTGGGGTATGTAATAATACCCTCTCTATTCATTGTGTGGATTTATCTATGACGGAGGCACGTAAGGTGAAGGCAGGTGTTGGTCTCAGTTGGTCCTGTAAGAAGTGTGCTCATTTTTCTGGTGGTTTGGATGAGCTGAAGACTGTTATATTATCGCTGCAAAACAAAATCACAAACCTTAAGTCCTTGGTTCCTGCGCGGAAGGATAGTGTTGCTGATTCTATCTCGCCAATCGCACTGGAAGGGATTATTCAAGAAATAGCTGAGCGTGAGAAACGTAAGAGGAATGTAATGGTGTTTGGTTTGCCTCAGACTCGGGAAGGCGGGGTGCAGTTGGAGATTGCTTCCGTCGCTGTCAGGGATATTGGTGCTGCGGTGGGTGTAGATTTGTCGCGAGGGCGGCAAATTCGCATTGGCAAGTTTGATCCTTCTAGGCCTAATAACTCGCGTCCGCTGAGAATCCAATTATCGTCTGAGACTGAAGTTATAGATGTTTTTCGCAATATCAGGAATCTAAGAGATGTTGTTCGTTGGAGGAAGATGACAATCCCTAGCGATAAAACTCCGGTCTGTGAAGGCAAAGATGGATTCGCGTTTAGCCAGTGGTTAGGAGAACTTGAGAATTATCTATAAGGGTGGAATGCCAGTGATCTCCGCACCATCTCCAATCTCTAATGCATCGGAAAACTAAGATTGCCCAACAATGTACCATGTCCGTTTAGTGTATATTATCAAAATTGTCGTTGCTGCGTACCAAAATGCAGATGTTCTATACTGGTGTGTGTGTGAATGTGAATATGGTGTGATTGTCATTACTGAATCCTGAATGTTCTTCAATTTATTCTTCTGAGTTGTTTCCGGCAGGTTATACTGTCATTAGACAAGATAGAAACTGCGATATGGTGGGAAGAGCGATTGGAGGTGGAGTTTTGATTGCTCATAGAGATTCTGTGTCATGTAACATAATTGATACCTCTGTCATAGTATCTTTGTACCCGATAATTGATCACGTCCTGTGCAAGCTTACTGTAGGGAAGTCGACGTTTTTATTGTTGGCGGTCTATATACCTCCTGGAACGTGTATCGGATTGTTGGATGAATTTTTTGCTGCCATTCTTCTACACTCGCTGGACGATTCAATAATAATCGCTGGTGACTTCAATTTGCCTGGCGTGTTTGGTAGTGTGACTGGGCAGCCCTTGAGACGTCTGCATCCCATTAATCAGTTTTGTCAAACTCTTCAATTGAGACAGCTGAATAATGTTCTGAATGAGCGGGGAAGATTGTTGGACCTTGTCCTGACCAATGTTGATTTGCGGATTGATGTCGCTCGTTAGCGGAATCCATTCATTCCGAAAGATCCTCTGCACCCTACTTTGTTGCTGGAGGTACATGATGTTGGCCCTCGCCATTCTTCGCGTTTTCCCTTGTCAGCTGAGCCGCATTATAACTTTCGGAGAGCTGATTTTTGCGGACTGTATACCCATCTGGCAGATATTGATTGGAGTTTCTTGGAGAGTTTCACAGACATCAATGTTGCACTTGCCAAGTTTTACAAGGTTTTGTATGACTGCCTTGACTTGTACGTTCCACGTGTGCAGATCCAGTTCCAATTCTTCCGCGGGTAAATATCCCCCTAGGTTTACCGCTGAAATTAGAACAAACATGAAGCTTAAGGAGTTTTATAGACGTAGATGGAGGTTGGCTGGCTCTGCTTTCTACCATGGCGAATTTCGGCGTTTAAGGTCACTTCTAAAACAGCAGATGACGTGTGGATACTCGTCATACGATTATATTGCTGCTGCTGAGAACTCCATTAGATCTGATCCCGGCAGGGTGTGGAGCTTTATACACCAAAGAAGGGGAAGCTCACAAATACCAACTGAACTAAGTGATTGTGTTAAAGATTTAACCTCCCCTATTGATATAGTCAATGCCTTCGCCGACTCGTTTGCTGCAAACTTTAATTCCACTACTGTGGATCGCCTCAAGAGATCGGCTGATGTGTCCTCAGTGCCTGCATTGCGTTTTCGGGTCGTTGAGGAGAATGAAATCCAACGATTGCTGGCCAGGTTTCCCAACAAGACCACTACTGGAGACGACCTCATTCCAAGCTTTGTTCTGCGTGATTGCAGTCCCGTCCTTAGCTACCCTTTAGGACTAATTATTAATATGGGTAATGGGTATCTCCTCCGGTGTCTTTCCGGATCTTTGGAAGATAGCAAGAGTGTGTCCGATACATAAGAAGGATGATAGAACCCTGATTTCCAGTTTTCAGTTATTTGAGCAGGTTCTCTACACCAGAATTTTTGCTCATGTCCGCCCATATCTTTCGGATCATCAGCATGGATTTATCAGAAGACGGTCGACTGTGACTTGACGGCATTTACTCAGTTTACTAATGAGGTCTTGGAGGGGGGTTGTCAAATGGACGTAATTTATACCGACTTCAGCAAAGTTTTTGATAAGATGCCACATAACATTCTTTTGCAGAAGCTGAATTCCTTTGGATTCTCCGTCTCTGCTTTGCAACTCATGAGATCTTCCATAACTAATAGGCAGAACTACGTTTTTTATAACGGATTTAGATCCAAAGCATTCTTATCCAATTCTGGGGTTCCGCAGGGTTCAAATGTAGGCCCGTTGTTGTTTGTGTTGTTCCTGAATGATTTGCTTGGATGCTTCAGGAGCGGCGTTTTGGCATATGCGGACGATCTGAAGCTGTTTAGGCCGATTCGTTGTGATGATGATGCTAAATTGCTGCAAAATGATCTTGATGACTTGTGTGACTGGTGCCACGGATTTGGTCTGCCGTTAAATATTCAGAAATGTTGTACCATGATTTACACCCGGAAGAAGTTTCCAATAGCGACATCGTATAAGATGGATTCATTGTTGTTGCCCAGGATTGCAGAGTGTAGAGATCTGGGGGTCTGCTTTGATGCACCACTGACATTTATTCAGCACGTTGGAAGCATTTGTTCTGTTGCTTCAAGATCTCTGGGTTTTGTGGTCAGAACCTGTCGACTATTGCGTGATCCACAGATATTTCGAATTCTCTACCATGCCTATGTGCGCAGCAAGCTGGAGTATGCCTCCACGGTGTGGTACCCGTTCTACGCAAACCATATTCAGACGGTGGAGGCTGTGCAGAGGAGATTTCTCAAGTACCTGTCGTTCAGGCTTGATGGAACGTACCCTGAGCGTGGAATCGATTATCTCGTTTTGCTAGATCGACACGGTTGTGCGTCTCTTCAGAGGCGGCGAGAGTTACACAGTGCTTCGTTTCTGCTGAGGCTTATTCGCGGTGCGGTTGATTGTCCGTTGTTGTTAGAGCGAGTGCGATTCCGTGTTCCGCGACTGGCCGCCAGACGTTCGGTCACTTTCCAGCTTCCGTCGACTCGTACTAATATGGCCGGGTACGCGCCTATCTGTCATATGATGCGGAATGGCAACAGCGTCTTTGAGGATATTTTTTTGTGACTCTTTTTGTGTAACTATCGGTCTAAAATTTCTTTTATTTACATTTTTTGATTTTTGTTATACCTACCATACTTTTGGATTTATGATTTTGTTATGTATTTTTCATTATTACTTTATGAACTAGTTGTGTATTATGTGTATTAAAATTGTCCTGTAATTGGTACTTGTTCGGCAATAATAGTATATTATTTGACGAGCACATAACTAAGGATATAAATCGCGAGCATGTAGTTTACACGCGAGCCGTAGGCGAGCGTGTAATCATGCGAGCGATTTATATCTGTTATGTGCGAGTCAAATACGTCGTTTTATCTAAGACTCATAAATTCCATTTTATCCAAAATATTTTAAATGTATTTGTCAATGATGGCGAGGCGTACTGCCACATAACTGTCATCCACGTAGGTTTTGACAGACCTTGACACTAGCGCTATATAATGATGACAGTTCGTTCAAATAATGAGGTCATTATTTGAACGAACTGTCATTATTATACAACGCTAGTGTCATTATAATCATTGGCGCGTATAATGATGGGGATTATATAGTCATAGATACGTATGCAATGAACTTATTATATGTGAGTCGTAGATAAACATTATTATTATTAAATATTATTATTATTAAACTCAAATTGGCTACCTTGGACACTACATTGGCGGCTCTGGCTTACATACTGCTCCAGATAAAATAGAAGCAATATCAAAAAGCCCTAACTTCAATGTTTTATTTATTTATTTTTTGTATTGTGAATATTCCTCAAAATATTATCAATAAAGGTCTTTCAAGAGATTTTGTATTTCATTTACTGTATTGTAAAAATATACCTACAAAAGCGGCTACTCTTTCTCGCGCTCGAGTGGCATTACCCCTTAAAGGAAGCGCTGCGTAAAATGTCGCTTTTTAATTTTAGTTATGGCCCCCTACGAACACTTCTTTTCCACCTTTGATTTAAACCGAAGGTCATTCATTAATGGAGACACCCACCATAGCATCTATGAGAGCGGAATTTCTTAGAATGTACATGAAAAATAAAAATGCTCCATTTAGCGACACTCTTGTATTTCTGGATGAAACATAGATTTTTTCAAAGGGGGGTCGCAGAAACTCCTGGCAGGATAATAGCGTTAAAAGCGTTCGGAAACCTGGGGGATTTGACCTGAAACGTTTTATTATTTTACATGCTGGACACAAGGTGGTTTTGGAGAAAATTCAATTTGTATGACTATCATGGTAATATGAATGCGGAAACGTTTTCTAGGTGGGTAAAAGGCAAATTAATTCCAAATTTGGAAGAGACTAGTTTAATTGTTATGGACAACGCATCATACCACAGTGTTCTAGTTAAAAGACATCCGAGTTCATCGTGGAAGAAAGCGGGAAAATATATGCTTTTAGAAAATAAACTGCTTCCAGCTTATGCCGTGTGTCAAGATTTGTTAATGCTGACGTTTCGCGAACCATGTTGCTCGCTTCTTCAAAGCTAATTGAATACTGAAGACCTACCAAGAAACTTCGGCTGACAATCTATTTGCTAATTTCAGATACAGTTTTAGCAATTTATCTGTAAAGTTCTGTAAAGATCGGTATGTAAAATGTACCCGTTCACGTAATAAGGCAGTCTTCGTTCTCCTTAAAATCTTCTTGGCGGCAGCGGTGTGGATATGGTGCTTGGTACGCAGGAATGTTGGTACCAAAGGATATCACACCCCTCCTCAAGATCGAAGGGGTATACAACATAACATGTAACTGTGGAACATGCTATGTAGGACAGACAGGACGAAGTATCGAATGTCGAGTCAAGGAGCACACTAGAGACACCCGGCTACGCAAAATTCAACAGTCCGCTGTTGCTCAACACTGCCACGAGTCGGGTCACACAATGATTTTCGATGACGTGAGGATGTTGGCAAGGGTTGGTAATTACCATCGAAGGCTTATTAGAGAAGCCATCAAAATTTACAAACATCCTAACAACCACAATCGCGAGGACGGTACTGACATTAGTGGGGTCTGGAAATCGATCCTAACGCGGTCAGATGGAAAAGCACATGGGGGCGGTAGCTCCAGATGTGCGCAGTGAGGGGTAAATATAGGTATATAAGGGAGAGTTTCTTGGTAGGTCTTCAGTATTCAAGTAGGTTTGAAAAAGCGAGCAACGTGATTCGCAAAACGTCAGCATTAACAAATCTTGACACACGGCATAACCCTGAAGCAGTTTATTTTCTAAATGATTCTGGCCGTGAAAGCCTACGTACTTATATTATATGCTCTTCCCAAAAAGGTAGAAATGATACATGAACATAATTTTATCAATTTATTTAATGAAATATTCATTTCTTCAATGTATTCTATAATATACATACATAAACTTAATATTTTTTATTCCTATTTCGTACAAACTTTTTTACTGCTCATTTTTCGATAATGTCATCAACCTCCTGCTCTATTGACAACATAGCCACCCCCTCTAACCTATTTTATTGCATGATTGATCTCAGATAATTTTTGTTTCTTTATCTTGGTCTTTTGAAGCCTCTTTCTTGCTGGTATAAAACTTCTTAGCCCGTGTCTTATGAACCATTAGTTCGGCCACCGCTTAGCATTGTCATTCAGAGTTTTGTCTTTCAATTTTGCATTAAGAGCTTCACATAGGCTACACCTGTGGTCTGTCAAACGAGTAACCTAAGTTTTACTGAAAGTAAGAATAGTAAAAATGATAATTTACAACATCCCACAGTTTCGAGCGCTGTCACTTTACCTCTTTCTGCACTCAAAAAGGATTTCTATGGTTTACTTCACAATCACATGGGGATAGCGTTGGACCTGTTTTTGGGGACCCTTGTCTTTGCATTAACCGATGTATTTACCTTTAAAGAAACGGTACTCGCCCAATAATTCAATTTTAGATTTTTTTGCTTGACTGGTTATGAAGTAAACGTTTCAATTAAGTGTACATTTTGAGTTGCTGAAGAAGCCAACAATAATTGGCGAAATATAGAATAATAAAAACAGACCAACCAAGAACACAATTTTTTTAACCCTATCATCCCAAAAATCGCATTTCTAGTATTGGGGAAAATATAGGGAGGTATATATTTTTCTTATTATTCAAAAGTAAAATTCAGATGTTGTCGTTTCGAAGAGAGTGAAAAAATGTGCTTATTAATATCAGTAAGAACAGTAAACAAAACACTTAATGATCACTTGATCGAACAATACCGTTTATATTTGAACCGTGCTCATCTATCCAAACTAAAGAACAAGATCATTTTACGTTTCTTATTCATGATGCTGCTTAAGTATTGATCTGACAGGACGAACTGTAACATACTGTAGATATGTAAAAAACAACGCAATAATGTGTTTATAATACTCGTAAGTAAATTATTTGAGGTTTTACAAACGTATATGCTGGCCCGGCTCATTCAGTTCCGTTCCGGCCTATTCCATATTAGAATAAGGAATCTAAACTTTCAAACATTGCTCGAACATACTTTCTTAACTGGGAGTGTGGCCTCCCAATAGGGGGTTTTGCCCTAAGTCGTAAAATTAAAAATGTATACACCTTATTGGTGCCACACGTTTATCAGAACCGCTCGCAAACATTTTTTAAGAAAAAAACGGTTCTCACACAATTAGTAGTATTAAAATCGATCATGCCTCTTTAAATATGAGTTATGGCACGCTTGCGACGAGTTGTTTACGCTACGTGTCTTGTCAATTTCAGCAGCTTTTCTCGATTTTGTAAACGGTAAAAATTAAGGCAGGGTGGGTACATGATGGGGCAGTCAGACAACGCGGATTATTTCGCAAATAATCGGCATTTATTATTAGTTATTATTGGCCACCCATGTTCGAAAATAAATATGCACTTTTAATTAAACATTCTTGTAACACAATGTGCACGGTTGTAGAAATTATTCGTTAACACTATTTTCACCCTGTGTATTACTGTATATACGCTTATGAATTTGCAATATTTGGCCATACAAATAAGCAAATGAGCAATTGAAATGTATCATAATACGAGTGCACTATTCAGAGTCTGGAGATTTTACTTCTTTTTTCAATTATTCCATCAACATTAGCCTTTATGTCGTAAACAATAACTTGCTTAACTTATTATAACTAGTCAGAATAGGTACGTAATATAAACACTTATATAAAAATGTGATCATATTCCTCGCGTATTAAGGTTTTTTGTCTATGTGCACTTGACTAATATTGGAATTGTGTTCTTTATAAATAGATCACCAAGTCACAGTAAAGGAAAAGGATTTGAGGTGCATTTCTCCAGCCCCACCATGGTGGCTTTTGAAATATCGCTATACACCAAAGTTTTGTGTCAAATTGTTTCGTAAAGAAAAAGTTTTGTTCCTTTTTCATTCGCTCGATATAGCATTTTTTTGAGGAGGGGCCGGGGAAATGCCAGCCCCAGCACATTGGAATTTTGAATTTTTTACTTTATCATACGCAGTATTATAAAGTATTATAATCGTGCCGAAAAAAAAATTTGAGATTTTAGCGGAAATAGGTCTTTATGGGTCTCCTGAACATTTTTGACCAAGGTACAAAAAAATGTCTGTGTGTGTGTGTGTGTGTGTGTGTGTGTGTGTGTGTGTGTGTGTGTGCGTGCGTGCGTGCGTGCGTGCGTGCGTGCGTGCGTGCGTGCGTGCGTGCGTGCGTGCGTGCGTGCGTGGGTGTGTGTGTGTGTGTGTGTGTGTGTGTGTGTGTGTGTGTGTGTGTGTGTGTGTGTGTGTGTGTGTGTGTGTGTGTGTGTGTGTGCGTGGGTGTGTGTGTGTGTGTGTGTGTGTGCGTGGGTGTGTGTGTGTGTGTGTGTGTGTGTGTGTGTGTGTGTGTGTGTGTGTGTGTGTGTGTGTGTGTGTGTGTGTGTGTGTGTGTGTGTGTGTGTGTGTGTGTGTGTGTGTGTGTGTGTGTGTGTGTGTGTGTGTGTGTGTGTGTGTGTGTGTGTGTGTGTGTGTGTGTGTGTGAGTGTGTGTGTGTGTGTGTGTGTGTGTGTGTGTGTGTGTGTGTGTGTGTGTGTGTGTGTGTGTGTGTGTGTGTGTAAACGATTTTTGTGGCGACGATTCCCGAGAAACTACTTAAGGTATCGGGACGAAAGTTCATATTTAGAAGTTTTATGACCAAACTTAGAGCTGAAAAGCGTTTGGTTCAAAAGGGTCCAAAGGAACTGGCTGTTTCCTCTAAGCATTTTTCAAGGATTTTGCAAATGAGGTGCAATTTCTGCAATTTCGTCAAAATAGTTAAATAATAAATTAAAGTGCACTTCCACTAGTGATTTGCTTGGACAATATCCAGTAAAGATACTATGAAGTGCTAATCTCTCTTTTCCTCTTTTTAGGTTCTACTGAAGATGGCAACATAGTTGCTGAAATACGTATTTAGGTTTCTAAAATACTTCTTGTGGTTAGGGGTTTATAATTTTATTATTAAGTTCGCCACAGTCTCCAAAATATTAGAAGTGCACTTCCACTAGTGATTTGCTTGGACAATATCCAGTAAAGATACTATGAAGTGCTAATCTCTCTTTTCCTCTTTTTAGGTTCTACTGAACATGGCAACATAGTTGCTGAAATACGTATTTAGGTTTCTAAAATACTTGTTGTGGTTAGGGGTTTATAATTTTATTATTATTCTGATGACAGTAGGTAGTGTCAAATGCTGATGCTTTGACAATACCTACTATTGATACTATTGACTATCAAAATATCTGTCAAATCCTGGCTAACTAGTTTAATTTTAATGCAGACACGATTTATCTCAATCAAATAGATTATCACGCAGTTAAACTTTTAATTTATATTTTGTATGATAAAGTCATGTGCCTGGCCACATCAGATTTTTTTTATGCCAAAGTGTTGTTAGTTTTGTGTCGTTTTGTTCCGTTGAGTAAAAGTTTTGTTCCGACCTATTTTCGGAGATATAAGCAATTTTCCGAGGAGGGGCCAGAACAGCTTTCTTAGAATTTTGAAATTTTTTCATTGCCAGACTCATGTATTAGTTTTGTGCCGAATTGTTCCGTAGAGAAAAAGTTATGTTCCGCTCTATTTTTGAAGATACAAGCAATTTTCCGATGAGCGATTTCAACTTACGTTCGCGACATTGCCTAATGCCTATAACTAAATGTATGTTCCAACTATTGTCATAGAATTCAAATTATTCTTTTACATTATTTCGTCGTCCCAAGCGGGTTTATTCTCGCAGCCATGCGGTAGCTAGACCGATCGGCCGGCGCCGCACAGTGGTCATTTTGTCGAATCTAGCGAATAATAAATAGCGCTCATTTAATATTTCTGTACCTTGTACATTTTTATGATATCTTTGATTTTGAAAATTGATTGTTTATCGGGAATGTTTGGGCTATGTGGTGAACCAAATTAAGCAACGTATGTGTACAGGGTGTGGGTGTAATTAGGCTACGAAATCAACGCAATTAAAATGCTTTTAAACATTATTTATTCCTCAAATATCAACTTTTCATGAGTTTTTAAATTATTATTTGTTCATACCTGGTCTTATTTTGAAGATGTACTGACTTTCAAATGAAAAAAAAAATATTTTATTAATAAATAAATTAATTTTTTTACGTCATAATTGGACCAGAGTAGGAGAGGGGTGTGTACAGACGACCTCGAATGACCCCTAACTCCAGTGGTACTCAAACAAGGGGTCACGCGCCTAACTTCAGAGGTTGTCAAGTTCAGAGTGGGCCCCCTCGCCCCTCAAGCTAGCGCTCCGCCCCCTGAGTCCCCTCCGGACTCCGCTCCATCGGTTAGGGCTCTCGTTTTATTATTACTCAGGTGTGTGGTATGTGCATGCTACCAGATGGCGCCACCACCCCGAGATCGTATTCGTTCCATAGCGACCGATGTCATTTCCCCTTACCGCACTCGTGGTCTCCTACATTAAGGGCACGCGCCTAACTCCAGTCTCCAACTCGGAATAACTTCAGAGTGGGTCTTCTCGCCCCTCAAGCTAGGGCTCCGCATCTTATAATTTATGTCATTCTAATCTATTGGATGTTTAACCTTGATGCTACTTAAAAATTGCTTCCATGTTTAGGTAAAGAGTGTGAGTTAATGGATACAAACCAATTTGTTCTAGATTCATCTATAGTATTTTTGTATATGTAATTAGGTCGGGGAATATATTAATTAAAACGCTCAGATATCGATAATAATTTTATATGCATTAATAATAACTAACCAAATTAATAAAGTTACAAACGATTAATTTTTTTTTTCTGGATTATAACTGTCTATAGTGTATACCGGTATGGAATGCAGGTGTTTTTTTGTCTGACTTTGACTACCTGAAAAGAAAGAGGTCGGTCTCTTAAATACCGCCCGAGGCGATTGATTATGGTTTAATTTCTTAAGTGTCATATAAATGTAAATACGGCAAAAATATAGCCATAATTGGTTCTTTATGCAATTTTGCTACAAAATTAAAAGACAAACTGTTGTCTATTTCTGTCATTGTAATTGTGTTATTGGGGTACAACGAACAACAGGCGTCAGACCATAAATAAACACACAAGGAATTCGGATATGATTCCTCCTGCCCTCATCATTAAGACGGTTGTAAAAGAACCCCATTTCGCTCTCTCTCTTTCTCTCTCTCTCTCTCACACACACAGGTGTACCTTAGTTAAATGAGCATACATACATAAGGTCGATTTTCGATTACCGGAAATCAATCTCAAAACATGTTTGAACAGGATGAAACCTGTCCGTGCGTTGGGTCACCTAGCGATAATGAGAGCTGAATTCTGATTGGCTCGCCAGATACTATATGCTTTTATTAAAATCCAACTCATTTTGTTTTACATAATAATAGCCTTTTACATAGCATAATACCCATTTATTAGAAGCTATCATTCTTTTAGCACTGTAACACATCTTTGAGCAAAAAAAACGTATCATCAAGAATTTACAGATTATTAGAATTATTTATACTTATTAAAACTCACTGGTACAGCATGTACTAAAGATACTAAGATAAATAGTACATACCTACTTGAGATGCACAACATACTCGTTGAGCAAAATTGTCCCTAATTCATTCACCAACTATATTAAGGATAAAAACATAGACAGCGTACATAAAAGTGTCATTTATTACCATGGTAGACCCATCATTACATAATTATAAAGTATGTTGGAGCTATTCATAACACTATTTGGTATACAAGTGACACAACAAAATGGTTTAGCATACACTCTTCAAATTAGTTTTCTATTTAATCTTATTCTCGCTGCTATCATCCATCAATATTTTCACGACATAACTTTAAAACGCTCCATATGACGTCTACGCAGGACGTGCACCTATTTATGAGTTTTTATAAAACATTCGCGACAAAATGCTTTACCACATTCACTACAAATTAGCTTTGTATTTAAACTCCTTCTCTATGCCTTTTTCCATCCATATTTTTGTGAAATAACTCTGTAACACTCCGTACAGCGTCTGCGCACTGCTCCATTCTCTAATGTGTGTCCTTCTAAACTATTGGATGTAGCTCTATCGTAAAGTTCCACATCAACATTATCTAAATGAATAGATTGATTCTGACGTAAATTTTGCACTTGGAAACCTATGATTTATCGATATTTTCTCGTAAATCACATGGGAATGAATCTTCAACTTCTAAATGAATAGATTGATTCTGAAGTAGACTTTGAGGATGTAAACATTTGACATTGTCAGTAGCGCTTCTAGCTTGAACAATAGTTTTCTCTGATTTATCGACATGTCGTCGAAAACCATAAGGGCTTGATAAGTAACCCCGATGATTATTAAAACTTAGCCCCATGTTTAGCTCTTCAGCGGTAGAGGTATACTAAGTGAGTGTGTGCAACTTTGCAAACCAGTTATTCTAGATTTTTCTATAGTATTTTTGTATATGTAATTAGGTGGGTGGGGATACTGCGCATAGCAACAATGGATCACAAATATATTTGAGTCGCATTTGGGTTTGGATTCACGCATATATACTTGAGTCACATTTGAGTCAGCCTTGAGTCACATTTGAGTCATTTTTTTGAGTCAGGCTTGTGTCATATGGTATATTGTGTTGATATTGCCCTATACTATATCATACTATACAGTTTGGGTTATCACAAATATTCTTCAGTCATTCTTGAGCCACATTTGAGTCACATTTGGGTCAGGCTTGTGTCATATGGTATATTGTGTTGATATTGCCCTATACTACATCATACTATACAGTTTGGGTTATCACAAATATTCTTGAGTCATTCTCGAGTCACATTTGAGTCACATTTGAGTCAGCCTTGAGTCCCATTTGAGTCACATTTGAGTCACATTTGAGTCACTAAACTGCGTCGCTTGAGTCAAATCAAAAATCTATATGGTCCATTGTTGCTATGCGCAGTATCCCCACCCACCTAATTACATATACAAAAATACTATAGAAAAATCTAGAATAACTGGTTTGCAAAGTTGCACACACTCACTTAGTATACCTCTACCGCTGAAGAGCTAAACATGGGGCTAATTTTTAATAATCATCGGGGTTACTTATCAAGCCCTTATGGTTTTCGACGACATGTCGATAAATCAGAGAAAACTATTGTTCAAGCTAGAAGCGCTACTGACAATGTCAAAGGTTTACATCCTCAAAGTCTACTTCAGAATCAATCTATTCATTTAGAAATTGAAGATTCATTCCCATATGATTTACGAGAAAATATCGATAAATCAGAGAAAAATATTGTTCAAGATAGAATTGCCCTTGACGACCCCATAGGTTTCCAAGTGCAAAATCTACGTCAGAATCAATCTATTCATTTAGATAATGTTGATGTGGAACCTTACGATAGAGCTACATCCAATAGTTTAGAAGGACACACATTAGAGAATGGAGCAGTGCGCAGACGCTGTACGAAGTGTTATAGAGTTATTTCACAAAAATATGGATGGAAAAAGGCACAGAGAAGGAGTTTAAATACAAAGCTAATTTGTAGTGAATGTGGTAAACCATTTTGTCGTGAATGTTTTATAAAAACTCATAAATAGGTGCACGTCCTGCGTAGACGTCATATGGAGCGTTTTAAAGTTATGTCGTGAAAATATTGATGGATGATAGCAGCGAGAATAAGATTAAATAGAAAACTAATTTGAAGAGTGTATGCTAAACCATTTTGTTGTGTCACTTGTATACCAAATAGTGTTATGAATAGCTCCAACATACTTTATAATTAAATGATTAAACGAACTTACCTTAGTGAAGTTCTATCATAATTATATGATCTTTCCATCCGGAATATGACAACTAGTAGTCTCTTTATTTCCACAATAAGCCACGTGTCTTCAAAGCCATGGTATCGAAGAAATGTCCAGTATGACAGGTATGGGTAAGCCGGCCTTGGTATATATCAGTATATATCTGACATTCTCTTGAAAGCATAGGGTCTCTAAATTGGTCAGGGTTCGGGAAAGTCTAAACAAAGGAACGGTGGGTTATGTCATATTCCGGATGGAAAGATCATATAATTATGATAGAACTTCACTAAGGTAAGTTCGTTTAATCATTTAATTATATTTGCTTTCCATCCGTTCATATGACAACTAGTAGATGTTTAAAGGACAGAGCAATTTAGAGTCAAAACAGCATTATCGTCTGTTTATGAATAAGAAACAACAAAATGCACTTGAAAGAACATGCTAACATTTTGTTAACATGTTATTGCAACAATATATCGTTATCATGTTATTCAAAGTTAAAGAGTCAAACGTAAAAACTTTCATCAAACTTCTTTTCATGCATCCAGTTGTAAAATTGAAGAACAATTGCAAAATTGTGTGTATTTCAACCAATTTAGGCAATTCAATCTGCCAACACAAGACTAGATGCCAATGCTTGCATGACTTGTGACAAGTGCATGAAATACATATGGAAAAAGGTAATTATCGGGTAATTCCGTCATTGAAGAAAGCAACCATATGCACGTGTTTCGGACTATTAGTCGTCATCAGTACGGAATACATATGAATCAAATTTTAATAATTCCAATGTACTAATCAGTATAAATACTTTAATATACCTTTCTATGTGGCCCTTTTAAGCCTATAAACAATAAGAAGGCATATATCATGATGTAGACCTTTGTAAATAATCGGTAAATGTACTTCAAAAAAAAATTTTTAAATTTTTTTGATTGATATTATAGATAAACAGTCGTACCTACAGCAACAGATAACACACACAGATGTATATCAATAAAGACTGGAATTAATTTCATATGGTTATGAATAAAATTAGACGTTTAATAACCATTGGGAAAATCTTTGAGCTCGATGAGCAGCGCACAAAGGCAAAAGTATAATTAATTAGATCTTTTCATTAGGTTTTTTTTAAATTTCAATAAGTCTAATGTTTTTCCCATATTTGATATGCAAATTGTTCCTTACTGCCTCTAAAATTAATATAATTCAATACAATTGCCGAGTACCAAGTAAACACTTAAGCTTAGTTGGACGGGACTTGAAAACACCGTTTACCGGTAGTTTCAGATAACATGAGCGGTCTAAACTTTAAAGGAATGCACAAATAATAAAGAAAGGATATGCAATAAATTCTTTAGTGTTTTAACGGCTCCATGACTGTAGTCATGGTGAACTGTCACTCAAAGAACTAACCCAGCAGCGGCTGAGCGGTTATTGTCCAGAAGAAAAAACACAAATTATTGGTAACGGTTCACAGGAACGTATCAACAATGAGCCGACCTCCGTATCCAAATGGTTAATATACACCAGCGATCGCCAACTTAGGGGTCCCCGTACCCCCAGGACTGGAGCAGACTTATGGGACTGCCCGTGAGCGGGAGAAGGATCGCTGATATAAACGGTCCATTTAGCTACTCCAAGCTCACGCCGTTGGTCGATCCAACGCAACAAACAAAGTAATTGCCCCATGAGCGTAACTTTTGGGATCCATCTTAGACCCAATTATTAAGTTTGTTATTGTAACCAAACAAGTGTAAAAAAAGATAAATATATCTTTCAAGGCTTATATTAACAGTCAGCTGCCTGTACAGGAGTGTCAGGAATCTTTGATTTGCGCGCCCAAACCGCTCAAAATATCTGAAAAGTACAGCAGGCATTTCTTAATGAAAGAGTAAAAACCTATTGGGAAGACTCCAAAAGGTATTAATAGTCATGGTAGTAATAGTCATATAAAACATATGACACACACGCATACAAAGTTGCGAGGACGTAATGACCGAAGGAAGTAATAACTTCGTTGTGGAGGATACGCAAGTTAATAAATAACGTTGGAAATTTTGGTCAAATAGGCAATTTAAAGGAAAACTCCCTTTATCTCAGCCCAAATCTCGTTATAATTTTTGTGAATTTAAGAATTTGCAGCAGAATTATGAGCAACATCTGTTGATTCCATACCTAATCCCTAGCCGGTTTAGAGCTTGGTTGACATCTATCCTGTCAACAGGGAAAAGCTTTGTACAATAGGACAACTGCGGTTGTAACGACCAAAACGCACAACTGAAATTTGTTGTAGGATTACTTCTAGGAGAGTATTCTAGAGGTGCAAATATAAGAAAAATAATGAATTTTGTTTGCCACAAAAAGGGGGGGCTTCAGCCGCTATAAAATAAGGTTCTTTAACCAGGAACAAGGAAGCGTGTCCCGATTAAATACTTTTCGGTACAAATAGAAGTATATAAGGCGAATCCAAACATTGAGTAATCCTTTTGGCAGCAAAATTAATTAGCTGAATTCAGTTATCAGATATTAGTCTATTTTTAATGATCTTGAGGCATAATCGGCTCTAACTTATTTTTAGAAAACAATAAACCAATTTTACGTCCTAAACATCCTTGGGATGGTTTGTTTAATCTGTCAAATGCTCACCAGCAATTTTATCGATACAAAGTATTGCGATAGGGATATCTAAAAGTTTTCATTTGAAAAAATTTCAGTCTTTATACGGAGTGAACCACCTTATATAGAGTCATCTAATAACAGCACTCAAGGCAGAATATGGTAGCTAAAGAATGTTGCTTAAAAGACAAGACACTTTCTTTAAAATAAAGTCCTGTTTAAACCGAAATATATTTCAAATTATAAGGCAACATTAAAAATTTTGCCAATCTACATTATTTTGAAATATTCTCTCTGAATATTTAGAGTTAGATTTTAATAATTACTAGAGTAATAGAGAAATAGAGCAGAAATTTGCAATTTTGGAAAGTGATGGCAAATCTCAATCTCCACTAAATTTGTTTTACTATTAGAGCCACCCGGTTCTTCTTTCTTAAGAAATTTTGGGGGCAGAAACTGATCTGAAGAATTGGTCCACCTTGATACAACATATCTTAGTCGGCCCTGAATATCGACCAAATATGGTCACCCAGATTCTTTGCCCAATGAAGGCATTTCAATATGGTCTAAATACTGGGTTCCGACGAGAAAGGTTCCTGGTTCTGACGGTTGGGATATTGTATACTGGTACCAAATATAAGGATGTCTGCCTTGAAAGGCTACTTTAGACCAGTCATCAGCGTCCCAGGATATTGCGCCAGAATTCGCAAGATAAAAAAAGTTGACCTTTGGTCTCTGCATATTGTTGAATAGTTCGATATTCACAATTACAAAACTTCAACAATCAATAACTAATCGATTGGGGTGTTGTTGATGACCTCATTGTGAGGTTTGTCTAACTTAACGGTAAGTCGCCATAATTATTGAACACAAAGTAATAAACTGAGGAACCTCAGTTTGATCCACTAACTTTGCAAAATAGACCATAATATTTTGATGAACCTACGCCTCCCCCAATAACTGAAGACTATTATTCTTTTAGTAATCAAATGTGTTGAATCTCAAAAATCTGTAAAAGATTATTTAATTTCTGGACCCAGTCTACGGAAATTTTATAGTGTTTATACAACATTGAATTGTGTAATGCATTACTGAAATTACAGCTTGGCCAATGTCGGGAGGAGGCGCCGACAGCTGGGTGTCAGCAAAAGGTACACTGGCTGGGACCACTGCCAGATAGATATATCTGGCGGCACTCAAGAAGTTTACTGGGTGCTCTCGGTGTACACCAAGAGTAGCTTTCTGTCACTTGTGGTCTTCTTGAAGTGGTGAATGATAGAATAACGCACCTCTGGTGTCCGTCGTCTTGCCCAACATGGATCAGATGTCAGAATGCAGCTTATTACGCACAACAACACGGCCCTCTTCTACATGCGTGTAACTAAAGCTTAGGCATGCCCGGAGGTGGCACTGACGTCTGTGTGTCAGCAAAAGGGCACTGGTTGTGGTTGTGACCACTGCCTGTGTTTCGTCGCTACTTTTAATAAAACACTCAGTGGACTGTAAACTGTTTAATATAATCTTCGAAAATCTTGTAGCAGTACAAACGTGTACGTGCGTAGCGGATGACGGCTCTACACACTCTCTCTTAAAACATGGTGGGGGTCGAAACGGTTACAAAGCGCGAACCAGTGGCACTCAATACATAAACTCAGCGGTACCAAACATACTCCCCACCTTGAACTTTGTTCAAAAACATCAAATAATCAAAAATAAACGGTAAGTAAAAAATTAACACAATACAACAACAATAATACAGGTAAGTAAGTGGAAAGAAAATGAATACACATAACGAGCAAAAAAAACTAAAACTAAATGCAAAGTTCAGATCAAAAAAGTTTGTTTAGAATCACTAAATCACTTTACACTGACTCTGCTCTACCTAATGTACTTAGGCGCACCAATCACTCACTTTCCATTGGCAGAGGGCAGATAGTAGACACCGCCCGCCGGGTTTTCCCTGTCGTCGTCTGCACCTCCACCACTCGCACTTCTCCATCTTTTCCTGGGAAGCACTCGAGGATGCGGCCCAATCGCCACTGTTGCGTAGGTAAGTTTTCTTCTTTCAGCAACACCATAGCCCCGACTTTGACTGGAGCACAACCACGGCGATGCCACTTTCCCCGCTGCTGCAAGGTATGTAGGTACTCCTGGTACCATCTGTTCCAGAAATGTGATGCTAATTGTTGTACTCGTAAATAATCCTCCATTTTGCAGGTCGACATCACTCCTGGACCGCTTGGAATTGCGTTTAGGTGGTCGCCAATTAGAAAATGGCCAGGTGTGAGGACTGATAGGTCGGTAGGATCGTTGGAACAAGGGAACAGAGGTCTAGAATTCAGAATACCCTCTATCTGACAAATGATGGTGTACAATTGTTCGTATGTTAGCTTCGCGTTCCCAACAACCCTTAATAAATGCCGTTTGGCAGATTTCACAGCGGCCTCATGAAGACCACCCATATGTGGAGCTCTGGCAGGCATAAAATGCCACTCAATACTATTTTGCGTAAGGTGACTTGTCCACCTATCATCCATTGACACGTTTTTTAAATTGACCTTAATCGCCTTTAGTTCATTGTATGCCCCAACGAAATTTGTTCCATTATCGGAATGTAAGGAATTTGGTATACCACGCCTCGCGATAAAACGATTTAAAACCTGCAAAAATGACGAAGTACTTAGCTCCGTTGTTAATTCTAAATGAATTGCACGTGTGACGAAACACACAAACACGCATAAATAAGCTTTAATAATTTTTCTGTTTCGCAACTTCCCGTCCTTTATAAGAAATGGTCCCGCATAATCAACCGATGTATTGTAAAATGGTCGCACAGGGCGCAACCTGGCACTTGGTAAGTCTCCTATCAAAACATTTGTGCTCACTGGCCGAGCCTTAAAACAAGTGATACATTTTCTCAAAACGTTCCTAACTGCGTCCCTGCCTGAAAGTGGCCAATAACGTTGTCTTAGGCTTGACAACACCGCTTGAGGTCCAGCGTGCAATAATTTCAAGTGTTCAGCCTGAATTATTAATTGTGTAAACTTATGATTTTTTGGCAAAACAATTGGGTACTTTGCGTCATAGGCCAGAGAAGAGTGAGTCAATCGTCCTCCAACTCTTATCACCCCACTATTATCCAAAAAAGGATACAACCGAATTAATTTGCTCTTATTGCCAACTCTCCCCTCCTTCTTCAACTGTATAAAGTCCTGGGCAAAGGTTTCCTTTTGAACAATTTTGATTAACACGCTCAACGCCATATTAAGTTCATTTATTTTCAAAAAACCGTTTTCGCGTATCCCTCTAGCATTATTAATAAATCTCAGTATCCACGCAGTAACTCTTTTTAATTTAGAAATGGACGAAAATTTGGAAATCATTGAGTCATTTAGAATGTCACTTTCCTTCGTCTGGACACAGGCTACAACTTCCCTTTTCCTCTCCAAGTCAACAGCCTCCAACTCGGATATGTCACGAGGATTATTTATTGTTAAAGGTTCACAGTACAAAAAGGATGGACCAGAAAACCATTCTGCCTTTAACATTAAAGTGGTATCTCTGGATATAATATCTGCAGGGTTAATTTTCCCGCTTATGTGATTCCACTGTGACTTTTCCGATAACTCCTGTATCTTTGCTACTGTGTTTCCCACAAAGGTTTTCCATTGACTCGGATCCCCATTTAACCAACACAATATATGAATCTGTCCAATAGTAAATTTTATCAAAATTTAATCTAATATTTTTTATAACTGATCTAACTAATTTCGCCAACAACAATGCCCCCGATAATTCTAGCCTCGGCAATGTTAACTTTTTGGTAGGTGCAACTTTCGATTTCGAGCAAAGTAAGGAAACATTTATTTCATCTGCATTTTTTATTGTTTTCAAATATATAACCGCCCCATATGCCTGCTCTGAGGCATCGGAAAAACCATGCAATTCCAACCTAATGTATTCCTTCAACAATACTGGTCTTGACACCTTAACTACCTTTAACTGATCTATTATCGTTATCAATTCCACCCAACGTGGTTTTAAATCGTCTGGCAACTCTTCGTCCCAATTAATACCTTTTTTCCATAGCTCTTGTAAGAAAATTTTCAATACTATTATCACTGGCTGTATTAAACCTAGTGGATCAAATATTCTTGCAATTATGCTTAAAACTTCGCGTTTAGTTACATTTTTCATCTCCCCACAACTTATATCCGTGCAAAACTCAAAACCATCCCAATTGGCGTCCCACAAAACACCAAGAGTACGACTTTCGGATGTATCTCGTAGTACATGTTTCTCGTTTATCTGATCCCCTTGCAATATTTCCCTCTTATTCGAAGCAAATTTACGTAGTTTAAATCCTCCAGTGTTTAAGATACCTGTGATATTATTTTTCAATTTAATTACCGATTGTACATCTTTCCCTCCAGTGATTAGATCGTCCATATAGAAGTCACTACTAATTATTTTAGCCTCATTTGGATAAGATGTTATATTTTCGTTCGCTAATTCTTTCAAGCAACGAGCCGCCAAAAACGATGCTGGAGCCGTGCCATATGTGAGTGTTTTTAACTTATAAGTAGTTAATGGTACACTTGGGTTGTTTCGCCATAATATTAATTGTAATGAATGAAACGTTGGATCTACCCAAACTTGACGATACATTTTTTCAATATCACCCACCAATACTACGTGATGCGTTCTGAACCGCAGTAAAATGGAAAACAAATCACTCTGGATAACAGGGCCTACCATAAAGACATCATTTAATGACCTTCCGTTGGTCGTCTTGCAACTTGCGTCAAATACCACCCTAACCTTCGTTGTGCTACTGGACTCTTTGATTACTGGATGATGCGGAATGTAATATGGAACTACCTCTTTATCTTTAATAAATATTTGTTCTATCTCGTTTGTCTCATACCTTTCCATGTGACCTAGTTCCTCATATTCATTTAAAAACGCGGAGTAATCCTTTAAAAGTTTTTTATCTTTGTTCAATCTTTTTTCTAAATTGTAAAACCTCGTTAAAGCTATATCTCTACTCTTGCCCAATGCAATGTCCTCCTTTAATGGCAAATTTACAATAAAATGACTATCCTTGTCTCTTTTAGTATTCTCAACAAAATCTAATTCGCATTTTATCTCTTCTTTATTATAAAAAGTTTCACAACCAATCTCTTCGATCCTCCAAAACCTTTCTAATTGATTATAAATTTCGCTATTTTTCACCGCTAAATTGCAAGTTTTAATTCCTGAACCTATCATTCCCACCTTCCCAGTTACTAGCCATCCTAGACGAGACCCCTGCAAAACAGTTCCACCCCCCAGTTCTTTTCTTTCCGCTGTTAAAAGCTCATAAGATATCTCAGCCCCTATGAGTAGATCTATTTCGCCCGGTGTGTTAAATGTCGGATCAGCCAATTGAACATTTTGAGGTAAGTTTATCTTATTTTTGTCAATCTTAATTACAGGTAAACGTGTCGTAATTTTGTCTATGATTAGAAAATCTATGTTGCTCGAAAAGTTGTTATGCATAGATTCAAATTCTAAATTAATTTTTCTGTTTACTTTAGATGTTTTGCACCCCATTCCAGTAATTGAAATATCCACGTTTGCTGTTTTAGTAAATTTTAATTTTTTAAATAATTTATCGGAAATAAAATTACAGTCAGCCCCAACATCCAACAGGGCTCTAGCTTGGATCATTTTGCCATACAGACCTTTCACTTTTACTATCGCTGTTGTCAATAGTACTTGCGCAGCAGCCACACCATGTGCTGCTACCCCTTTAGCGTCCCCTGTAGGTTTGACCGATAAATGCAGTAGTTTATTGTGTGGCCTCCTACATATAGGACAATTTTGATTCCTACATTCTCGCGCAAAATGGTTTGGTTTTAAGCATTTTAAGCACAATCCCAAATTTTTTGTCTTTTCAATTTTTTCTTCTGTTGATAATTTTAAAAATATTGGACATTGATATACATAATGGTTGCTATCGCTGTCGCAAACTACACATTTTTTACCTTTCACCGCAGAATGAGCTGTTGACTTTAACCCCTGGCTTGTCTTTACACCATTTATTGTCTCCATTACCCTACATTTGTCATTTAAATAATCAATCAAATCCTTTACGGTTGGATTTGTATTGCTACTTTGATTCTCTTCCCAGCCATTTCTAGTATTGTTATCTAATTTAGAAGTTACCAATCTAATTAACAACGTATCCCCCATATTTACCGGTTCACCTAAAGCCTCTAACGCGCCCTTATGCTTCACAAAACTACCAATTAAACTACGCAACGCCGAATGACTTTGTTTGCTTAAAGCTGGCAAATCGAAAAGAGCGTTTACATGCGCATTCCTGATCAATTTAGGATTCTCATATCTCTCTGATAACAATTTCCAACCTACCCCATAATTTTTATTAGATATTTCTAGTGAATTGAGAATTTCTTTGGCCTTTCCCTTTAAGCAAGAGTTCAAGTAATAAAACTTTTGAATATCCGGTATTTTTGTGTTGTTATGAATCAGTGAACTAAAAGTGTCCCTAAACGGATACCATTGTTCATATTCTCCATGAAAGGTGGGTAAGTTAATCGTCGGTAATTTTATATTTAATTCGTTTTCGAAACCATAATTTAGTTCTCCTACATTAGAAATATTCAACTGTTCGGTAGATTTATTTAAATTACTGATTGTTCTCTTGTTCAACATTTTCTTAACAGCTGCAATACTTTTATAATAGTCATTCTCAAATTCCTCTTTATCATTTTCATGGTCATTCCCATCATCAATAGTCTCAAGTTCTATCATTACTTGATAATATTCATCTAATATTTTTTCCGAACGCGCCAATCGCGTTTGCAATTCCTCTACCGATGCCCACTCACCATTTTCCTCCAACCAATTTGCCAATTTTGTCAACATTCCCTTAAAGTTACCTACTCGCCTATTTAACATTTTAATTGCTGACACTTCCGCCATTCTGCAGGTTCAACGCAACGCGACTGTAATATTTTAAGAAATCCAACGAACCCGCGCAAACTAAGCCCATGAACATATACCACTACGTGCGCTCTAGTCGCGACACGTTGCCCAAGCGCCTCTGTATACCATATACCGCAATAGCCACAGTTCGCGATAATGAAACAAAATTCCGTATCCATACAAACCACCCCAAACTCACTAAAATATAATTATTACGCAACGCTTTAGTACATAACGCGCCAAACCGCAAAATGCCTTGTCACGTACGCCAAACAAAGTGAGATAAATGGTATAGTTCATGGAAAGGAGAGAGATGGGACTAACCTTAGCTTCAAATGGCCGCCTGAACGTTGTTGTTTCCAACCACCACGCACCTTCAACTCGTCTGCTTTCTTGATGTTGCTATCTTCACCAATTTTATCCGGTAGACTGAACCAATGTTTCGTCGCTACTTTTAATAAAACACTCAGTGGACTGGAAACTGTTTAATATAATCTTCGAAAATCTTGTAGCAGTACAAACGTGTACGTGCGTAGCGGATGACGGCTCTACACACTCTCTCTTAAAACATGGTGGGGGTCGAAACGGTTACAAAGCGCGAACCAGTGGCACTCAATACATAAACTCAGCGGTACCAAACAGCCTGGCAGATGCATCTGTCGGTACTCTAGAAGAGTACGGGGCGCTCTCGGTGTTCATCAAGAGCAACTTCCTGCCACTTCCATAAGAACACGACCTTCCTCTACATGGGCTAAAGGAAATGTAGGTAAAGGTAAACATTAAAAAAGTGCAGACCTGACAGCTTGTCAATTTTGACAAAAAATCACTGTTAGTGACAGTGACAGTGAGTGCCGGGGCCATGCCATTCTCCTCGGTATCGTTGAGATCTTCAACGACGATCGAAATTCCGGTAATAGATCCGGGAATAGATCAATCATTAACGCTAAGCCACCTGGTTAGGTTAAGATTTTGAAGAAGCCGGACGGTAAGCGATGTTAGGCGAGCCAAAAATGTCACCATCTGGTAACATTAGGGCAACCTCCTCTGCAACGTTGACATCTTCATCGATGATCAATACTCCGGCAATAGATCCGGGAATAGATCAATCATTAACGCTAAGCCAACTGGTTAGGTTAAGATTTTGAAGAAGATCTCGCTGTTAGAGATGCTCCAGATGATGTGGGTCCAGTCCAGACTTGATAACTTCTATCTTCCGAAATATCCTAGGAAGACAATCAGCATTCCTTGTTGGTCCCAGGATGCTCCCATGGCTAAAATTTTAAGCTCTGTTAGAGAGCTCAAAAAAATGGGACGTGACATATCACGTGAAAAAGAAAGAATGTCAGAAATATACTGATATATACCAAGGCCGGCTTACCCATACCTGTCATACTGGACATTTCTTCGATACCATGGCTTTGAAGACACGTGGCTTATTGTGGAAATAAAGAGACTACTAGTTGTCATATGAACGGATGGAAAGGAAATATAATTATGTAATGATGGGTCTACCATGGTAATAAATGACACTTTTATGTACGCTGTCTATGTTTTTATCCTTAATATAGTTGGTGAATGAATTAAGGACAATTTTGCTCAACGAGTATGTTGTGCATCTCAAGTAGGTATGTACTATTTATCTTGGTATCTTTAGTACATGCTGTACCAGTGAGTTTTAATAAGTATAAATAATTCTAATAATCTGTAAATTCTTGATGATACGTTTTTTTTGCTCAAAGATGTGTTACAGTGCTAAAAGAATGATAGCTTCTAATAAATGGGTATTATGCTATGTAAAAGGCTATTATTATGTAAAACAAAATGAGTTGGATTTTAATAAAAGCATATAGCATCTGGCGAGCCAATCAGAATTCAGCTCTCATTATCGCTAGGTGACTCAACGCACGGACAGGTTTCATCCTGTTCAAACATGTTTTGAGATTGATTTCCGGTAATCGACAATCGACCTTATGTATGTATGCTCATTTAACTAAGGTACACCTGTGTGTGTGAGAGAGAGAGAGAAAGAGAGAGAGCGAAATGGGGTTCTTTTACAACCGCCTTAATGATGAGGGCAGGAGGAATCATATCCGAATTCCTTGTGTGTTTATTTATGGTCTGACGGCTGTTGTTCGTTGTACCCCAATAACACAATTACAATGACAGAAATAGACAACAGTTTGTCTTTTAATTTTGTAGCAAAATTGCATAAAGAACCAATTATGGCTATATTTTTGCCGTATTTACATTTCTATGACACTTAAGAAATTAAACCATAATCATTTGCCTCGGGTGGTATTTAAGAGACCGACCTCTTTCTTTTCAGGTAGTCAAAGTCAGACAAAAAACACCTGCATTCCATGCCGGTATACACTATAGACAGTTATAATCCAGAAAAAAAAATTAATCGTTTGTAACTTTATTAATTTGGTTAGTTATTAGTTAATTATTAATGCATATAAAATTATTATCGATATCTGAGCGTTTTAATTAATATATTCCCCGACCTAATTACATATACAAAAATACTATAGATGAATCTAGAACAAATTGGTTTGTATCCATTAACTCACACTCTTTACCTAAACATGGAAGCAATTTTTAAGTAGCATCAAGGTTAAACATCCAATAGATTAGAATGACATAAATTATAAGATGCGGAGCCCTAGCTTGAGGGGCGAGAAGACCCACTCTGAAGTTATTCCGAGTTGGAGACTGGAGTTAGGCGCGTGCCCTTAATGTAGGAGACCACGAGTGCGGTAAGGGGAAATGACATCGGTCGCTATGGAACGAATACGATCTCGGGGTGGTGGCGCCATCTGGTAGCATGCACATACCACACACCTGAGTAATAATAAAACGAGAGCCTCAGGGACTCAGGGGGCGGAGCGCTAGCTTGAGGGGCGATGGGGCCCACTCTGAACTTGACAACCTCTGAAGTTAGGCGCGTGACCCCTTGTTTGAGTACCACTGGAGTTAGGGGTCATTCGAGGTCGTCTGTACACACCCCTCTCCTACTGACCAGTGATTTTAATATATTTGTATTATTTAGAATATTTTGAATAATTTAATATATTTCAATTTTTATTTAAAAAAATCAATTTGACAGCTTGTGACGTCATATGTGAATGAAAAAATATTTGTTTGCATAAGCTTGTAGTATTTTGATTCTAATACCTGATTCCAAAAGATCAAATATTTTAATTTTGATTTACTGGAATATTAAAAACGTCTGCATATTATAATTCAGTTACGACAAGTATAAAAAACAAATTTTTATTTTTTTATTTTTAATAGGCATATGTACCTATTAAATAATAAAAATTAACTTAATAATAATAATAAATTATAATATCACAATGGAATTAGTCAATTACATAATTACCTAACTAATCTCTCAAGATTTTTGCGGCTCTTGTAATAGATGTATGTTCCATTTCCGACCATTATCAGAGAGTTATCTGTAACATTAAGGTTCCGCCCTAAAAACATCGCAACTCCGACATGATTATTATTATTATTATTTTGTCTCGACGCTTTTTTTCCTGGGAGTGGTCAGCCTGTCCCCCACTAACGTCAATCTGTAGTCACCAGTTATAGGCGGTGTTTAAAGTAAGGCAAATAAGTACATTTCTGGCCATTACGCTTTATTATCGCAAATTTAATGTTTGGGTTAAAATTGTGCTTAAATAAAAAATCTATTTCTGTATCTATTTTTGTATGAGTTGGGCTAGATGTTTAAACAAAACCAAAGATGTAGAAGTATAATTAATTTTTTAATTGTTAATTTAAATAAATAACTTTCCATAAAATTATTTTTCATCCTGCCCAACTCGTTATTTATCTACGAAGTTATACCTACTGAAAATTTCATGAACTTTCAACAATAAATAACGTTTTTAGTTAAAACCGCGTTTTAGGAGAGGCAGAACTGGGTCTTATGGTTATAGGGGCTAATGGCTCTAGTAGTAGAACGTTGGTCTACTGACTAGGAGGTTTGGGGTTCACACCCAAGACCAGCAAAAAAATTCGTCAGTCGTTCGAAAGACCCAAAACCGTGGGTCCCGGAGTTGAACACATCTGACATACATAAAATGAATATATTTATATGTGCAGAAATTGGACTGTACTTTTACTAATAAAGTAAACTTAATGGAAAATCAGTCAAAACTATATTTTTTTTGGTTCCTTAACCAATATTTCGTAGCATTTTTCGTTATGATGGAAGTCAAAGAACATACATTATTTTGTTTGCTTATCATTTGTTCGCTTCTTATTTCGAACAGGTCATTTTTATTGAACGACATAAACTTAATAAAAAATGTATGTGAACAAATTGGTTACTACTACACTTCATTAACAAAATGCACACAAATTTGAAATTTTGAAAATTTTACAAACGTTTTCGATTTTTTTTGTTGATACATGTACTATCGCCGAAAATCTGTCCACACAAAAAATTTCAAATCGATTGGACATTGGGAAGTAGGTATATATCGATTGAACTTACCAAACCAAGCAACAAGTGAAGTTAAGATAAGCGTAGTAAAAAAAACGCTGCTGTCCGCTGGGCAGACCTTGGCAGATAAAAATACCGTCACTGAAGCACGACATATCTAGGCATACACAGAAAAAAAATTGTCACATACCTACACGTATCTACACATTGGCAGTCCATTTTGTGTAAGGGAAACCTTAAAGTTAATGCATGGGATTTCCGAAGAGTTTTATTAAATCATAATACAATATTTGATGATTTAGTAATTAAAAGCATCAGTACAAACCTTGCTCAAACAATAGCCAACAAGTAAAATAACTAAAGTTGTATAGAATTTCAATAACGATTTTTATTGTGCGAGCGCAACATTTCAATAAATCAAGGAGAAGAGAAGTTAGACCGGATAAAACGGCACGTAACAGACATATCCGTAGGAATTTGATCAAAATATTTATATGACAGCCTACTCAGTTAATTAGCTTTCCAAAAAAATAATTACCACAGTTATCCGCAATATCACGATAATTCGAATTATTAATTCCTAGATTCGACAAAATGACCACTGTGCGCCGGCGCGGCGGGCGCTACAGACCCCATTATTATCTGTACGTTGCGCCGACAAGTTGTTTCTATTGTCTGTTAGACAACTTTGCATTATTTTTCATACAAGTGATTGTTATATATTTTTTCATGTATAGGTGTATAAATGTAATGTGCCCAATTACGGTGTACTTACAGGGCTGCACGTGTCACTTTCAAAACGTTTCGTATAGTTTTGGCGGTTTATTGCAATGTACAGTACAGATTTGTACAGCAACATATTTGTTGTGAATTATTTCTGACAGTCAAGCAGTGCTGACTGGTGCTGACGTAGTTTCAGTTCATCTTCGAAATTTGATATTAGTTTACCAACTTTTCATTGGTAGCTGTTACAGTTAATTTCTCTTTGAAGCTAATCGCTGAGGTTTATTTTTTATCAGTATTCGCTTCGTCTCAAGGTTTTTGGTAAAAAGTTGCGGTAGGTATTCGCTTCCTTCGAAGGTTATTGTTCAGAAATCGGCGAGGATAGATTTACGAACTGTTGTGTATACAAATGTAGGTACATACTTTATGTAAGGCCGAGGTTTATGTTATATGTAGGTACTGGTTCGTATTATTTTTAGTTTAGTTATAAGCTATTAGTTTATTCCACGTACGTGTTTACTCACAAAAGTTGCGGTAGGTATCCGCTTCCTCTCAAGGCCTTTGGTCAAAAGTTCTTGTAGGTATTCGCTTCCTTCGAAGGATAGATTTACGAACTGTTGTGTATACAAATGTAGGTACATACTTCATGTATGTCGGCGGTTTATGTTATATGTAGGTACAGGTTCGTGTTATTTTTTGTTCAGTTTAAGCTATTAGTTTAGTCCACGTACGTGTTTACTCACAAAAGTTGTGGTAGGTATTCGCTTTGTCTCAAGGCGATTGGTCAAAAGTTGCGGTAGGTATTCGCTTCCTTCGAACGTTGTAGTTCAGTATTCGCCGAGGATAGATTTGCGAACTGTTGTGTATACATATGTAGGTACATACTTTATTGTACGGCCGAGGTTTATGTTATATGTAGATACAGGTTCGTATTATTTTTAGTTTAGTTATAAGCTATTAGTTTATTCCACGTACGTGTTTACTCTAAAAAGTTGCGATAGGTGTTCGCTTCCTTCGAAATTTGTTCAGTTGTTCACAGTTTACTTTGCATTCTACTGCGGTCGACGTTTCCTCCTCGCTAGCATAAGGTTGTTAGTTTATTAGATAGCTTAGTTCGTTTCGTTTTACCGTTTTCTAACTTTTTGTATACACTAATATAATGGCACGGCCTAGTACATTTCACTACGACTTATTGTGTGACCTGTTATCATAAATAAAAGAAACATTGGTTGTTGACGGGCAAATTGTCCCCCCTCCCTCGTCGGTTTGGGACAATATTGCACGTGTCATGAAAATTTCGCCTAAATATGTATATAATATTTTACAGGCAAATAGATGTAATGTATACGAAAAACTGTGCGGTGGTGATTCCGAGCAGCCATACGAAAATGATCAAAGAACCACAATCTGTCATCGAAATCATTATCCACCAGTAACTAACATGACCACAATGTATCAGAAGGGATTATGTCATTCCTTATTAGTTTTGATACAGAGACCTGGAAATCTATTTCCCCAAAATGCGTTACGTATAAGCGTGGTGATAACTTTAGGTCTTATCAAGTTCTTAAAGATGGATGGACTGAAATATTTTATAAAAAGTTTTGGTGTACCACAAATTTGCCGTGTCTCTTAAACTTTAAAAGAGCAAAGGTAACACCGGATGCTACATTTTATTTAAAAATTGAAGGCAATTGTTTAGAATGTAAATCAACATTTAATGCAACTTTGGACAACAAGCCTGTTAACGGACCTGCTGTCTTTAAATGTAAATTAAATTGACAGTTTCATTATATTCTGCACAAAAGAAAACACCAACGAAGGTTAATCGGTAAGGCAAAAGGTGACTATAATACCAGATGGTGCACGAGAAAGTGCATACTATCTTCGTATTACAGAAGCTACAAAATTAGGTCAAAATCAAAATTTAGGTAGAGACTTTCCAGCACTTAATGCCTTACGATTAAGTAAGTATAAAATGAAGAAATCTGCAGAGTTCGACGATCATACCATTTTATCATTGTTAAAGGCAAAATATGAAAAACCGTACAGAAATTTCATTAGAGACATTGGCTTAGACAAATTTTATATGCACTATTGGTCGAAACCACAAAAGACAGTACCTACACCTACCGTTCCTACTGTGAGCATGTGTCAAAAATATTCGAAACAGCAATAAAAAACAGACTTGTAGAATATTTGACAAAAAATAACATAATATCCAAACAACAACACGGATACATGAAAGGTAGATCAACCACGACAGCAGTACTAGAGGCGGTCGAATCCATGTCGGCTGCACTTGATAATAAAGAGGAGGCATGCATGACATGCTGTGACTTAAGCAAAGCCTTCGACTGCGTGGAGTATAAAATATTATTGCACAAGATGGAGTGCTATGGAATAAGGGGAGTGCCACACAAACTCATGTCCTCATATTTGGAAAATCGGCGACAGCTGGTTGAGTGGACGGGAGAGAGATCAAGACTGGGCAAGATGGAGAGGGGAGTAGCGCAGGGTTCTGTTCTGGCTGCGCTGCTGTTTATTATCTACATCAACGACCTGCCAAGCAACATAACAGGAGCGACAGTCAGCTTGTTTGCTGACGATACTTCCATCCTTATTCGATCAGCTTCCCGAGAAAGTCTGCGATCACACTCTAAAGACGCCCTGGCGCAGGCAGCAGAGTGGTTCTCCAGCAACAGTCTTCGCCTCAATATAAATAAGACACAAGAACTAATAATATCCACAAAGGACCAAATTAACGACAGTTCTGTTAAATTCCTTGGGCTCCATTTCAATAACCACCTGAAGTGGAGCGACCACATACACTACCTGAGCAGGAAGCTATCATCAGCAATTTACGCAATTCGGAGAGTGAGAAGAGTCTCAACTTATCAAGCCGCAGTGACGACCTATTTCGCTTACTTCTTGTCCCGTGCAACTTACGGAATTCTGGTCTGGGGAGCTTCTCCGGATGCTCAGCGCGTATTCCTGCAACAGAAGGAGGCAATGAGGGCAATAACCATGTCGAACTATCGAGCGGAGTGTAGAGAATTATTCATAACAAATCGACTACTTACCATACCATCCATCTACATATACCAGGCTCTTGCATATGTCCACGGTAGCAGCGAAAGTTTGCACCCTTGTCGAAACACGATTCACGACTACCCGACAAGGCACAGCTACAAACGAGAAATACCTCGGCATCGACTGTGCCGCACACAAGACACAACGCGGTATACTAGTATTAGCTTGTACAACAAGCTACCGAAATCATACATGAGCCTCCCAGTAAGGACATTCAAACAAATAATGAAGGACATCCTTTTAAAGAATGCATTTTATTCGATAGAAGAGTTTATGGACTTCGAATTTTGAAACATATTTTAAAGTGTATAAAATTTTATGTAAATGTGATCACGTTAAAGTTTTTAAAGCGTTATTATTAAATTTGTTAATGCACTGACAATTGTACCCATTTATGGACTACAAATAAAGATTATTATTATTATTATTATTATTGTTACGTTCAGTTCAATCTGCATAGATGCAACAGGAGGTGTGGTAAAAAAATCAAAAGCCGGACGGTACAAAGTCAGCCGCTATTTTTCTCTAAGACATTGTTGTTCATAATGGAAGTATGCAATACTCTGTTGGTTGCATGCTTTCAGACAAACACGATAGCGATTCCATTTTACTCTGGCTTTCGTTTTGGCTGAGAGCAGTGTCATTAAAGCCAAAGCAAGTTGTATCCGATATGTCGTTAGCCTTATTATCTGCAATAATACGGTGTTTTACGCAGTTTAATTCTATAAGACTCTACTTAGATTCTTGCTTTCAGTTATTAACTAAGGAAATCACTGGCAAACCAACATGCTTTGTGCGATAGCACATTTCATTAAACTGATCACTAGGATACCTTGTCTGAAACGACTCCGACCTAGAAGTCGGCAGTTTTACATTAGGTCCATTGCAGTAGTAATTAAGGCTAGTACATTAGAGGAAGCAAAACAACTACTGTGCGCTACTTTTACAATTGCTGTAAGTCCTACCGAGGGTGTCGACATGAGCGGTGAAAAAAATAATTGTGAAAAGGCAAAGTTTCTGCAACTAGTAATCAGTACAGGTAGCAACGATTATGAAGAAGACGATGAAGAAGCTTCACAAGATTTGATTCTTAATGAAGACAATGATACGACATTTCGTGAATGGGCTACTCAAATAGTAACATCTTGTAGACATGATAGATATTACAGAAGGAGATAGAGATAATGCACACTATTTAGAATGTTTAGCAAACCCTTCAAAAAAATTAGTAGCTTATCTTCCTCTGTGGTCTTCGGTCATGTGTTGCTATTACCCTGATTCTGAAATCCATGCGAGCAGTTCGGAGGGTGGATAGATTTGTTTTTGAACACATTAAACATTTGGACGGGGCAACAAATTTATCGTACACAAATATCCCAAGGCACATTGACAGTAAGACAGATATTGCGGATATAAAAGAAAGGGGTGAGGTATACAATTGGAGGAATCAAGGTGTTGAAAACAAAAAGCGAAGGGTGACGTCGTACTTGAATCACCAACTTGAGTGGCGTTCTTTTGATCTAAGCAAATCGAAGCATGTTGCTCATATTCCTGTACTTCAAAACGGAAATTCCCTCAATTTAAAATCCATAAAAATTGGGTTAAAAAATATGGTGATAACAAATACTTATGGTTTAGATAGCTTTATACAAATTCTTAGTACCTCGTAGTGTGATTTCTTATCATCGGTAATATGCAAACTTTGTACCACCGGATTGTCAAAAGAAATTTATTTCTTAAGAGGACAACTAATTTCTGAACACTACCCATCAACAGCTATCACCGATTCACCCTTGAATGTAATATCATACAATTGTGCTTGCACAATTGGCCAATTACTGGACTATATGGCAAGTTACTTGCCAAAAACGATTACCATAATTCAAAACTGCGATAGGTGTTTAAAATCCTCTTTCATAATCCTGAAAAATTGGCACCCCATGAAGTAAACTCAATCATGTTAAAAACATTGGCCCCAGCACGTCGTGAACGGAACTTGCCGTCTACATGTGGATCTAATAGAGAATGCACAGTAAAAATAAACGATAGCTTTATTATATTTGATCTATGTTGTACCTCATCTCTGGACTTGGCTATTTATCCTGAAGATATTGTTGTCAACTAAAAAAGGGTTTTTTAAGAGGCGTTATCGGTTATTTCGGTCCATCATCGACCATATCTGCTATTGGACATTTTGTTGCCTATTGCAAACCAACCGGATGGCAAGTATTCGATGACCTTAAAAAAACAAGTGAAACATGCAGCGGCAACAAACTTGTACTTGGGAAAATGCTCTTTTATACAATATAAATATTATCGGATGCTAGCACAAAAATGCATGCGTCTTAAAAAATAAAATCAAAAAAAAAATATAAAATTAAAAAAAAAATAAAAAAAGTATAATAATAATAATAATAATAATAATAATAATAGTAATAATAATAATGTCTTTATTAATTTTCCAAATTGTAATTGTAAACATTATAATCGTGCACAAGGCGGAGTTAGGAATCACAGTGTTCCTCTCTTCCACTCAACCCCGTGAAGAATGAACTAAAATTAAAGAATACTAAAATTAAAGAATACTAAAACTAAAAAAACTGAATATATAGGTATAATAATCAATGAAGCAATGCACACTGCTCACACATAAATCGGTCCCGGAGCTCTCGTCGGAATGCTGACAAATTCAATGATTTCATAAAAGCCGGTAGGGGATTATAACGCATAGGAAGGATATACGAAAATGATCTCTCAAATAGGGTGGTTTTATTGCAGAGGTGGGGTGACAAGACCTCTGCTTCTAATATTTACATTGTGAATGTCGGTTCTATATTTAATCTTATTATATAAATATGGAGGTGTTTTTGTTATAAGCAACTTATGAAAGAATGTGATCACATGAAACCTTCTCCGATTAAACATATACAACCATCCGACTTCCCCCAAGAGATGAGACACATGATCCCTTCTCCTTATGCCATAGATAAGTCTAAGGCATGCATTCTGAACGCGCTGGGTGCGTTTAGCACTCGCTTGGTACAAACAACTATCATAAACAATATCACAAAAATTGAAATGGCTCAGTACAAGTGTATCACACAATCTTATTTTGGTCTCTTTCGATAGTGCATGCCTTATGCCATATATCATCTTTAGTGCCGCAAAGGCCCTCCCCGTTTTCTCTGCAATATGCTTTCTGAACCTAAGTTCGGTATCCATCTGAAGACCCAGATTACGAGAGCACTCGGCAACAGCCACACCGTCACCACCCACACGAACAGCGAACCGACCGGCATACATCCGTCGCGCGTCCCTCCTGCCAAAGAGCATTGCCAATGATTTGTCTGGATTTATCTTAAGGCCATGTTTATTAGATATTGCAATCAGGTCGTCAATATCCTCGCCAAGTTCCAGTCCCGCAGCTGTCATTCCATCGGGCGAAAACGACAAATAAATCTGAGAATCGTCCGCGTAAAAATGAGATTTTGAAAACTTCAAGCACTGTTCAAAATTGCAGGTGTATATGCAAAACAACAACGGTCCCAGAACAGACCCCTGCGGCACGCCAGCGGTCAAATCACGCGGTTTAGATATAACATTATTAACCCTAACCATCTGCCGCCTGTTACCCAAATAATTGGAAATCATACAACAAGCATGTGAACTAAAACCGCTAAAGTTCAAAACTGCATCCAGCATCAGATGGCTCACCGTATCAAACGCTTTAGAATAATCCAGTAGCACAAGTGCAGTCATCTTATTATCTTCCGCTGCACGCAAAACATCATCCGTGATGTGCATCAAACCTGTTGCACAGCCATAACCCCCACGAAACCCAGATTGTGTGGAAGGCAACACACTGTAACGATTAATGAACAGCCTAACTTGAAAATCCATAATTCTTTCCAACACCTTCGAAAGGGGAGGCAAGATGCTAATCGGTCTCAAATATTTGCATGTCAACGGACTCGACGTCTTAGGTAACGGAGTTACCATAGCCATCTTCCAACAAGATGGAAATACAGATTTTTCGAGGCAGTAATTAATAATATGATTGACGAAGGGGAGAATATAGATACAGCAGTACTGCAGCATTGCAAGCGAAAGGCCATCTGCGCCTAGTGCATTAGATTTAATTCTCAGCAAATGCCCTGCTACAACGCCCTCTTCAACCGTTTCAAAATTAAATTCATCATCAAAACTGCACTTTTTGTTATTCTTATAAAAATCAATAACTTGTTTGTCTACAGTCCCGACACTCCCAGCCACTCGAGCAAAGTAATCACTAATCTCCTCAGCGCTTCCAAGATGATCAGGCAATTCATAATTTTTTTGTTTAGCTACCCCAAGACGCCGCACAGTCCGCCACATTTCACCAGTACTACCTCCGCTCATTGCCCTATTAAAATATACTCTCTGCTCTGTTCTGATCGCGTGTGCCACGTACCTTCTCAAATCTTTATACTGTTCCAAATCAGTTAATTTTTTACTTTTTTTGTACTTGCTATGTGACCGATTTCTCACACTTATCATGTCTCTAAGGTGCTGCGTGAGCCAAGGTGCGGGCTTCCTTGTAAATTTACGTGTTTTTATCGGGGCATATTTATCGAACAATGATATTATAAGTTTATTGACATAGTTAACCTTAGTATCAATGTCGTCAATCTGATAAATTAACGACAGTGGCAACGACTCTAGCTCTTCAGTAAACGTTGTCAGATCAAAAGCATTAAAATCTCTATATGTTCGTATAACAGGTTTTACTTTGGGAGGTGCTGTAGGGAGGTGTGAGTATGTTTACTGAATAGAAAATTTTAGAGATTTCTGTTAATGCATAATTTGTGAGAGCCAATCAAACGATTTCATTATAGCCAATGAAAAATGCGTAAAATGAAATCACCCAATCGAAACATTTCGTTATCCAGACTGCAGTGCACAACTGTCAGTGGCAAATTACACAAATGGTAGTATATACTTTTCCGTCGATCAGTTATTTATGAGTCAGTTTAGTGAATAGGAAATCGTTTATTAAAGTACTCCATTAATGCACGATTTCTATTAATGCATGATTTGTTATAGCCAATCACACGACATACTGACGTCGTTTGATTGGCCAATCGAACATATGTGAAATGAAATCTTGCAATCAAAACATACCGCCCTCTAGAACTGTTAGAGTCAAGTTACATACATTGTCATACAACCTAAAAAGACAACGGCGAAGAAAAATCTAGAGAATCGTCTAGACGACGCTATAAGAATACGATCGACGGAAAATCTCGACAATTAACGCGCTCGCTTCGCTCGCGCGTTAAACAGTCTCAATCATTAATCTTTTTTTTTAATATACTTGTTGGTTAAATAACTACTTCCTATTCACTAAACTGACTCATAAATAAACGATCTCGCTAATCGCTCGTGCGTTAAACAGTCACGATCATTAATCGTTCTTTTTAATATTCTTGTTAGTTAAATAACTAATACGAAATGAGTGCATTAATTTTAAGGGCGACATAATTAATTACTGAATTCGGTAGAATTTGTTGCCCTCTGTTTGCAATGTCGAGGTCTGTTACACACGTGATTAGTGAAGTTTGGCAGTTCATTTCTCGAGCGATTGCACGACTGTCGACGATAAATCTACCGGCTAGACTTTCAATTTAAACTCCCAATCAAAATGTGTACCAAACGCCGCTTATAGTATACACGACAAAGGTAAAACTAATTACTGTTACGTACACAACAGGTAAGATAAGATAAGATAATTTATTTGGTGCTATTGCCTAGCGGCTTACACAAGTCAAAATACAAAATATAAGTCAAAATATAAGTAACAAAAGTAAATACATCCATTTGGAACAATCTGGGTTACGAAAAGTTAGACATTTACATATATACAATACATAGGTAAAAAACACTAAACAATTAGACACACAATATCCATAATAGTTTGTGACATTTCTGAAACGTGTTAAGCGCAAACAAACGGGTCGAAGATACTGGCGATTTCTTGTGGAATACGTATGCACATCATCGTGAATAGTATTCGCAACCACGTACTCGAGCCATTCGTAGATATATATAGAGATAGTAAAGTTAAAATTTTCAGCTGGATGAAAGCATCCCGGTAATCCACGATAAGTCACGATAATCCATGCTGGCGAAAATCAACGAATCTGGGTAGGTATATGAGGCAAGCATAAATTAGTGCAACAAGTATTATTATTTTAAAATGTACGTAAACACAACATAAAATAACATGTCTGCAAAATTGCTTAAAACTTGTCACTCATTCTCGTATGATAGCATTTTCAACCAAAGAACAGGGATTTTCTAGCGGCCATTGCTTATATAAGTTCAAAAGTAATGCGGAGTAAAACTAACATTGGCATTGACAAAATTTTAATATTCCAAAATCTTTTGCTGGCCCCTCCTCGGAAAACAGCTTATATCTCAGAAAATAGATCGGAACAAAACGACACAAAGCTAACACAAAAATTTTGCACCGAGAAAATTTCGAATTTCCAAAAACATTTCTGGCTCCTCCTCGGAAAATAGCTTATATCTCGGAAAATGGGTCGGAACAAAACTTTTTCTCAACGGAACAAAACGATACAAAGCTAACACAAAACTTTGGCATCGAAAAAATTTCGAATTTCCAAAAAGGTTTTCTAGCCCCTCCTCCGAAAATAGCTTATATCTCGGAAAATAGGTCAGAACAAAACTTTTTCTCAACGGAACAAAACGATACAAAGCTAACACAAAACTTTGGCACCGAGAAAATTTTGAATTTACAAAAAGGTTTTCTAGCCCCTCCTCAGAAAATAGCTTATATCTCGGAAAATAGGTCGGAACAAAACTTTTTCTCAACGGAACAAAACGATACAAAGCTAACACAAAACTTTGGCATCGAAAACATTTCGAGTTTCCAAAAAGGTTTTCACTACGAATAATTTTGATACTAGGCTAATATTCAACGTTGGCATAAGAAAAGACTTTAATTTCCAACTAATAACGTGGGGTTTCCCAGACGTATTGAATAAATTACTGGTACCTGCGGAAATAATTCAGAACAAATATGTTGCTGTACAAATCTGTACTGTACATTTCAATAAACCGCCAAAACTATACGATATCCATGTAAGTACACCGTAATCGGGACACATTAAATTTATGCGGGGAATTTCCGATACCGTTTACTGCGTTGGAGACGGAAACATAGATTTTTTAAATGTTGACTGTATAAGTACTAAAAGGTTTAATGAAGTTATTCTGGATGTGGGCCTTATTCAGCTTATTAATTCTCCTACTCGCATAGCCGCTAATTCTAGTACGTTGATTGATTTTATCATAACAGATGTTGATGAGGATATTATTGATTCGGGTGCACTTCCCTCTGATGTCGCTGACCATGAGCTTGTGTTCTGCAGAGTTTCTTGTGTGAGGGCCCATTCTGATCCTGTGTACGGGACATACCGTAACTTAAGAGGTATTGATGTCAATGTATTGGCTGAAGAAATAACAGCAATGCCATTCCACTATATGTATCGTATGACTGATATAGATAAAAAAATAGTGTCTAAATAAATCCTTGTTTGATTTGCTAAATCATCATGCACCGGTTCGCACATCGCGGTTTACTAAGCCCATCACACCATGGTTAACTGACACAATAAAACTGATGATGAATCTGCGCGATAGAGCTTTAACCAGATTCCGCAGAACCAAGTTAGCACATCACTGGGATTACTACAAAAGCCTTCGTAATTTGACAACGTCGGCTGTCAGAACCGAAAAAAAGGCGTTTTTAAAAACGGTAGTAAGCACTAGAGACTCTAGGTATATGTGGCGCACTTTGAACAGTATGAATGTTGTACAGAAACCAGTGAAGTCTATTCCGGGCAAACTCAAACATTGTAATGAAATCAATAAATATTTTGCGAGTTGTGGGCAGTCATCAACTGCTGATTCACAGTTGGTTGATTTCTATAATGACAATGTACGGTTTTCTCAAATACAAGAAAATTTTAAGTTTACTTGTGTTGACTCGTTGATGGTTGCCAATATAATTCATAAAATTCACTCCACAGCCACTGGAACAGATGGCTTAAACATTCAATTTATTAAATTGTGCTGTCCAGCTATTGTGCCAGTTATAACGCATATCATCAACAGTTGTTTTGAGCAGTGTGTATTTCCCAGTGCCTGGAAGACTGCTTTAATAACCCCACTTCCAAAAACAAATAACCCTAATAATTACGAGGATTTGCGCCCTATAAGCATTTTACCAACGCTCTCTAAAATCATGGAGAAGTGCATGGAGAGTCAAATGCGCGAGTTTTTGTATAGTAATAACATACTACCTCCTATTCAGTCCGGATTTCGACCCTCGTTTGGTTGCGTAACGGCCCTATTAAAGGTGACGGATGACATAATTCAGGCTAAGGACAAAAATAGGTGTTCTATACTTATATTGTTAGATTACAGTAAAGCCTTTGACAGGGTCAATCATAAAATGTTGTTAGCAATCCTGAGTTATCTATCATTTTCAAGTAATTCAGTTAAGAGCAACTGAATTACTTGAAAATGATAGATAATTTCGAGCTATCTTCTTAATAGGAGTCAAATGGTAGTGATTGACGGACAATTATCTGATCCTTTGTCAATTGACTCTGGTGTCCCACAGGGGTCAATCTTGGGGCCGCTTTTGTTTTGCTTGTATACGTCCCAACTTCCAAATTGCATAAAGAACAGCTCCATCCATATGTACGCAGACGACACTCAGATTTATACTTCATTTAACCCCAACGATGTTACAAGCGTGTGCGATAAAGTAAACTCTGATTTGGAATGTCTTTTTGAATACTCGAATAAACTGTCACTCACGCTTAATCCAAATAAATCGAAGGTGCTCGTATTTGGCCCTGTTAATGCTGATGACGTGGTGGTGTTGCTGAATGGGAGGAGACTGGGGTTATCGTCTGAAGCAAGAAATCTCGGACTGTTAATGGACACTTCTCTCCGTTTTGAGAGCCACGTCGGTGAGTGCATCCGAAAGTCATATGGTGCGCTGAGGTGTATTTATCCTCACCGCCATTTTCTCGATCAATCTATGAAGAGGCTGTTATGCGAGTCACTAGTACTGTCTCATTTCAATCATCCTGATGCAGTGTATGGGCCCTGCCTAACACAGGCTACTTCTCATCGCATACAACGAGTGCAAAACAGCTGTTTAAGGTTCATACACGGTATTCGCAAATATGAAAGAATTTCCCACACTTTGAGTATCTCCAACTGGTTGAATATGAATAATAGAAGAAATTTTCATTTCCTTTGCTTTGCCCATAAGGTCATTTTATCTCGGACTCCTGCATACCTACATAATAAAATAACATTTAGGACAGATGTGCATCACTTAAATCTTAGACATAAGTCCTCAGTAACAGTGCCGGCCCGCTCGACAACGTTCTTTAAAAGGTGCTTTTCTTATAACATTGCGGTCTTATATAACCGATGCCCTAAAAAACTAAAAATCTGTCAGTAATGATGTTTAGAAGAAAGTTGCCTAGCATCATGCAGATCTCTCAGAATTTGTGTTGAGTTATATTTGTGTGCAGCATAGACGGTGTTTTGATATGATCTGTGAACGCGCAATTTTGTTTTTTTTAGTACGCTGTGTATACGCTTAATTCCTTTTTGGTTATTTTCGTTTCAATAGTATATTTTGGATCTTATTAATATTTTATATTGTTTCTTTGATTTTTTTCTGCTGTTCCTTATTTGAGTATTTTGATTTAGGGTAATGTGGGTATTAGGGTAGTATTAGTTAGCTATTTAGGGTTAGTTTTTTTTTTGGGTTGAGTAGAACAGTTGTCATTTTACAAATGGCAAACTGAACTTCGCCTTTTGTGAGGAGATTCAATGTTTATATTATTGGTTTTACAAATTGTAGTGTATAAAATGAGGTCTCTTTTCAAATAAAGAAATTTATTATTATTATATTATTATACATCTATACATTAAAATATATATAACAATCACTTGTATGAAAAATAATGCAAAATTGTCTAACAGACAAATTGAAGCAACTTGTCGGCGCGACGCGTACAGATAGTAATGGGGCCTGTAGCCCCGCCGCGCCGCCCGCCGGCGCCGGCCAATCGGTCTAGCTAGCGCGTGGCTGCGAGAATAAACCCGCTTGGGACGACGCAATAATGTAAAAGAATAATTTGAATTCAATGACAATAGGTTCGTTCGAGCGGTCGCCAAAACCAGTCAAAACAATTGGGGATTCTTGTACGCATACGCAATGCAGGCTTTTACAGGGCAAAACCGCCATTTGGCATGCGCAGGAGAAAGAATAAGTGCTTTATGCACTTATTTTGGGGGTGCTCGAACAAACCTAATAGTTGGAAATGTATTGTAAATCTCAATAATATTCTGTACATTGTTTATTGACACGCACACATACATAAGAACATACATTTAGCTATAGGCAATGTCGCGAACGTGAGTTGAAATCGCTCATCGGAAAATTGCTTGTATCGGAACAAAAGTTTTTCTCTACGGAACAATTCGGCACAAAACTATGCACAAACATGAATCTGGCATCGAAAAAATTGCAAAATTCCAAGAAAGCTGTTCTGGCCCTTCCTCGAAAAATTGCTTATATCTCCGAAAATAGGTCGGAACAAAACTTTTTCTTAACGGAACAAAACGACACAAAACTTTAGCATACAAAAATTCAAAATTCCAATGTGGTGGGGCTGGCAGTTCCCCAGCCGCTCCTCAAAAAATTTGCTGTATCTCGCAAACGAAAAAGGAACAAAACTTTTTCTTTACGGGACAATTCGACACAAAACGTTGGTGTATAGCGATATTTCAAAATCCACCATGGTGGGGCTGGAGAAATGTATGTACTATTGTAACGACGATTTTACCCAGCCTGTATGGTGCCGAGCAGCGTATTCGGTGCCTAGCTGACTCACCGCGCCAAACCACTTTTTTGGAGGATGAGTGTAATCGGGGCATATATTCCTTGCTGCCTTTGTCGATTATATTATTATTACGATATAAGATTTGTTCGCGAGTAGACGTAGGCGTCTAACTTTGCCAATTTACCTTTAATATATTCTTCTAAGTTAATTTGAGTTTTATTTAACTTGGAATTAGGACAGTAGTTTACACTATCTAAGGATTTGTTTTGATAGCAAATACTAACCGCGCTAAAATGACTAACGGCTTTATATGCAAAATAATAATTATTTAAATACCAATTCAAGGGAAAATGGTTATTACGTAAACTCGTCAGTAATGTAGAATCAACTAAAGAAGCGAATGTCCCTGTAGAGTGTATTGTAGACTGTAGACCTTTTTACCACTATATTTACCGAGACAATATCCTCAAACTTACGGTGCATTTAACTTTAACATTTTGGTTTTATATCATTGCTTTCACAGAAGTGGCAGTCTGGAGTATCTACACGTCGATCAAGAATTGAGGAAGGTGCTTAGCGATGCTCGCGAAGGTGAGAGCAACATAAACGTCGTTGTAAGGTGAGGTGTATAAATTAGTATTACTTAAATATTCTAGGTGACAAAAACAAACACCAAGAACGAGTGGGATTTCTTTTTTCCAAACTTGCATTCGCCATGCATAAATTAGGTCGCCAATTTGAGGTATTGTGTCCAAAGGAACTTGAAATATATCAGGCACGGACCAACACATTATTCAACATATTCAATAAACTCTGTTCGTTCATCGCGAATAATTTAATTATTTATGAAAACGTTGGTGTGATAAGCCGAAAATTGCCGGAAAGTTTTTGGCAATTATTTGCCACAAACGGTGTAACCCTAAATGGCGATAATGTGCGTTCGATTAGTAAACATATTTCAATCAGTTCCTCCAGAAAAAAGTTTAAAACATTTGCAAAAATTTCTATCTCACCCCAAATTGTGGGTAGTTAAAAGACCTAGTAGCCTTTCGACGATTGGAGTATCCCCATGGACAACTACCCCTAAATGGCGAGAATGTTCGTTCGAATAGCAAACGTATTACAAACATTTGCTGCAGAGAAATGTTTATAGGATATGGAGAAATTACTGCATAAACTTCTATCATACACCAAATTGTATGTAATGAAGCCCTAGTAGCCCATCGACGTTCGGAGTTTTGTCCCTGGACAACAACCCTTAAATGGCGATAAAGTCCGTTCGAATAGCAAAAGTATTTCAGACAGTGGCTAAAAGATTTATAACTTGCTAAATTGTTGCATACATTTCTATCATACCTCAAATTGTAAGCATTTTAAAAGACCTAGCAGCTTTTCGACGCTCGAAGATTTCCCCATGAACAACAACCCCTGACGGCGATAATGTCCGTTCCAATAGCAAACATATTTCAATCAGTTGCTAAAGAAAAATGTTTATGACTTTTGCAAAACTTATTGCATAAATTTCTATCATATCCCAAATTGTTAGTAATTAAAAGGCCTAGTAGCCCTTCGACGCTCGGAGTTTCGCCCATCGACAGCAACCCCTAAATGGCGATAATCTCCGTTCGAGAAGCAAACGTATTCAATCAGTTGCTAGTGAAAATTGTTTATAGCTTTTGCAAAAATGGTTGCATGAATTTCTATCATATAGTTAAAAGACCTAGCAGCCCTTCGACGCTCGGAGTTTTTCCCCATGGACAACAACCTACAAATTGCGATAATATCCGTTCGAATAACAAACGTATTTCAATCAGTCGCTAAAGAAACATGTTTATAACATTTGCAAAAATTTGTTGCATACATTTCTACCATATCGGAAATTATAGGTAATTAAAAGATCTAGTAGCCATTCGACGCTCGGACTTTTGCCACATGGACAACAGCCCTTAAATGGCGATAATGGCCGTTCGAATAGCAAACGTATTTCAATCAGTTGCTACAGAAAAATGTTAATAACTTTTGCAATAATTGTTGCATACATTTCACCATACCCCAAATTGTAGGTAATTAAAAGACCTAGTAGCCCTTCGACTCTCAGAGTTTTGCTAAATGGCGATAATCTTCGTTCGAATAACAAACGTATTTCAATCAGTCAACTTTTGCAAAAATTGATAACATAATCAGTTGTCACGTGTTTGTTTCTGTTTTTTTTTTGTAATTGAACATCTGTGAATTTTTATGTGTAAATTCAGAAATGTTGCTCCTCTCTGCAGTCGCCCATGCTTCCATGACGGAACTCTAGAAAGTAATCTCCAAACTGCTGACACAGATTAACGATCTCCAGTGACTATCCCTGATTATGTAGCTGTTTACGTGATTGAACTGGGAATCTAGAGTGGAGATGGCCGGAATGGCGTTTCCGGTCGTCGTCAAACATATCATTTCTGAGGTTCGAGCGGGAAATTGTTAGGTTCCCTCGAAAAAATATAGTGGGAAATTGTTACCATCGCGCATTTGAATCCAGACTAAAGTTAGGTTCATGCCGGAAAAATGTGGGATTTTTAAATTTTACGTTTGCGCGGGAAAAATAGAATTTTGGAAGGAAAATTGAAATTTAATCGAGACAAATAGCACGAAATAACAAACTCGTTTGATTCAGAAACCACAATTGGCGATTCGCGAAACAATTCGCTTCTACTTAACATAACTACTTAACATTAGATCACAATTCACGTAGTCACGAAACGATGGGAAATAGGGACCTTGATTGGCCGAACTAACACTGACGAGATATATGGGCGCGATATACGCGGAACGTTTTCTTCTAGAGAATTTTTGTGTCTTCGCACATTGTTTTCACCTCTAGAGTGTGAGTGGGAAAACTTTTCGGTAATCGGACTAAACCAGATGAACGGCTGGGGTAACGGAAACAGGATTTGATTCGAACATTCTGGTATATAATGAACAATACATTGTTGCGACGCAATATAACTGCCAAACAAATTCAACGGAAACTTATAAAATAAATAGAAAAAGACTAACAAACACTTAAATAAAAGTAACTTCGAATTTAGTTCATAGGGGGTAAAGCAGCACGCTTCGTGACAGGGCGCTGGTATGTTCCGGTACTAGTCTGGACTGCCACGAGGCGAACAACACCATCATGACCAGGATAAACCGCGGTAATTATGCATGTCACGAGGCGAATTTATTGGAGCAGTATTCGGGTTAATTTGAAAAACTATGTCGCCTGGTGATAAGTTTTGGGGGTCAATCTGGACTTCTGGTACCCTACACCAGAAGTCCAGATTGCAGATATTCGGACGATCATCATCGCCAGAAATGTTGCGCTATCTACCTGGTGAGCTGCCATCGTTTTGTTAGGGTTACCTTTTCTTCATAGTCGGATTCTTCATAGGTCAGTTGTTATTTGCTAAGAACGCAAGTGAGATGAAATTTTACGCTTTTGACTGCCAATTCTCACAAACCTCCAAAGTCAGGAGCAGCAGGGGGAATAAAGTGTCATTTGATATAATCAACTGCTAGTTTACTACCAACATACCGCTGCATGTTCTTTTTCTCGCCAAAAATCGTAGTTCTCCGAAATAGCGAGAAGCGCCGACAAAATTTGTCCCGCAGTCACTGTAGATATACGCACACAGTCCACGGCGTACAACAAAACGCTTAAGCGTGGCGAGAAAGGCTTTGGTAGACAATTCAGTCACCGCTTCCAGGTGTACTGTCTTGGCGGCCATGCACAAAAACACTCAAAAGTAGGCCTTATGCGTTCTGACGTTCTTTTGAGTGGATTCTTTAATCCAAAACGGACCGGCAAAGTCGATACCAACATTATGAGGACGGCTGAGAGTAACGCGAGATACGGGTAGGTGACCCATGAGGGGTGTTTTTAAGATACCCAACATTTTGAGATGCATCTATCAATTAATTGTCGCGAAAAGATAATCCAAAATCGTTTACCGAGCACGGCAGGCAAGGTGCGAGTACCTGCGTGCATGAAAAATTTGTGATATTTGCTCACAAACAAATAAGATAAATGGAAATCGTTAGGTAATACAATGGGGTGCTTTACATCAAAAGTCAGTCTTGCAAAGTGCATACGGCCGTCCACCTGGGGAGATCCGCCTGGTCAACAAAAAAACGCAATAAGTTGTGCAGTCGTTTTGATTTAGAGCCAGCTTGAATTAAGACGATGTCTTCCGAAAAAGAAACTGACTGGGTGTGTTTAATTCGAAATTGTAGGGTTGTCTCTAATTCATGGGCGCTAATAAAACTCTGATTACGCGGGCATTTACGAGTATTTTTTATAAATCATATGAAAAAACACAAAGTATCCAGCCAAAGATTGCAAGTTCGGGCAGCTTTTTTTTTTTTTTTTTTTTTTTTTTTTTTTTTTAAGAGCGAGGGGAGGGGAAGGCCCTCCACCGCCCCTCCAGACCGGCCTTGCCTGATGGGCATCCTCAGTCTGGAGACTTCTTCCCTAAATGAATGAATAAATCAACAAAGCTATGGTAAACTCCCTTCGCTCTTTTCGGTTTGGGTCGTAGACCTTTATTGATATAACATTCTACATCTACCTAGAATCATACTTCCATATTGCTACTTAGACTTATTTACTACCACCTAATGTCTTTGGAATGCGACCTATCCCATGCGATGTCACCTGGTCAGTTTTCCGACACTTTCACTGACAGAACTCGAGGCTTCCTCATCTCTCTCTGGGGCTCGTTCTTTTCCGTTCATCTGTGACCACTGGTGCCCGGTTGGCAGTTCCGGTGGTCACTTCCATTTGCTGCTGGCGCTGTTCCGGCAGTTTCGGTCCGGATCGTCCTGGACTCTTCTCTTTGTCGTCTCGCTCCCGGTCAGCCGTGAGCTTTCCTGTACCGGTCTCCGGTACATCATTTATACTTCCAGGTTCTGCAGTCCCCGGACCATCAGGCGTCCTTACATGATAAGGATCCAGAGGTCCCTGCACGTTCCTTCGCCTCTCCGTTCTGTCCTCCTATCTAGACTGCCTAGATGTGGTGCAACCCTGTGGTTTGGTTTGCTTCATTCTCCAGGTCTGAGGGGGTCTGCCATCCGGGCTGTCCTCAGCAACTGTGTCTGAGGGACCGGAGGCTATTGTTCTACCCTCCTCTTGTCTTCCTCGTCCTTTGTTTTTAGGATCCCGGAAATTGTGCGGGAGATCTCCTCCCATTGCCGAGGTCCTTCTAACATGCGGGAGACCATCCTTTGCTCGGCAAGGTCCTCCTCGTACAGGCACGCCCTTCTGGCCACGGCCCACCTCTCGCATCTGAAGAGAGTGTGACCGGGGGTGTCTATCTCCCCGCAGTATCTGCAGTTGGGGCTGTCCCTCTTCTTGAATTTGTGCAGGTACGCCCCAAAACACCCGTGCCCAGTCAGCGCTTGCGTTAGTTCGTACGACAGCTCTCCGTGCCTTCTCTCCGTCCATGTGGCAATGTCTGGAATGAGCTGGCGTGTCCATTCCCCCTGCGCCGCTTCATCCCACTCGACCTGCCAGGCTTGAATTGTCTGCGTTCTAATCTCTCGCCCGGGTGCCATACCTTCCGACCTTCTTAGGTCATATTTCTTCTGTCGCTCTCTGGCTTTGAGATGGATGGGCACCATGGATGCCACTACGAGAGCTGCCGCGGTCGACACCGTCCTGTATGCAGCTGTAACCCCTATCGCCGCCCTTCTCTGCACTCGTAGGAGTCGTCCTCTTCTGTTTGCGTAGTCCATGTCATCTGCCCAGACCGGTGCAGCGTACAGCATTACCGACTCTGCGACAGACGCCAGGACCCTACGCTTTGCCGTTCGTGCCCCGGATGTTCTGGGCATTAGTCTCATCAGGGCTCCCACTGTTCGTTGTGCTCGTCCTGCAACCTCATCTACGTGCTTGCTGTACCTGAGGTTCTTTTGGATTCGTACCCCCAGGTACTTTACGCTGTCACTGGGTATTATTTGGACCCCTGCTACTGTTAGCACTATAGGTTCCACCCGTCTCCTACCGGTCAGGAGTACTGCCTCCGTCTTCTCCGGGGCGATCTCCAATTTTTTTTCGACCATCCATTGGGTAACCCTTCTGATGGCCGAATTTGTTCTATTCTGCAGCTCTCGGCATGTTTCTGCTGTGACAACCATTGCCAGATCGTCAGCGTATGCGATCAGCTGGACTCCCGGTATCCACAGCCTGAGCACCCCATCATAGAGGACGTTCCAGAGAGTTGGTCCGAGGATCGACCCCTGGGGCACCCCACTGTTTATGGATACTGTGTCCCGAGATCCTTTCCCGTCGATCAGTAGGAGGCTCCTATTGTCAAGGTAGCTCCTGATCATTTTCATGAGGTAGGGACTCAGTCTCCTCTTCTCTAGTTCCGCGATGAGTGGCGCCCATGCCACGGTGTTAAAGGCGTTCTTCACATCTAGTGTGACCAGCATGCAGAACTTTCGAGCCCTTCGCGTGCCCTGATTTGCCCTTTGTGCTATCTGTATCACTCGCCTCACTGCGTCCACGGTGGATTTTCCTTCTCGGAAACCGTACTGGTTCTCTGCCAGTGGGGCTTTGCTTTCAAGTTCTCTCTTCAGCCTTTCCACTAGCAGTTGTTCCATGACTTTGCCGACACCGTTCAGTAGGCATATCGGCCGATATTTCGGTGGTGCCGCCTCTGTCGCTGCCCGCTTAGTAAGCAAGACAAGGCCTGCGGTTTTCCATTGTATTGGAAATATTCCCTCCACCAGGATGTCATTCATAACCTCGGTCACGTATCCTCCTGCTACTTCTACCATTTCCTTAATAGCCTCCGGGGGCACACCGTCGGGTCCAGCGGCTTTTTTCGCTTTCAACTTTCTCGTGGCTACCCTAACCTCCTCCTCCGTGAAAGTCGGTATGTCCTCAATGGGCTCCCCTTCTTCCTCGTCTGGTAGGGCTTCGTGCTGCGGGAAGAGTTCTCTGGCGGCCTCCTTCAATTCGGGAAGCGTCAGATTGGGGAGCGGCTGTCTGGCTTTGAGCCTTTTGGTGACTATTTTGTAGCCTTCCCCCCAGACGTTTCCCTCTACTTCCTCCACTAAGTCTTTCCAATGGTCCTCTTTGGACTTAGAGATTGCGGCCTTCAGCGTTTTCCTGGTCTCTTTATAGAGGTCAAAAAGTTGCTCTCGCCTTTCCTCATTTCGCTTCTCTCTTTGTGCCGCTCTTCTGGCTTGCATGCACTTTTTTCGTAGGTCCGCAATGTCATCCGTCCACCAGTAGGTCGATCTGGTGCCTCCTCCTCTGGGTTTCGGCATTGCAGCGTCGCAGGCTCTTATGAGGGCTGCTTCACATGCTGTCACGGTTGCGGTCCCCCGTGCCGATTCCTCTTGGAAGACTTCCCTGAACACCTCCCGGTTTAACTTTCGGGCATTGTATCTAACAGGCAAATATCCTTCCTCTCTGTTGACCTGTTGTGGGGCCTCCTGCAGTTGATAGAAGATGTATGCGTGGTCGCTGAGGGTTTCCTGTTCTTCCACGCCCCATCTCTCTATTCTTCTAGCCACGTTCTCAGTAGCAAAGGTGACATCGATCACTGATCCGCCACCCCTCCTTCTAAAGGTGTTGGTGTTCCCTTCGTTGAGGGGCACCAGTCCGTTTCTCGACGCCCACTCACTGAGTGCCTCCCCTCTCGCGTCCGTGGTGGCCGAACCCCATTCGTGAGACTTTGCGTTAAAGTCGCCAGCCACCAGACATCTGCCGTTGCCGTTCCTTTGTAGGCTGTCTTCAAGCTCTCCGAGCAACTCGCCGAACTGCTCCGGGCTCATCGCTGGGGAGGCGTAGCAGCTATACACTGTAGCTGTTCCTAGGTCGACCCACGCAAATCCGTCTCCAGACCCTTGTCGTATGGCGTGCACCCGTCGGCCTACCAGTCCGATCGCGGCTTTTTTGCTCTGGTCCACTCCCCAACCCAGTCTCTCCGCCCCGGCTTTGTTGGGTTCTGACACGAGGAGAATGTCCAAATCTCTTCGGGCGGCCGTTGTGATCAACAGATCTTGGGCCTCCCTGCCTCTCCCGAGGTTAACTTGTAGGATTTTTAGGGCCATGGAGTCATGTATTTCCTCTCGCAGTCTCGGATGGACTGTAGCCTCATTATCCTGGCGGATCTATGGTAAGAACCGACTCGGTCTAAGTCTTTCAGTATATCGGCCTCGGTAGCGCCCATGTTCAGTAGGAATCTGAAGTATATTTTCCTCAGTTCCGCTCCCACTGGCATACCTTCCGACAAAATTTTGATCCCAGAGGAAAGTTTGCTCTCCCCTCCGACTATCTCCATCTCCTCTGTACCTTCGAAGTAGCCAAGGTAGTTCCTGACCATATCAAAGAGCGTCTTGTCTCTGAGTCTTTGGATGGCGTATCGTAGGCTCTGTCTCGACTCGATCGATTGTCTTGTCAGCCTCACGATAGGAGGGACCGCCGAATACCAACTCTGTCCTTGGTGTCCTGCTTGTGGAGGTTTCGTGCTGCTCGCGGGTTCCGCTGGCCTTTCCTGTCTCTCTTCCTCTATCTTGTTGGCGGTTCCGATGTTTGGGGGCCTGGAAATCAGAGTTTCTACGTCCCCTCCCCCGTATGTTATGGTCGCTTTCGTCTGGGACCGAAGGATCTCTCCTGCCACGAACGCGACGCCTCTACTCTTATTTCCGATGTATGCGCTCATCCTTTCTCTGTCCCGCTTTATTCTTGAGGGACATTTTCCTCGTTTTATGGGAGCCGTTTTTTTGTTCTTTATTTCCGGCTCCCCCTCTCCCGTTGTGAAGGTGCTTTTTTGAGATTTAGGCATTGCTGGATGTGCCTCTACCTCTCGCGTCTTCCTTCATGGCTGCCTTATACTTTGCGCATGCAATGGTGTGCGCCCTGTGTCCGTCCTGGCCACACACCGGGCAGTGCGCTTTTTCTTCGCAGCCGTGTGCTATGTGACCTTCTTGACCGCAGTTTCTGCATAGTTTCTCTCTGCTGGGCCCGTTGCAGTCCTTGCCTATGTGGCCGGTTTCCCAGCACTTATGGCAGGTTTCCAGGTGGATCCTTTCCCTTACTCGTCCTTCGGCAAGTCCGACCCTTATAATTTTTGCTCTTGTAAGGGCCGCCGCCGCTTCCTCCGAGGCCAGCAGGGTGGCGACTTTGGTCTCGCCGTATGCGTTTCTTAGTGTGTGATGCTCCAAAAAAAAAAATTCCAATCCAAAATCACCTACCTTGGTCGACGCCTTAAACCTCCCTGCCAGCTCAGTGAAGACGGGATGGGTACAATAAAAAAATGAGCGCCACGTAATTTAAAAGGTGTGGGCGTCGGTGTAATTACGAACACGATGACAAAAAAATATATCAATAAAGGTATATGGGAAACGGTAGGAAATTATTAAATTAGAAAAAGCACAATCGTAGTTCGAGTTCGACAATTTATTGACAACAAGGTCAAAATACCAAAAGGTAACTATACAAAAAAAAAAAAATCTACAATAAATTTCAATTAGTAAAGTTGCCAACACTAACAACTGGATTAAATGGAAAGAATTAAATAATCTAAACAATCAACGAGGAAAAAAAAATATATAGGTACGGCAATGGCACCAAAAATAAATATGTAATATAATATCCAAGATAGAAATATTTCTCATGTAATAAATACCATGTAATATGAATAAGTAAATACAATAATAAAAAACCTTTGCAGAGTAACCCCGATACAAAACAAATAAAAAGAAAATGTATCAAAGATGGAATATTAATGCAAAAAAAAAATAATAATAAAACTTGAATAAATTACTATTTATCAAACAGCGTTAGACCTCCTTATCCTTTATGGACACGGATTAAAATAATTTAATAAAGTATGAGATGATGAGGTAAAAAGATATTAAATACGACAAACTTTGGTGTCTTAAACAACCACAAAAAAAATAATTAAATATTTATTAAGGGAATAATAAAAACCGTTGCTGATTAGGCCTAGTCAGAATAGTAATTAATATACCAGTATGGTATAATTACTGGTTCTATATTCCGTACAATACAAAAGAAAAATTTAATGAATTGCTGATAAAAAACGTGACTAATAAAGGCAAAAAAAAAATAGACGTAGATACATAAAATCAAAATTACGGCGTTCTGTTTTCACAAATACAAAAGTTCTGTCGAAGCTAACCTGTATTATCTTCTTTTCCAAAAACGGAAGCTGCTGCACATTCCTTTCCTCGAAGGTCGAAGACACGTGGTTGACCGGTGGTTGGTTCTTGCAGAAAAAAAGACTCAATTGACTCTTTGGATGGTTGGTCTGGTTTTCTGGGTGTAATTAGTGAAATCCTGGACGTAGGTATGCTGTTCCAATAGGTACACCACGTGTAGGAAGCTTATGACGCAATAGATCTTAACCCAGCCACAGTTACAGTCAATTACAATCGGTCCCCGTACGAGAAAAGCCTAGATAAATACCCAAATTTGCAATCAGTTCGGATCCAAAAAGTATAAAAATTAAAAGAGGCCTACCTTCAGTTTTTAAACGGCTTGTAAAGTTGCGTTAGGAGAGTTTTCAAAACCGGCAAAAAGCCGTGCGTGGTGAACTCCAACAATAGTTCAATTAAACACGCGTAGTGTAAAACGAATGGTGACAGATCCCAATAAAGGTGAGGAGTTTGATTACTAAATTCCAAATATTCAACCAAAAATCAAAACTACCTCTAACCAAACGCGATACTAACTCTGCTAACGTAAATTCGTTGTTCACTTCTTGAAATTAAAACGGAAAAGAGACCGATAATGGGCAAGGGGTTAAATTTATAAACATTTTCCTCAATAAAAACTAGTTCCCGTGTAGAATATTCTAGAACAAGATTCAAAATCGAAACGTTCAAATAATATATTTTAAATCTTTAATTCTGAAGGAATAAGAGTGACAAAAAATTATGAAAATAATACTAGAGCTATTTGAGGACCTATAGATCGAACAGACTGCAAATTATAGTTGAAAAATTAACAAAACTAAACTTATTAAAATAAGTAAATATCAAATAAAATTACACCAGGCGCCATCCAAGAGTCAAAAGTGGAACCATACCAAACTCACCAAAACAGAACCCCACCAGTCAGTACGGTCTCCAACCTATTCAGAAATACAAACAAAAGCAACCGACTAAAAATATCTAATTTAACAGCATATTCCAACAATAAAACAAAACAAAAATATACCTCGGCTACTCTGCAAAATATGGACGTGACAAATCCCCCCCAAGTTAAATGTAAACTACAAGTTTACGAGACAAAATTTAAGTTATGAACAATTATAATAACAAAATGTACAATAAAAAGGTCGAACTCGAATGAAGACTAAAAAGAAATTAAAGATAGTTACGCAAATCATAAAGAAATAAATATACATAAGGATTTTAAGGATAGAGGATTCTCTACTGAACTGACTCCACGGAGCGATGACAACGTTCTGGATAAGGCCGTCTCGTTCATGGGGTTCTTACCCAACGCCGATTTTACGGTAGTCCTATTCTATGCCCGGAACCACAGGGCAAAGTATCCTTATTCAAAGAGATCGTTCGATTGGTAGGCCTTTAGATCTTTCGCGTGCCAAACTCCGCTGTATTTCTTATTCTCCGACTTCTCGAGTTCGTATGTCCAAGGAGACACTCTGCTAATTATGACGTAGGGTCCGACGTATTTTGGTGCGAGTTTAGCCGCAAAATCTTTCGACGCGTCGGACAAGACATAGTTTCGTTTGAGGACCAATTGGCCCACCGTAAACCCGTCGTGACGCCTCCTTAGATCGTAGTGAGACTTATGTTCTTGTCCCTTTCTCCTTAGACGATCCGTCACATACTTGGTGATCCTTTCATATAGAGCCATACGTTTCTCACCATCCGCCGGCTCCTCCACCGAAGGGACCCTCAATCCATCTCTCTTCACAATCATTTCCCTACCGAAATTTATGAAGTAAGGCGTCATTCCGGTACTCTCGTGTTTAGCAGTCCTAGCCGCACACCCTAACTTAGCTAGATGGTTTGCCCAGTCCTTGTGATTATCCTTGACATAGCTGGACAACATCGTTTTGAGTACTCGATTCAAGCGTTCGACGGGATTCGCCTGGGGGTGGTAGAGGGCATTATATTTTATCCGGATGTCATACTCGTTAGCCAACCTCACAAACTCCTTCCCTCGGTATTGTACCCCGTTGTCACAAATGATAGTGTGAGGGACTCCAAACACCATTAGAACGTGCTCTTCTATGTGTTTGACAACCAGGTTAGCGGTAGCTGCGCGTAGGGGAAAGAACAAAGGAAATTTGCTAAAACAATCCATCACGACTAAGATGAATCGGTACCCCTGGTGAGACCGTGGCAACGGCCCAACCAAATCGGTGGTAATAATCTCCCATGGTTTATTGGGCACGCTAGTCGGAATCATTAAGCCCGCTGGTCGTTTTTGCTCCACCTTATGCTTTTGGCATATGATACATTTCTTGACATATCCAGCAATATCTATGCGCATTTTTGGCCAATAGTAATCTTGTGAAATTCTTGCGAAGGTCTTCGAGACTCCCATATGTCCGGCAGTAGGTTCGTCATGAAACCGTTTGAGGATACCCGGCTTCTCTCCTCGTGCAATCACTCTGCTCCATCGCTGGGTTTCGTCAACAGGCCCGTCCCTCAGGAGCTTGAAGAGGTTTCCGTCCTGGACTCTCCACTGCGGGTAAGACAGGGGGTTCTGTGCCACTTTCCTAACCATTCCCGCATACCATACGTCATTGCCGGGATCAATTGCAGTTACTGACTCTAGTTTTACACTACGACTCAAGACGTCTGGTACGACATTATCCCGGCCTTTACGATGGATTACGTCAAAGTCGTACTGTTGGAGGCGTAGATTCCACCGGGCTATACGTCCGTTTGAGTCCTTTAGTTTGAGGAGCCACAAGAGTGAGTGATGGTCCGTGATGACTGTAAATCGGACGCCCTCCAAATACGGTCTAAGCTTCTCTACACTCCAAATCACCGCTAAGCATTCGCGTTCCGTTGTAGTATAGTTCCGCTCGGCCTTATTCAGGGTTCTGCTAAGGTAACAGATGACTCTCTCTCCCGCGTCTGGATCCTGTTGGGTCAGCACAGCCCCAAGTCCGTAGGCGGAGGCGTCGGTCTGTACACAAAATGGCAGCGAGAAATCGGGGCAGCTTAATATGGGTGCCGACACCAGGCAGTCCTTGATTTTATTAAAGGAATCCTCACTGTCCTCACTCCAACTGAAAACCTTGTTCTTTTTAAGCAAGTTGGTCATAGGTGCAATTATGGTAGAAAAGTCAGGTATGAAACGTCGGTACCATGATGCCACCCCCAATGTTCGGCGCACCTCTCTGACATTCCTCGGCGCTTCCATCCGGACAATGGCAGAGACCTTTTCCGGGTCCACCAAAAGACCGTTCCGGTTGACCACATAACCTAGATATCTCAACTCAGATCTACCGAAGTTGCATTTCTCTGCATTGAGGGTGAGGTTAGCATCCCCCAGCCTGGTAAATACCTTCTCGAGAACCTCCAGATGCTGGTCAAAACTTTGGGTGACTATGATTATGTCGTCGAGGTAACAGAAGCAGCATGGCTCCAAGTCGGCTCCCAAAACACTATCGATGAGTCGTTGCCAGGTACTTGGGGAATTGTGCAATCCAAACGGCATTCTCCTAAACTGGAAGAGACCCCTATTCGGGATCGTAAAGGCAGTGTACTTCCTGGACTCATGCTCCACCGGAATCTGAAAATACGCACTTCTGATGTCCAGGGAAGTCATAAATCTCGCATCGCGCAGTCTGTCCAGTATACTGGATATGTATGGGAGTGGGTATGCATCTTTCTCTGACACGGCATTCAGTCTACGATAGTCCACACAAAAACGGTAAGACCCATCCTTCTTGGGGACCATCACAATCGGTGATGACCAAGGGCTCTTTGATGGTTCTATGACTTCTTTATCCAGCATGTCCTGCAGTTCTGCGTCTATGTGTTTCTGCATTGCAGGTGATACTGGGTAATACCGCTGTTTGATCGGTTGAGCGTCCGTACGAATTGTGTGTTCAACTAAGTTTGTACAGCCTAGTTCTGTCCGCATCAGTCGCTGATGTCGCAACTTCAAAGTTTCGAGTCTACTGCGTTGATCAGTGGATAGTTCATCGTGTGTTTGTAGGCCGCAGATGTGGCACGATGGTTCTTTTACAAATGCCCACTCGTCACTCCTTAGGTTAGGAACTATTCCCATCGATCTCCAGAAATCTGCTCCCAAGATCAATGGTTGCGGCAAGCTGGGAATTACCAATATGTTGATAACTCGAACTCTATCCTTTAGTCGAACTGGTACTGAGATATATCCGATGCTTGTGCAGGTCTCTCCATTCGCAACGGTACAGGTTACCCGACGGTCTTGTAGGGTGATATTTAGTCCTTCAAATCTAGCCCAACCTTCTCCTCCCATAACCGTCCTGCTGGCTCCAGAGTCCAACAGTCCCAAGAACTCACATCCCAGGATATCAACTCGAAGGTATGGTCGTTCGTCGGTTCCGGCGTGCTCTAAAATAAAACTCAGCCTGACCGCATTCTCTGCGTATAAGATGTTGATATTGGTGTCCGGTTTTAAGCGTGTATTCCCCATTGCCGGACTACTTAATGAGCGCCTTTGCCGTTTCCCGACATGGGTTGTCTATTGCATCCTGGACATGTTCTGGTGGTATAGCCGGGCTTGAAACATCGGTAGCAATGCAGGTTTTTTGCTTCCTTACAGTCCTGCACCTTGTGTCCTATTCTCCCACAATTGAAACAACCTCCTCGTTCCACCTGAGTCGATACCGCCTCAACGACCGCCACCCCATCATCAGAGTAGGTCGGATCAATGCTCAGGTAGGCCAGATCGCCAGCAAAATCAGTTGCCCTCCTTGATGGCGGCCGATACTCCTCCATACGAATCTTCTTAGCCTCAATTCGCCGACCCAAGTCCAGAAGCTTATCTAGCGTGTCGATTTTCTCAAGTCCCAACTGACCCTGATAGAACGGCGTAATGTTTCGAAGTGCTATGCTGACTAGGGTTGATTCGGGCACGTTGGTTGTAAGTCGAGTCGCCATGTTCCTAATTACCGCTAGATAGATCCCCATTGGTTCGTTAGGCCCCTGTGTTCTTCTCTTCAGCTCGTCGAAGAGACGATCGTTATAGTCTGCAGGCAAGAACTGTTCCTTCAAACTACTTACTAATGAAGGCCAATCATGTATGTCCTTCCGCACGGATCTGTACCACACCAGCGCTATGTCGGAGAAGAGTTCTATCGCCGAATCATACAACTGCCGTTGCGGGACTCTTCTCGAAGTGGCCAGCTCTTCCACCCGTTCTAGAAAGGCACTCAACGACAAATCATTTGGCCTTCCGGTGAATTTCAGTCCCCACTTTACGATCGGTACTGCTTTGGTATTAGGTCGGTCCCAGTCTCTTGGAAGAGAAGCTCCACCAGCGTTTGAGACAATCTCGTCATCATCCGATGCCGAACTGACCTCTCCGGAGCCGTCTCGTTGTAGACTCAACTCCACGGGAGTACTGTGCAGTATGGTGGATCGCCTGAGCACCTTAAGTCGTTTACTGAGGTCACTTGCCAAAGCAAGCGCTGAAGCCAGCAACTCGGATCTCTCCAACTTTTCCTCAGCCGTAACTGCCAGTGCACGCTCAATCCGTCCCAGAGTATGTGCCATCTTTGACTCAATCTTCAGATAGTCTCCGTCAGCAGACGTTCCAGTAAATACGGATATCAAGTTTTCGATCTCCGAAATCTTCGTCCTGACAGCTGTGGCATCCTCTTCGAAGGCATATGGGTATTCGGGGTGAGTCAATCCTTGACCCTCACTCTCCAACTTTAGCAAGTTTGACAAGGCCTTTCGCATCTTTTCGACCGTGTCCGCAGATAGTCCACGCACCGTCATCTCGTACTTGAGTTCATCGGCCACCAACCGGTTGATCCTAATTTTTCGGGACATCGCAAATTAACAAAAAAAGGAAATCCAATTCCAAAAATTTTCTCCAAATAATCCTCCAAGCCTCCTTCCAACTTCTGGCCCCACGTTGGGCGCCACTTGTGATGCTCCAAAAAAAAAAATTCCAATCCAAAATCACCTACCTTGGTCGACGCCTTAAACCTCCCTGCCAGCTCAGTGAAGACGGGATGGGTACAATAAAAAAATGAGCGCCACGTAATTTAAAAGGTGTGGGCGTCGGTGTAATTACGAACACGATGACAAAAAAATATATCAATAAAGGTATATGGGAAACGGTAGGAAATTATTAAATTAGAAAAAGCACAATCGTAGTTCGAGTTCGACAATTTATTGACAACAAGGTCAAAATACCAAAAGGTAACTATACAAAAAAAAAAAAATCTACAATAAATTTCAATTAGTAAAGTTGCCAACACTAACAACTGGATTAAATGGAAAGAATTAAATAATCTAAACAATCAACGAGGAAAAAAAAATATATAGGTACGGCAATGGCACCAAAAATAAATATGTAATATAATATCCAAGATAGAAATATTTCTCATGTAATAAATACCATGTAATATGAATAAGTAAATACAATAATAAAAAACCTTTGCAGAGTAACCCCGATACAAAACAAATAAAAAGAAAATGTATCAAAGATGGAATATTAATGCAAAAAAAAAATAATAATAAAACTTGAATAAATTACTATTTATCAAACAGCGTTAGACCTCCTTATCCTTTATGGACACGGATTAAAATAATTTAATAAAGTATGAGATGATGAGGTAAAAAGATATTAAATACGACAAACTTTGGTGTCTTAAACAACCACAAAAAAAATAATTAAATATTTATTAAGGGAATAATAAAAACCGTTGCTGATTAGGCCTAGTCAGAATAGTAATTAATATACCAGTATGGTATAATTACTGGTTCTATATTCCGTACAATACAAAAGAAAAATTTAATGAATTGCTGATAAAAAACGTGACTAATAAAGGCAAAAAAAAAATAGACGTAGATACATAAAATCAAAATTACGGCGTTCTGTTTTCACAAATACAAAAGTTCTGTCGAAGCTAACCTGTATTATCTTCTTTTCCAAAAACGGAAGCTGCTGCACATTCCTTTCCTCGAAGGTCGAAGACACGTGGTTGACCGGTGGTTGGTTCTTGCAGAAAAAAAGACTCAATTGACTCTTTGGATGGTTGGTCTGGTTTTCTGGGTGTAATTAGTGAAATCCTGGACGTAGGTATGCTGTTCCAATAGGTACACCACGTGTAGGAAGCTTATGACGCAATAGATCTTAACCCAGCCACAGTTACAGTCAATTACAATCGGTCCCCGTACGAGAAAAGCCTAGATAAATACCCAAATTTGCAATCAGTTCGGATCCAAAAAGTATAAAAATTAAAAGAGGCCTACCTTCAGTTTTTAAACGGCTTGTAAAGTTGCGTTAGGAGAGTTTTCAAAACCGGCAAAAAGCCGTGCGTGGTGAACTCCAACAATAGTTCAATTAAACACGCGTAGTGTAAAACGAATGGTGACAGATCCCAATAAAGGTGAGGAGTTTGATTACTAAATTCCAAATATTCAACCAAAAATCAAAACTACCTCTAACCAAACGCGATACTAACTCTGCTAACGTAAATTCGTTGTTCACTTCTTGAAATTAAAACGGAAAAGAGACCGATAATGGGCAAGGGGTTAAATTTATAAACATTTTCCTCAATAAAAACTAGTTCCCGTGTAGAATATTCTAGAACAAGATTCAAAATCGAAACGTTCAAATAATATATTTTAAATCTTTAATTCTGAAGGAATAAGAGTGACAAAAAATTATGAAAATAATACTAGAGCTATTTGAGGACCTATAGATCGAACAGACTGCAAATTATAGTTGAAAAATTAACAAAACTAAACTTATTAAAATAAGTAAATATCAAATAAAATTACACCAGGCGCCATCCAAGAGTCAAAAGTGGAACCATACCAAACTCACCAAAACAGAACCCCACCAGTCAGTACGGTCTCCAACCTATTCAGAAATACAAACAAAAGCAACCGACTAAAAATATCTAATTTAACAGCATATTCCAACAATAAAACAAAACAAAAATATACCTCGGCTACTCTGCAAAATATGGACGTGACAAGTGCCTTTATGGAGATTCCTCTACTGAGTTCTTCACCGATGGTCTCCTTCAGTGCTTCCTTCAACTCTTGTTCTGTGGTGGTAGCCTCTAGTTCTCTGACCGACAGGACCTTGTCTCTTCCGGCCATTCTTGCCTTTACTCCTTCCGTCTTTGCGATTTGCTCCCTTAGAACCACTGCAGTTTCTCGGTCTTTCACTGTTAGCATGAGCTCGCCAGCGCGGGTCTTCCTCGCACCTTTGATACCCTGTTGGACTCCGTCCTTCTTAACTTGGTCCTTTACCTTTTTCAAGGTTTCCAGATAGGATGCACCTTCCATCTTAATAATTACCGCCTGGTCTCTCTTCTTTTTCGCGAGTGCTGGCCATTCCTGCCCTCTTGTTCCGTCTCTACCTTTACCGCTTGCCTTTGCGGTGTTGTGCTCTGTCCTCGTCCATTCGTGAGCTGTGTGCAATTTTTTTGCAGCGGCTGCGTAGCTTCCCTTTGCCGGGTTAGACTTCTTTTGGTCGTTGGCGTTCTTACTATACACCGTCAGGTTTGGGCCGTCTTCCCCCATGACGTCCTCGATAGTAGTGAGGATCTTCTCTCCTCCCTCACACTCGGGTTCATTCATGGCGATCTTGCCATCGGCACCTACTTTGGTTTTTACCTCTTGTAGGTGTTTCCTCGTTTCCTCCTCGTTAGGGCCAACTCTGAGGACGTACACTAGTCTTGTCGTCTCGACACACTTTTCCCCCGCTCTTATCATAGTCTTGCGGACTATCTCCACCAGGCCTGTCGATTCTCCTTCTACCTCTGCGTACTCCGGGCAGTACATTTGCAGGCTCCTTATCATCCCCCTTTCCTTTTCGATGGGATCCTTCCCGAGTATTATTACTGCGGTTGCGTCCCTGGCGGCATGTATGGGGTTGCCCTTCGCTCTTCCCATCTCACCGGTTTGAGTGGCTGTGGTCGCCATTTCCCTACTTTCCGGTCTATTGGGAATTTGTCCCCTGTCTGAGGTGCTCACGCGGGTAACCTTTGCTTCCGGGCTTTGAAGTCGCTCCATGTCCCCGCCTACTTCTTTCATTATTTCGGTGAGGGTGTTCGCAATCTTCTCTACTTCCGTCCTGTTTGCGCTGGACTTTACCGCTGCCTTAAGGTTTTGCATCTGGAAGTACGTTTTTATTAGAACTCCTTCCAGCTTTTCTTCCTCCTCATCTGCGACCTTCTGGAATTTTCTTTTTCCAGTCTTTTGGTGCTGGACCTTTTCCCATCCTGGTCCTTCTGCTCCGTCGTCGCCCTCTTCCGTCCTTGTCGGTACCTTACTGGGGGTGATCAGGAAAGTCTTCTCTCTTGGTCCCGTTGTACATAACGCCGCCGCCATATCTGTTGATGTTCCCACCCCTGCATTCCTTGCTTCTGGGGATGTTTGCACCACGGGGAGTGTTTCCCTCTTTTTTTCCGGCCTCTGCTCGTCTTGGCAGCACTTGGATTCGAAGACCTCCTTCTTCTTCATGAAGGCATTTCCAGCATCTGCTTTCCTCATTTTGGGGTAGTTACCCCTCCTCGCGTGATTGGGCTCACGCCCGGATGCCCCGCGTTTGAACCGTACCCCAAAAGAATTTTTTTTTTTTTTTCGCGAAAAAATTCTATGTCCCGACTTTTGCCCACGTGCTCGCGACTCGTGGAATTTTACTGTGTCGCTGTGACGTCACACACTGCCACACCCAAGGTATCTTTATACCAGTTCGGTCCCAAAAAGAGGACCCACAGTGTCCGAACTTTACGATCTTAGTGTCAAAATGACCGGGATAATTTCGTCTTTCCGATCGTGTCACTCACTTACCCCTAAGTTCCACCCCACCACGGTGGTAGGTTATTTAGTAGCGCCGCGTTGGCCGTCGGTTGACTTCACACTGCCGAAAACGCACTAAAGGTTCCTCGAATCGAAAAATTTCACTTAGCTTATTTGCTTCCCGTGAAATTTGCAATCCGACGATACCACTTTCACAGTTTTCACTACCAGATTTCCGAACTTATTGTACTTAAATGACGGAGCACCGCTATCTACGTCTGCCTCGCCTCGCTGCACATTCGGGCAGCTAGAAGGCTGAAACTAGACTGTTTAACATCAGGTACCTCTGAAATGGAAGCAGGGTGAAAGTTGGTAATTCCCCACAGCTCTTGACGCTGTGTTAGCCAATAAGGACCTCGCCATCATAAGTCGTTGGAGATGATTTTTTTCTGGGAAGAGGCCACGGGAAGCCCAATTTTCTGAATTGGAACCGGACTCTGTGGTGCCAATCATCTATAAATCTATCTGAGCATTGGTCGTGACTTCAACGACTAGGTTAGCAACAAACGTCTTCAGTGTATATGGGGACGTTTTCAACCAATATAGGGCAATAGTTGAATCGCTACACAAGACGAACTCAGAAATTGGCAATTTTTTAAATAGGCGCCGAAGGGACTGCGGCAATTTCGACAAAAGGACCGCAGCACACAATTCTAAACGGGGAATGGAGATTGAATTTATGGGGGAGACTCGAGCTTTTGCTCTTAACAACGAAATAAAAACCTGACCGGGAGTTGACTCCGTGCAAAAGTAACCCACGACAGGGTAACCGTCCTGAGACGCGTCACAAAAGCCAACAATGGTGAAACGAGAAGTGGATACTGGGAGAATTAATCGTGAATCCTGACATGGGAGAGACTAGGCAGCTGGTGCTGAAATGTATGCCACAACTCTATTAAAGGTTTAGGGAGGGTATCATCCCAGTCTACCTTCAAGTTCAGATCTCCTGCATGAGGCGCTTGGTGAAGAAAACCACAGGGAAATCCAAGCCAACGGCTCAAAGATACGCGCTATGTCGAACATGCTCGAACGTTTATTGACCGGCATCGAGCCAGTGGAGACGCTATACGAATCCGGTGCTGCATTAACGGACCGGATTCGTATAGCGAGGCCTAAGTTCTTAAAGCTAGGAGAATCTATCGACGTGATACTCAGTGAGGGTTCACAATCTTCCTCCGGAATCCGTGCTAAAAATGCCTGGGTGTTGGTGGTCCACCTTTTGAGAGCAAATCGACCGCTACCTAAAAGATGAACAAGTACTTCTTTTAAATCGCGAGCATCATCTAGTGTCGGCTCCAGTTACCACATCGTCAACGTAAACATCGTTGCGCAGGATTTGAGATGCTTGGGGCAATCAATGATGTTAATCTGACGCTAGTTGTTGAATGACCCTAAGGGCCAGAAAGGCAGCACAGGCGAGACCGTAGGTATGGAGTTAATACTCTTCGATGTGCTTGCTAGAATCGTTCCACCCTAAAATATGCTGATATTTACTATCCAAAGGGGCCACCAGGATTTGGCAATAGATTTTGCAAATATCGGTGGTGAATACGATCTGGTGACAACGAAACTTTAACATAATGTCACAGACATCACGCTGCAACTTAGGTCAGAACATCATTCAGGGAATCTATTGACTGAGAAGGGGGGCCATTACGGGCAGAAGTGTCAAAAACAACTCGTATTTTTATAAATAGGTGTGGAATATTATAAGATAAAATTCATTTTGTTGGGGTCATGTGTCCTAAATCAACATAGTCCTTCATGCAGGCATTGTAGGCTACACGCATGGGAGAGTTTCGACTGAGACGGGATTCAGGATTAAACAATCTAGAGTGAGCTAATTTGTTGAAATAGCCAAGTCTAACGAGGGATCGTTTTTAAAGGGGAGAGCAACTACGTAACGACTTTCGTTAGTCCGATAATGAGACCTCACAAAATGGTCTTCGGTTTCGATGTCTTCTGGATTATTGGGAACATGGACTGTCAGTTCCTCCACCTGCCAACACTGCTTCAAATTCTCCTGCAAATTGTTCAAACCCAAAAATCAGGTTGTGTGTTTCAAGGAAGAAGGGGCGTCTTTAACTTTTCCCAAAAGAATCCAGCCAAAATAGTACTGACCGCTGACGAGCCACACGAGAGGGAAAAGGGCTCCGTTCCTCGAAAAATATATGGAAACACATCAGCACCCAAAAGAAAATCAGGCAGGCCAGGATCATCAAATCCGGGATCTGCAAGTACCAAATGCTGAACATCAAGACGAAGATGAGATGGCAATCGAGAATTGGGTAGATCCGTGGTGATCTCGGGAAGAACCGCCGCAAGACTACGGTAGGGTCTAGTGTCGGTTGTACAAGCCTTTGGAACAAACTATTTTCGAGTTTGCGAACCATAAAACCGGTGTACTTTTCGTGCCAATACTCAAATGCAACGGCTTGTGAAAATGGGCGTAATAAAGGAGAGTTTGGATCCAGAGTCGATTACCAGTCTAACTTTTTGGAAATAACCGTGCCCATCCTTAAATTTTGCGATAGCTGGATAAGTTGTGTAGATCACAATTCGCGTACTCGCGACAGGATAGGAAATGGGGACCTTGATTGGTCGAACTAAGCCTTTGACGGGATATATGGGTCCGATAAACGCGGAATGTTTTCTTCTACAGATTTTGTGTGTCTTCGGTCATAGTTTGTTTTCAAGTCTTGTTTTCACCCCTGGAGATTGCGTGGGGAAACTTATGGGAAGTGGGACTAAACGGCCTGGGATGGGGGCAACAGGATTTGGTTCCAACCATGGACGTAATAAACATATTTCAAAAGATGTTCGTGCGTGCGACAGGTACAACCCTGTACATACATTCCAAGCTTGACATACCAGTCACTAACCGAGGAATTGTTACCCCGGTCGAAATCTGGTTTATAGCTGATTTTCTGCTGTTTCAGCTGCGAACAGCGCAATTAGACGTTAGTTTTTTATGTATATCTTCATACTAATTCACTATAATATCTGTAAACAACGCGAAATAAACGAAATAAATAAAATAACACGTCAACATTGCGAATGTCACTTTGACATTAAAAGTCCTCCGGAGTGGGGAAAGTGGCCCCATATCCGAGCGGTTATGCCGACTCCTCCTTTCTCCATGGTTCCAACATTCTGGTATATAATGAATAAAACAAACAATACATTAACTAGATATGAATATACGGATATCCCATATCTTTCAGGACTTACCGTAATGATTAATGTGTATATAGTAAATGGTGATATACAGGCGAGATGTAAATTTTAAATAAATTTAAAATTGCAGCCACAACCTGGATTTGAACCAGGGACCTTTGTGTCGCTAGCACAATACTCTACCAACTGAGCTACTGAGGCCTATGACATCTGTTAGGGAAAATTGTCATATCAAGGAAAGGAAGTAACCAACGTTACCAACCCTTTTTTTGTCAGGGGAAAAACCTACGATAGGCGCCTGCAAGGGTGTCGTATGCCGGCAGTGTGAGATTCTTACTCACTAAAAAACCCCTCCATGTTACTCTGATGGATGGCCGTGGCATCGCTCGCGCATTCCTTCGCGGCCCTCCGAGCTTCAGTTCTTATCGTCGTCTCTGCTCAGCAATGTCTCTCGCGGATCTTCTCTCAAAGTCTGTATCTTCCAGGTCTTTTTGCTTCAAGATAGCGGCGGCGGCGTGTCCAACAGCATCCCAGGCTTCCTGATCTCTCAGCATGGCATCTACCAGGTTCTCTGGCGTAGCGGGTCGTACAGTGGCTCTCTCCATCTCTTCTCTTTCGTTGATCCAGCGCGGGCACTGGAAGATTACGTGCTCGGCAGTGTCCTCTTCTCCTTGGCAGTGGACGCAGGTGCTTGTCGTCGATGGTTTGACTTTGGCCAGGTAGGCCCGGAAACAGCCGTGCCCGGAGAGTTCCTGGGTAAGGAAGTAGTGCAGCTAGCCGTGCGGTCTCTTCGTCCAGGCTTCCAGATCAGGGATCAGTCTTCGAGTCCAGGCTCCCTTGCCCGGTTGGCTCCATCTCTCCTGCCAGCTGTGGAGTGCTCTCATCTCCACCTGTGTCCTCTGAAAATTCCTTGGGGTACTCCTCACCTCGGCCATTAGGTCGATCTGAATCCTCCCGGCCAGCACCTCCAGATCCTCCGTCGATACCGTCCTGTACGCCGAAACGGTGAGAATGTTGGCCTTACGTATTGCACCATCAAGCTTATCTTTGTGGGTCTGCCGTCGCAGTTCGTGTTTCCATATCGGGACTGCATACAGGACTATAGACATCACCACTGAGGCAATCAGCTGTCTCTTCCTCTGCTTCGCCCCACCCACTCTGGGCATGAGTCCCGAGATGGCCCTGGTGGTTCTCGAGGCCTTGTCGGAGACATACTTGATGTGGGGGATGAACCGATTGTTGTGGCCTATCACCACTCCCAGATATTTGATCTGCTTCGTCGCGTCTATCTGCCGTCCCATGATCGAGAGGCTTGGCCTTTCAGGTTTGGCCTGGCTGTGCAGCACCACCAATTCGCACTTCTCGGGAGCCAAGCAGACGCCCTGGTTCTCCAAGTGGTCCGTGAGCTGGTCCGCAGTGTTTTGGAGAGCTTCCTGAACCTCCCAGGCCGAATCGCCCCTGGCCACAACCGCCAGGTCGTCGGCGAAGGCGACCACCTCGACCCCGTAGAATCTCGGCCTGCGCAGAGTGCTGTCGAAGAAAAGGTTCCAGAGCAGCGGTCCGATGACGGAGCCCTGAGGCACTCCTCTCCGCACCGTCACTTCTTCCTCTCCTGTGTCCATCGTCCTTCCTGACAGGTAGCTCTGTAAATTTTTTATTAGGTACGGGGAGAAGCCCTTCCTTGTCACTGCGTCAACGATCCCATCCCACGGCGCGCTGTTGAAGGCGTTTTTAATGTCGAGCGTTAGCATAGCACAATATTGGCGTTTGCCCCTCTTCAAGGTTTTTGCTCTGGCCACCAGGTCTTGAACTCTTTGTAGAGCGTGGACGGTGGATCTGCCCTTCCGGAAACCAAACTGATCTTCTGACAGCGCACCCCTGTCTTCCAGCTCCTTGAGAAGTCTCTCCTTTAGCAAATGCTCGTAAATCTTGCTGGTTGCATTCAACAAAGACAGGGGTCTGTAGGTGGTTTGTACTTGTCGCTCCTTGGTCGGCTTTGGAATGAGGACGAGTCTGGCCCTTTTCCACTCCCTGGGGATGTGTCCGCTTAGTAGGACCGAGTTGTACATGGACAGAATCTCTTCCGCGTGTTGTTCTACCGCCATCTTTACTACGTCGGCCGGAACCCCATCAGGACCCGGTGCCTTCTTCCCGCTGACTCTCTTTGCGGCCGCCAGCAGTTCCTCTTTGGTGAAACGCGATATCATCGCTTTCTCCACCGTCGGAGGGGTCCACTCGTGAGTAGCGTCGTCTGGGAACAGATCCCTCACTGCGCTCTTAAGATCCTGTCCGGTAAGCTGGCAGAGGGGGGTCGCCTTCAGCTTTTTCGTGACTATCTTGTAGCCCAATCCCCAGACGTCCAATTCCACTTCATCCACTAGTCTCTTCCAGGACTCGTTCTTAGCCTGTCTTATGCCCCGTCTGAGGGCTTCTTTGGCATCGTGGTATGCTTGTTTTGCTGGTCGAATGCCGTCTTCCGTGCCAGACCTGTGGATCCTCGTGTACGACCGTCTGGCTCGTAGGCAAATTTTCCTCGCCTCTCCCAGTTCTTCACTCCACCAGTACACACCTCTCTTGCCGTGTGGGGGGCCCCTGTTACGAAGGTGGTTTTGGCAGATTAGCCTAAGAATGCCAGCCAGACGATGAGGTGTTAGCTTCCTGCCAGAGGTCAGCTGGTGTTTCAGGGCATGCTGTATTTGAGGTCTCTGCTCTTCCTTGAATATCCACCCTCTCCTGGATCTGGTCCCGTTGTCCACCACAGGTGCTGGTCCTGGATCCGGTAACCCAACGCTGTACGCTATATTTGCGTGGTCGCTGAGAGTCACTTCTACAAGCACCTCCCAGCCTCTGATTCGTCTCGAAACCGCTGGTGTCGCTATAGTGACGTCGATGAACGAAGACTGGGTGCCTCTCGCCCATGTAGTAGTCGTGCCTGTGTTGAGCACCTCCAGGTCCCTGCTTCCCGCATGCTCCAGCAGAAGTTGCCCCCTGCGATCCTCGAACGGCGACACCCACGCAGGCGACTTGGCGTTGAAGTCGCCAGCCAGAACGAAGTCCCGCACTCCCGTAATAGCGTCCATGACTCCCATCAGGGTGGAGTTGAACGTTTCCAGGGTGGTGTTAGGTGAGCAGTAGCACGCGACAATGGTCAGGTCGCTCATCTTCACCCATACAAAGCCCGGTCCAGAGCCCGCTCCACTGATTCGCGCCTCTCCCAACGCGACCTATCGCCACTGTCCCGGTCTCGTCGATTATCCAGTTGTCCTTGCCTCTAATCATTCCCTGGTTGGGCTCCGACACCAGGACCACATCACAGCCGCGGTTGGTTGCTGACTGTATCAGGAGATCCATAGCTCTCCTGCTCCTGTTGGAGTTAGCCTGAAGTACGGTGATCATTGATGGTCGTTAACCGCGGCTCCAACCTCCGATCCCGCTACTCTCTCTCTTCCTACGACCTGCCATATGCCATCCCTCTGATGTCGGTGTCGGCGTTGGATCCAGGTTCTGGGTGCCTATGGTCTCCGCCTTCTCCGTTTCGGGCTTCTGCTTCTTTGCCTTCCGTGCCTCTCTCACAAGCTGTCTGTATCTGGCACATCGCATGCTGCCAGATCTATGCCCCTTTTCCGTGCAGTCATTGCATATCGCCTCGTTGGTGCAGCGTTTTGCGAAGTGCCCTTTCTGCCCGCACTTGTGACATGACTGTCCCCTGCCTTCTTCCGAGCATTCTGCTTTCCGATGACCATGTCTGCCGCAGTTATTGCATCTTACAGGGGTGATTAAGTCCTCTATCCAGCACAGCGTCCAGCCTATTTTGATCCTCTTGAGGTCTATGACTTTCTTGTGCATCCGTTTTGGAACCCTCACGAAGGCGATCTGACGATCGGTTCGCTCCTTGTCCGGGATTATAGTCACGCTAAACGTATCCCGTGGTTGGCTTGGTAGCTTTTTGGTTAGTGCGTCGCGCAGCTCTACTTCGGTGGCTGCCAGATCCAGTCCCTTGATCATGATGGTTCTGGTGTCCCTGTATTCACTCGTTTCGGTGATCTTTGCATTTCCCAATAGGCACTTCTGGATTTCGCGCGTGTGCGCCAGGCTCCCGCCTTCCTTCTTCTCGGTGATCACCACTTTAATTCCGCCGTCCGCTGTGTGTATCATTCTTTCCACTCTGACCTCGTCGCCATTGGGAACTACATCTGCTCTAACCTTCTTCCAGTTCTCCGTCCACGCTTCTGCAACCTCGGGTCTTATTTCAATGATTTTACGTCCCACCTTTGATTCCTGCGGTTCTCGTCTGGATTGGCTACCTCTGCGTAGTCTATCTGCGTAGGACTGCTTCCTGGAGTAGAGCACGACCTGTCTTGCCGTATTGCGCAGCAGGTGCTCGAGGATCCTCCGCATGTCCTGCATCGGTTCTGCTGCCAGACCCGTCAGGGCGCATTCCTGGATGTTGCAGGACTCCATCAGGTCGCACATTTTGACAGCCGCTGTGTAGCGAGCCTCTCTCCAGTCGCTATCCGTGGGAGGTGTGTCGGTGCTTGCCGTGGGTACAATTTTGGAGATGTAGTACGCCGTACTTCTTTGCGCTTTCTCGGGGGTCTCTACCGGGCCCACACTAACTGAGTCCACCACTTTAATTATTTGGCCCTGCTTTAGCTCCGTAACTTGCAGGGCTTCCCCCACCATGCAGTTCTTTTCTGTGAGGCTCTTGACTATGGGGTTTTCGTTGATATCGTCTTCTTCCAGGAAAGCTACAATTTCCCTCGTGTCCGGGGTATTCAACCTCATCGGGTTCCCTGTCTCAGCGGGTACGGTGGAAAATATCCTCGTTCCATACTTTGTCGGCAATTTTATTAAAGTCGTACAGACAACGCTCCCCTTGCTCCAGATGTTCCTCGAATGCCATATCTAGGTGGTATTCGTATTCATAGGTTTGGGTGCCGGAGTCCGTGTAGGTCTTCACCTCCACTGGGTCCCCTTTCGATGCGGTAGCCAGTTGTACGGTCGGGATGGTTGTACCCGTTGCATTCCCTGGGGCTGGTGGGCTGAGTAGGTGGACCTTGTTCTCTAGTTCCGCTACCAGGGCTTCAATGTCTTTAATTCCCTTTTTTATGGGGACCGCCGTGTTTAGGCTAATTGCAGCGTTTAGGCTCCCCACCTTCTGCATTAGCTTCGCTGTTATGCTTTTTACTACAGTTATAGGCTCTTTCCTCGTTGGGGCTAGCCATTTTTTTAGAGTTGCTTTCCCTGCAGGGGAGAAGGCCATCTTTCTTTTCTTGAAGTCCCTGCTTGGGGTATCTTCCACCCGTATTACCTCTGGCGTGGGCGTGTTTATTCCTGGGGTGTGAAATGGCGTGTGGTACGGGGTACCATCACCGGTCTGGCTGGTAGGCTTCTGCTGTCGCGGGGGAGTTATTTGTGAGGCTCCGCTGGTCGGTAAACCCTCCTGTTGTCTAGATCCCGTCGGCTGATCTACCTTGCCCTTTTCTTGGTATTGCCCCTGGTCTACTGCCTTGTTGGTTGTACAAGTTTTGGCTGGATGTCCTTGCGGGGGTGAGTGCTGCACCTTGCCCCCCTTACCGAACGAGAGTATTGCGTCTGCGTCAGCGCTTGGTACCTCTTCGGGGTTTTGTGGAGTTTTTGAACTCCTTTGTGTTTGTAGCACTGCTCCAGGGTTATGCCGGGGTTGGCAATATGTCGTCTTTGGCTTGTCCATGTCTCTCCTGTCCTTCGTAAGTGGGTCATCCAGTCGCTGGGGGGCTGACCCGTTCCCTCCCAGTCCTTCTCCGAGGCTACTTCCTGACCGATTCATAATGCTATTTTAAGGCATAGTTGCCTCCATTTTATACCTATCCGGCAGGTTGTGGGGTGGAAAAACAGCATTCCGCTGGCCCAGGGCCCCACCGACTCTTACTTAATTCGGAGTGTAGGCCAGCGGGCGACGTCACAAAATCGAAACACATAGTCCAAATCGAAAGCCAGGGTGGTCATCAGCGGGGAATGCGGAGTCGTCAACGTCGTGGATCAAAACTTCGGGTCCGTGTGCGATTCCAGGTCGTCTGCTACTAGAGATATTGAGGGATTTGGAAAGGAATGGAGGAGTTTGGCGGACCCTACTGAAACAGGCGTGTCACAGCAGGGAGCTCGGGAACCCCATGCACGCCGACGCACGTACTCGCCGAGAACACTCGGCGAGATCCCTGAGGAAGAGGATGGTGGGAAAGGTGAGCCTGATATTGGGAAGAGAGTATCAGACACAGCTCGGGAACCCCGTGCACGCCAACGCACGTACTCGCCGAGTGTTACTCGGCGAGATCCCTGAGGGCGTTACCAACGTTACCAACCCTAACCTATCATGACACCTATCAAATGCCATCTACATGACGTAGGGTTCACACCAGAAATGTAATTTAATGTCAATTACTGAACGTGAAATATAACTAGATATGAATATACGGATATCCCGTATCTTTCCGGACTTACCGTAATGATTAATGTATATATATATATATATATATATTTGATTGGTCGAATACCCAAATAATAAATATATCTATATATATATATATATATATATATATATATATATATATATATATATATATATATATATATATATATATATATATATATATATATATATAGTAAATAGTGATATACAGGCGGGATAACAGACGTCATAGACCTCAATAGCTCAGTTGGTAGAGTATTGTGCTAGCGACACAAAGGTCCCTGGTTCAAATCCAGGTTGTGGTTGTAATTTTTAATTTATTTAAAATTTACATCCCGCCTGTATATCACCATTTACTATACATGTATAAACAATACATGGTTCCTACGCAACAAATTCTATGTATTGGCTTAATCAACATGAAAGCATATTAAATCAACGAGTATATTGTGTCAAAAATTAGAATATCTTTTCTAATTAATTCATGATTAAAGCAAGTGCGGTAATTTTATAATTATCCAGGAATAATGTCCTATGGTAACACATTCCAACAGTATCTAACTTTTACATATCAGGTCAATAGATTAGATTCCATTTATGCGACCGTGTTTTGCATGTAATTGATATATGGATAAACGCCCCTCTTAATACACGTCAAACTTGATGTATCAGGTACAGACTGTTAGCGTTTTACGTTTTGTAAAAAAAACACGTAAACATTTTAAAAAAATACGCGTAATAAAACGTCACTAAAAATGTCACTAAAACGTTTTAGAAATTTTTAATTTATTATTAAATTTTCAAATTTCTTTTTTGATTTCTTCAAATTTGTTTATTGATTAATTCAGTGGATGTAAATTTCCAAAATCTGTTATTATTTCATGAAGTCTGCCCACATGCAAAACTTCAACTCAATTCGACAAATTTTAAAAATTTTGACATTGTGTCTTAATTGTGGAGAATTTTCAATTTTTCGAGGTGAAATTTTGCTTGTGGTCAGAATTCCGGTGACAATGCATGAATCTAGTAAAAAAATTAAAACTTTTCCAAAATCTGCAAAAAATTTCAAATTTGCCCAATTGTTACCTAGGGTATCTTGTAGCTCCCTGGCCCATGGCGCTATAGATTAAAAAACCTATAAAACCTAAACGGAATAATGAAATAATAAATTCTACTAAAAATCTTAATCGAAATTTATCAAAATTGTTACAAAAATGTTGGAGTCGGCGTAACTTTCAAATATGCGCGAAGTTATTAAGTTTTAAAATCTACAAAAGTTTGAGGCGTCATAGCGCAAAAGTTTACTTTTTGCATCAGCACCTTAATTATTTTTTCAATTTCCAAAATTCAATTCAATTTTTAAAATGTTGGAGTACCTTTGCCACAACTTATTCTACCCAAACACTTATAACTCAATTTCGGACAACTGGTCCCTTTTCATATCCTGGCACACAAATAGTGAATATAAGCGTAGTATTAATAAAAATACCCTTATTTCTTGGTGTTAATTAAGTCATCTAGAGTATTATACTAATTTTTTTACTTATCCCAATCTAAATATAGGGTACGTCCTTTAAACGACAAAGAAACAAGATTAAGAGATCAATCGATTGTGCAATTGTTACCAAATGGACAACTAATGGTAACTATAGACTAGAAATTTCTAATATGTTGCTCATAGAGCATCTTTTTTATATTTATTTAGTTGAACATGAATACTGGGAAACCAAAGATTTTCTCCTACAACGCCGTTTTCGAGCCCAGCGCAACCCAAGAAGATATCTTGCAGTTTTCTGGTGTCAAAAGACTAGTTGAAATGGCCGTAGAAGGATTTCGTTGTACTGTTTTTTGTTACGGGCAAACCGGAAGTGGAAAGACTCATACATTGACGGGTCCTCCAAAATTGGTAGGTGTTATGGTTCTTTTATGTAATTAAACTGTATTACGTTTGAAATTTGACGACCAATTTCGTGTGTCTAGCTATATCATGAATGGGATATTAATGGTAGTATGTCGGTCATTATAATGCGTTATCACGGAACACGTTGCAGTTACTTTGACTCTTTATGATTCTTTTGTAAAAGTTGCATATTTAAACCACCATGCCCCAATCGGGCAAGTGGTCCAATCGACCACTTCCCCTTAAATTGTAATTAAAAATAAAAATTTACCCCCTAACCCCCTTCTCCACACTACCTCCTCCTCAACCCATCCCCTCCACTACCCTACACCGTCACCCACCCCTTCCCCGTAACTACGCCCCCCCTCACCCCTTCCTTGCAAGTAATCCCCCTAAAGAAAATTAATCCCTAAAGTAATCCCTAAAGTAATCCCTAAAGTAATCCCCCTACTATGAGACCGCACATGATGGGGAGTCATGCGGTATGGTAGTTCAGGGCCGCGGTCAATTCTATTTGCTAGAGAGGGTAAGGGAGGAGAGACCGCGTTATGAATCCGCACACGATGGGCGTCAAACCAGTATAACAGCATCGGGCCTGCGGGAAACCCGCTTCGCTAGGTAACCTAAACAGACAGACAGACCACGTTAGCGCTTATATACAACTATTATACATTTCTGAATATCAGAAAAACTGGCACATTCATTTGTTTTGTTAAGAAAAATAGGTAGGTAGGTACGTTGTTGATCATAACAAAATGAAATAACATTAATGGGTACTTAAATTCATAATTATATGATGTTTTATACAAGATGGCGTTGGACAGAATAAATAACGTCCTGTTACGGATGTTAACATTTCTTAAATTTTCAAACTACGTTTACTATAAATTTGATAATCTAATTTGTTAAACAACCACAACAAACATTACTGAAATATCTAGAAATAACATTTTTCATTGAATTTACGCTAAAATGTCGTGGTAAAGAGTTAGAACAATGACGATCTTTGGCATGCTCTCCTGAACATTTTTGAGAAACTGGACATAAAATACTGTGATCCTGATTCGACGATATGTATCTGCCACTTCTCCAACTGTTTATTTACTATATACTATATATTTTGTAAAGAGAATATTTGGGATATTATTGCAATTTGGGGGGGGGGGGCAATGGAAAACGAGTGCGTTTGTTGAAAAAAGAAACTGCATCAGTGCAATAATGAAACAAAAACTATTTTGCTAAATATTATTGTCATTATTATTGAAGCCTCTTAGAAAATAATTTCTGGGGAATCAACATAATAATTTGATTACAAAATAAAACAATGCATTTTTTGTATTTAATTTGTTTGGTCTTCTTCGTGGCATTCTTTGACAATTTGGAGTGTTGTAAGCCACACTTATGTCAAGATAATCCGCAAATTTTCACCGCTTAAACTTAAGTGCGAGTAGAATCACAGCACAAATAATTTACTGAAAACTTATTAAGAACAAAAACAATAAGAAGACTCAAATGCCGCACACCGAATGACCTGACTAACTAAGTGGTTTTCCCCATATACCTCATATCTCCCATTTCTCCCATGCAATCAAATATGATAGAACTAGACAGGGCTATATCACTGGATGTGTTTCCAACAATGTTTTTGTAATGTTATAAATATTGCCTATTGTCGCCACGAGGACAGTTTGTAATAAAACTTTGGATGCTAATAAAAAAGCACATGACTTTATCATACTATGCAGTAGTGTCAAATGCTGATGATCTGATAATACTGTCAATGCAATCAAAATATAGTGTTCTGTAAGGGTGGAGTTGTGAGATCCATTTGTATGGAATGATCGTAAATAGACCTAATCCCCCCATTCACATGAGTAGTTTCCCAGCTCCACAACTGCGATTCGAGTATCAAATTGCATCAGTCAACATGTTCTCCTGTGAAATTTGTGATCTGCGCTTAACCAATAACAGCAATCTGCGGTTTCACATTAGAACTAAGCATCGCATCGTGGTGTACCTCAAAACTCAACAGAAACCACTCAAAAACCCATCATGTACCACCAAATAGCATTCAACACATATGATTGTCCAATCTATCGATTTCGTAGACCGCTGAAGTAGATTGATCTCCGCAATAGGTATAGATCTCCTAAAAAAGTAGATTGCCGACGTCAGTAGTTTTGTGATGTAGTTAGATAATCGTTGAGTTAGATCGCCGATGTTTATAAATTGCTGAAGTATTGAAGATTACAAACTTCTGTATATCAGCGTATAGTGGATAGACCGCAGATATAAGCTTATCGTATAAAAGCGGTTAGCCAGCCTAGTCCTAAATAAGAGGACCGTGTACACGTCGCTCTCTATTGGCGCGACACCCAATCATATTCACATTCGTTTATGTGGGCACTCCTCGCTGCGTTCGTCGTGCTCCAAAAACTAATCCTCAAACTGAAGTTCTGTTTTCAGAATAGACTTATTGTGGCGCTTCTCTCGCTGCGCTCGTCGTGAGCTAAGCAATTTATTTTATTATTTTCTACTATTCATAATGGAGTAATTAGGACACTGCTTTCAGTTTCATAATGAAATCGTAAGTAACATATTCTAACATAATCTACAACGACTACATAATCTAACCACTATCTCAATTTCCAGTATATCGGCTCGTGCCTGGCGTTGCAAATATCATACTCATATGTAATAGCTAATATTACTTATAACTAATGCATTAAAAAAACTCTTGTTAGAAAACCATTCATTATTCACCTAATTCAAATTCATAAATTGTCTGTATCATAAGTTGTCGGTGTAATATAAGCTAATATTACTTATAACTAATGCATTAAAAAAACTCTTGTTAGAAAACCATTATTCACCTAATCAAATTGATAAATTGTCTGTATCATAATTCATAAGTTGTCTCTATACCACTAAATATTAGCAAAACTGAAGAGAAACTTACGTCATCCTCAAAATGCCTAAAGTTTATCTTTAAGTAAATAATCTTTAATGTGATTGGAAAAAATAATCTAAAACAATAAAAAAATAAGAAGTTTTTTTATAAAGTTATAATGTTCTGAAAAAAGCAAAAAAATTGTGGGTCCTTAGAGACAACTTTTTATTATCAACAAACATCATCATTTTAAGATTATGCTCATAAAGAATCAGAACGTCGGAAATAAAAACTTACAATTCGGAACAGCCTGTATATAGTGCAAACTTCTGAAAAAGAATACATGTAATAATTCGTTGCCTATTCAAATTTGTACTTTGCATAAGAGATCTTGTATACGCAATTAAATGTCGCAAATACGACTAATTTACCTCACATTTACTTATTTCGCGCAACACCCTGTCCGTTATATGACTACCAATAGCTAAGTGTAATGACGTACACTTCCTAATAATATAAGAAGTTATTAACAATAGATATCATAAGTCTAACACTCATTATGATGTACTTAAATCATCATTCTAATTAGTTTTTGCGGATAAAAAAATACCCAGTAGATTACGGCAAACTTATCAATAAAATTATAAATTCCTTGTATAAAAGATGCTTTAAGTAAAATACTAAAAAATATATTTACAAAAATTTGCCTTCGGCCGGCATTGAACGGCGCTGCAGATAACGCCAAGAAATCCTAAATACGTACGGCTGTGAATTTCCCCACTAAGCCACGGAGCCGCTTTGAATTATATACGGCTAATGGTGTGAAATGTCAAATAAAAATTTAGTAGAAAATTGCTAAAATACCTTCTGCACTGATTTTCCGATGAATATTGCGACAAGCTAACCTTCCATTTCTAGAATCGTCGCATAAATTGTCGTAAAAAGCAATCTTGAGCCACATTGATCACAAAATTGAAAAATAAACTCAGGGTGTACCTAACCTAACATTCATACTTCCAATTACCGATTACTTCTAATTTAAGCAAAATTCTATTTTCAGGTCTGCTTTATTGTTCATTCGCGTTCCCTGTCATATTTTGACTCAATTATTGTTCCATGCCTTAGGTAGATTAGGGTATTTATTAATCCAATGCGCGTCAAATGAACGGGTTGTACATTTATATACATAATAATAATAATAATAATAATTCTTTATTTGCCGTATGATCTTTCAAGATATGGACAATGGTCAAAAAAATACATTTTAAAAACACTCAATTAGTTGATCAAATCTACACACTTCACTCGTAACGGTAAAACACAGACATAAGATAATAATATTACATAATCAGTTAGCATGCGGCGCAGTTAAATATTCCTCGACGGAGTAAAAAGAATGGACAATAAGATATTGCTTAACTGCACTTTTAAACGCTCTGCTTGTTTGAGAAGGTATGCCGGGTGGCAGGGCATTAAACACCTTAACTGTCATATAGCTTGGCCCTGCTTCAAAGGCAGACGACGAATGACGGGGGATCGCAAGGCGAGAAACTCCGCGAGTCACTACCGACGTCGACACATCAGAGTTTCTAGAAAACTTATTTACGTTTCTCTTGTAATAACACAACAATCGATAAATGTACAAGCAAGGGAGGGTTAAAATGCGATGCTCCCTAAAATGTTCTTTACACGACTCTCTGTATCCCAAATGTATCATGCATCTTAGTATTCTCTTCTGGAGGCGAAATGGGGAAAGCATATCCGATGACGAACCCCAGAGAATAATTCCATATGTCAACACAGATTCCACGCATGAAAAATAATACGTTCGTATAGCCTCAACTGCAACAATATTTCTCAATTTATATATACAGAAAGAAGTACGATTTGCTTAATTTTTTAATTGTGTAGTTGACATGAACATCCCACCTCAAATTACTTTGTATATTAACACCGAGAAACTTGCTAGAGGAGCTTAATGGTAGTGAGACTCCTGATTCTTTGGCCAACATACTTCTTTGAGGCGCATCTAACGAAAACTGAATTAGTGCAGTTTTTGACTGATTTAACACCATGCCATTTTCCTGACACCAACGGGTCATCGATGTGATTGCCTCAGTTGCCAATGCGGAGAGCCCCGCCAACTTGTCATGCGCAACTATAACAGTTGTATCGTCCGCAAACTGAAAAAGATCACCACTGTTTATATGCCTCTGCAAATCGTTCATATATATTATAAACAATAGAGGCCCTAAAATTGACCCCTGTGGGACTCCCACCCGTAACATAGACGGTCTCGAGCACAAAGACCCACCCACGCTAACAGTCTGACGCCTGTCCTTCAAGTATGACTCCAAGAGCCTGATCGCAACGCCCCTGATTCCAAGTAATCCCATCTTGGTCAACAATCTCTCATGCACCACAGTGTCAAACGCACCTGAGAGGTCAAAAAATATGGCCGCTACACATCGCCTCTGGTCGATACCGTTCAGAATCCTACCAATCGACTCAAACAGAGCCGATTCACAGGACAATCCTGGCAAGAACCCAAATTGACTGGGCGATATGACATTGTGACGGGCAAAAAACACATAAAAACGACTATAAATAATTTTTTCAAAAATGTTTGGGATTGCAGAGAGTATTGAAATTGGCCTATAATTGTCAACTCTGTCTTTTAGACCTTTCTTATGGATAGGCAGTATTATGGCCGGCTTCAGCCCATCAGGAAAAAGACCCTGCGATAGCAATTGACCAAGTGCGTCACCACCTGAGCTGTATAGTCGGCCGACATCCTCACAACAAATGGCGGGATACCATCAGCCCCACATGAAAATTTAGCCTGAATCGACGACACCACACCGCGAACCTCCGCGACTGTAGCCCGGTACAAAAATATGGACGACACCACACCGACCCACCAGAATTTACAACCGGTTTATTTCCCACAAAAAACTTGTTGTGAAACCTATCAGCGACCGTCCGACGATCATCCACACTTGACCCATCAACGTCGGTGAGCCGAATGGAACCACCATCGGAGACCGCCGACGTCTCACCCTATATGATGCCCCATACCGTCTTTGATCTATTCCCGGACGACATTACTTTGGAATCATTAAATTGAAGTTTAGCATCTCTGATCGTCTGTTTCAACTGACGCCTTTTCCTATTATACTCGGCCCATCAGTGAGGCTCATTCATTAACTTACAAACACTAAACATATCCTTTAACTCTTGAGACATTCTACGAATAATATCACTATACCAGGCATGGTCTCTTGACACACGGTTTTGTAACTTCACCAGAGGAAAGCTCTTTTGAAAGTAAAAATTAAGTATACTGTAAAAAGTTTCATATTTTGTGTCCATATCATCTTCAGCATTCAAAACCTCGGTCCAGGTCTCACGAGACAGGTCATCCCGAAAAGAGTTTGTGCCCTGCCTCCCAAACACACGTTTATAGTTTGTCTCTATAAATCTACGCTGCGGTATATTGAAATCACAGCTCAGGGATACATGATCCGAAAGACCCGGGTCCTCAATACAAGACTCAACATCACAAGGCTGAAGGCTACAAAAAACATTGTCGATGCAGTTGCCCATTCTTGTACTCTGCATAAAGCACCTCCTTAGGCCGTAGGAATCGAACAGTGACAATAATTCTCTACTCTCCCGATACACATGATTTGATTAAAATTAACATTGAAATCGCCGCACACTATAATGTACTTAAATCTTTCACATATAACATCTAACAATTCAATCATACAATTCATAAAAATGTTAAAATCACCAGTCGGTGATCTATAGATACATACACACAACATCCGCCCAAAATCATCCTTAATACTAGCACTGCAATCTTCAAAATGTTGTTCTACACATTGCAAATTAAATGACTCAGCCCTCATATCAAAATCTTTACGACAATAAATGGCACATCCGCCTCCCTTCATTTCACTACGACAATAGTAGTTCAACAAGTCATAATTAAAAACTTTTTCCAAGTGAATCGTAACCGATGTAAGCCAATGCGCCGTCAAACACAAAAAATCTAATTTCCTATCTACAAGAAAAACATCTAAACGTTCTGCCTTGTTACGAAGGCTTCTAATATTGTAAGTCATACAGGAAATACTTGATCCTTTGGCGATGTTAGGAGCACTGCTTATCTGAGAGAGTATGGCATATATCTACATAATGCAAGTTATCAAAGTTAACAGTACACTCATTTGCCCTGTAAGCCATGGAAGTAACAATTTCCGAAACAAACCCAAAAAGTTTGCGTTTTCCCTTAATCGTCAAATGAATCCCTCCCGGTTGACAATCAAAACGTGAAACAACATCATTCACATTCACAAACCGAACATTCTCTTTTGCATTCTCGCCTATAATGTTGTACATACAACAGTTAAAATCAAAAACAGCTTCGCGCAGAGCATATCCACAATTCAAAAAAGGAAGAGACACTATCAGTACATTGGTGTGACGCAGCCTTGCCAGAGATGACATGACTGCAGCCCTATCAAGAGATCCGCCACGAAGTACGTTGTTGGTACCAGCCATTATCACCACCATATCCATACTATCGAATCCTTTACAAAGGCCACCCACATTCTCGCTAACTTGTTCGAACGTAGCATTTGGTTTGAATATGGTTTCGATGTCATAAAACTGGCCCATATGTCGTTGCATAATATAACATGCATCCCTACACTGATTACACCAAGAATTAATAGTTTAGGCCGGCGTCGATTGCCCTGATGTTGAGTTTTATGTGCATACACATTATCTAAAAACTTTCGCCCTTCACCGACAGATAGCGCCAGAGTTTCGTTATGTTCGAATTCATTGTTTACATACGATTGATTTAAAATAATTAGCTCTTGTGTACTTGCCAAACTCTTTCGCAACTCCTTTAATTCGTGCATCTGACCATTTAACAACGACTTTATCCCGTCTAATTCGCTGGACAGAATAGAGAAACCATCTGGTAGCCCCACCATGTAATTACCCACCGAACCATCAGTGTCGTTTAAATCAACGATATCAATATCTACCAATGTTTTATTCATGATCGATTCGTTTAATTTGTATATCCTTGATCTAAGCTGCCTCTTTTCCACTTCACAGTCGCATGGTTTGGTCTGTTTTGAGGTTATGCCATCACAACAAATCACCTCACCGTGCTCATCCACAAACATCCCTTTCACCTTCACCAAACATGCAGGATGATAGCCCTTATTACACTTAACACACATGATAGAATTTTTCACAGTAACAGAACATCCCGCACAAGCATTTTTGCTCACTACTTTAGTCTTTGACGCCATTTTTGACAGGAACATATGTGTGTATGTTTGCTTTCTCCTCAAAAATAGATATCTGGTAGACAAATAACCATGTCGCGTGTAGCTTTTAATAAACTCGCCGTATTTTTATACATTATTTTTTATACATTATTATCCGTTTGAACGTCTTTTCGGTCCACACCGGACCTAAATCTGGCTGCCGGTACTCACTGTGTCATGTCGCCACTGTCAACAACTGTCGCTTAGCAACCCACCGATTTGACAAATTTACTGCCGGTTATCGGGGTACACTCCAGTACACTCTAAATCTCAACAGATTTTAGCGAAACTCGAAAAAAATTTTTTGCCTCCAAAGTACATTTTTGCATTATCATTTCTTTAGTAGTTAAAAGAGCGGCAAGGAATCAACGGTAGCTGCTGGAGAATTATAAACCAAAAGTCGGATCATAAATTTAGCGGTCGCAATATTCCGCGAAAATTGTCTCCGATTACTTTCACGCTTTTAGTAATAATAGACAAGTGCCCATACAACACTTGATCAAACATCGATATCGTCTGGAGTTGGGTTGGGTTGGGTTAATATTGGAGGTATGCACATATATATCTGTACAAATTTGTACAACAGTGTGTAATGAGAGTACTAATCCACAATCAACATCACCCGAAGTTGAAGTTAAAAGGATGATTACACCAATGATTACACATCTTATAACATACGAAGTCATGAAAAGCCTGCACCCATACAACACTTGATCAACTTCGACATCGTCTGGAGTTGGACTTAATTTTGGAGGTATGTCATACTAGTGCTGTACAAAATTGTACAACAGTGTGTAATGAGAATACCAATCCACAATCAACATCATCCGGAGTTGTACTTAAAAGGCTCATCACACCAACGCATCGTATAACTGATAAGAAGTTATCTAAATTCTGCACCCATACAACACTTGATCAACCATCGACATCGTCTTGAGTTGGACTTAATATTGGAAGAACGTCACATATTAGAGGTGCACAAAATTGTACAACAGTGTTTAATGAGTACTGTAGCGTTTTTCGTTCGTTAAGGTGTGAATTAAAACACTCGGTATATTAAAATAGTCACTTAATTTATTTAACACTATTACAGTCTTATTACCTAATTATTAAAACACGAACACTAAAAACTAACTGTCACTTAAGGCTACTATAAACATTTATCTTCACAGTATTTATTTCTAACTATTTATGTCGATCGATAATCGCGCCAAGTACTCCGACCGCACTCAGAATAATACTGCCGGGTAGCGAGCGACGGCTCGCTTATATACCCGTATCGATCCGTGCGGGACCCTTCGCGAATCTTCGACGCTGGCACAGAACAGTCATTACTCGCGCTCGCCGTCCGGATAGACCTCTCTGGAATGGGCCGCCTCGAGAATAACCTCGAACTTCTGGCGCCTTCGCGGCTGTTAAGATCGTCACACTGCCCCCCTCCTAAGCTCGTTTCGTCCCGAAATGATTCCAAAGATGGTGGATGTCGATATCGGCAGAAAGCTCCCTTGTTGCAGCAAGACCTCTTGTGGAAGTAACAGTCCAAGGTTCTCTCCAGGGGACGACGTTGAGGGCTATAACAGCACACCAGAATGTGTACGCCCGTCAACCTGAAGAGTGCTTCCAACATGCTGCGAATCATCCTCCAATCCAAGCCATCGAGTCCGCATGCCAGCTTGGGAATGGCCAGACTTCTCAGGTCCTCGGCTAGCAATTCTTCCTTTAGAGAACACAAAGTGTCCCAAACATCCCTATAGGTTGGCTTCTGACCGGACGTCTCTTTGGTAACCAAGTGGAAGATCTTTCTGCCGGTCTTTTCGTCGGTTGCCCTGAGTGCTTGTCCGACTCTGGGATTAGACCGACGCAGCTCTGGAATATTTCCAAACTTCCCGCGGAAAACCTTGGCTATCCCCCTAGACATTTGCAAGTCCTTAGCCACACAATGTGCCAGTGCGTAGCCATCTGGAGCAGTAAACAGGTCCCGCTGCACTTCACAGGTCACACCGAACCGACTCTTTTGACCATTAGAATGACGGGCCATGAATTCGTCGAATGTCAAATCCGGCTCTGGTTGGATTTGCCGCAGCTCCGCGTCTTCGTGGTCTCCGTAGTAAGGAGCCAGTCGGTTGAAGTGAATGACTCGAGCTTTACCCCGCGGTGGCTTTTGTATCCTGTAAAGGACGTCGTTGATAGCTTCCAGAATTTTGTATGGGCCATCCCAGGATGTTTGAAGTTTTGGTGACAGTCCCTTTCGTCTCTTAGGGTCGTAGAGCCAAACCATATCACCGGCATTGTACCTGTGGTCCTTGGCATTGACATCGTATGTGTCCTTCATCCGAGTACTGGCATCTTGAATGGAAATGCGAACTTGGCTATAAATTGCATCCATTCTTCTTCGCAGTTCACTGACGTAGTCCTCCCCGGCGACATCAGTTCCTGGCGGGCAACCAAACTTCAGCTCGCATGGGAGACGGAGTTCTCTTCCCATAACTATCCGAGCCGGAGACTCTCCCGTGCTTTCGTGGACGGCCGATCGATAAGCCAGAAGGAACAAATGAAGAAAGCCATCCCAGTCTCTTTGATGGTCGGAGACCACTTTGGCCAAATACCGATTAATGGTTCTATTCATGCGCTCCACCATTCCATCTGACTGCGGGTGTAACGCAGTAGTTCTTGTTTTCTTGATTCCGAGCGTCTTACAGATGTTCTGGAACAAACTGGATTCAAAATTTCGCCCTTGGTCCGAATGTAGCTCCAAAGGTACGCCAAATCGGCAAATCCATTCTTTCACCAAGGCGTCAGCAATTGTTGAGGCTTCCTGGTTTGGTAGAGCGTATGCCTCAACCCATTTGCTAAAGTAGTCCATCACGACCACGATGTACTTATTTCCTGCTTCGGATTTGGGAAACGGGCCGGCTACGTCAATAGCAATCCTTTCAAAGGGACTTCCCACGTTGTACTGGCGCATCAAAGCCTTCTGCTTTCTCTGCGGCCCATTACTTGCCGCACATACAACGCATTTTCTGCACCAGTCCCTTACGTCTTCCTTGCTATTGACCCAGTAAAATCTTTCCCTCACCTTTCCCAGCGTCTTTGTCACTCCGAGATGTCCTCCTGACACACCGGCATGGAGTTCCTCTAGCAATTCCGCAATCCGACATTTGGGCACAACAATTTGCCTTCTTTCCTCTTTGCCGTCGTCGTCAATTATTTTCCGCCGCAGGAGTCCATCTTCCAGAATTAGGGAGTCCCATTGTGCCCAATACGACTTGATGTTAGGAGAATACTTGGCAACTTCTCCCCAGGTTGGCTTCTTCTCTTCTTTCATCCAGTTTAGGACTATCTGGATATCGGGATCTTCCTCTTGGTCTTTTATAAGATCTCTATTTTGCCAAGTATCGTCGACTATGGTAGTTCGTAACAAATCAGCATCTTTTTTCTCTACCCGCTGGCAATGCTTGACGCCTTCTGGACATCGTCTTCTTAGGTGGCCTGCCTTGCCACATTTCCAGCACTCCAACTTTCGGTTCTGGCGGCTACGTTCTTTATCGATCTCCCTGACGATCCGTTTGACTGATTCTTCGAAGTCGTCCTCTCCTGGAATCACTTGTGGGACACGAGCTTGACTTGTGTTCTTGGCAGCTTCGAATTCAAGGGCCCATGCTAGTGCATCAACTAGCTTCGGTGGATGTGCTAGTAGTAGGGCTTGCCTCATTTCACCATCACGGAGTCCGTCCAGGAATGCTTGAACCGCCAAACGTTCCATGATCTTTTCCTGGGCATCTGGATATGCCAGTCGAACCAGACGTGCAATATCTGCCTCAAATTCCTGTAAGGGCTCCCCTGACTTCTGGCACCGATTTTTTAACTGAGTGTGGTAGACATGTTCCAGGTGTGACTGGCCATAACGCGTCTCCAAGTGTCTCACCAGGTGGTCGTAGACTTCTTGCTCTTCCGGGGACATTCTTTGCAAGATAGCAGCAGCATCTCCTCTCAAAGCCAACGTAAGGGCGGTCGCCTTCTCCCTTGATGACCAACCGTTCGCTTTTGCAGCCGCTTCAAACTGACGCTGATAAACATTCCACGACGTTGAACCATCAAATTGCGGTGGTTTGAGGCGCATCAGACCAACGGAATCCTGATTGCCACTAACTTTGCTCTTGTTGTCCATTGCTGAAGGTTGATAGGGCAACTCCTTGAAGGTGTTGATGTCCAACGTTGTGATTCTGTTCTGAACTTCCTGGATCTTGCCTTCCAAAATCAAAAGAATTCGCTCTTCCAGTGTAGAAGATTTTTTTAAAATTTCTTCGTGTAATTCCCTTTTTAGGTTGGCATTGTTTTCTAACATCTTTTTTTCCAACTTAGCAGAATTCTCTTCTAGCTTTTCCCCAAGCTCGCCTTTTAAACTGGTAATAAGTTCAGAATTTTCTATCAATTTAGCCTCCAGGTCGGCGGAATTTTCTAGCAATTTAGTCTCCAGGTCGGCGGAATTTTCTAGCACTTTAGCTAGGTCGGCGGAATTTTCTAGCAATTTAGTCTCCAACTTAGCCTCCAAACATTGCAGCATTTGGCCGATATCACTTGCACTAGCAAAAACAAAGTTGTCCGGGTCATTGCCTTCTTCCATTAATGCTTTACGAAGCCGCTCCTGCAAGTCCGCTTTCTTCCCCGTCGTATCGCAGTCCCTTTCCTCCAGCTCCTTTTTCAGCTCACTAACTTTTAAGTCCGCTAGTTTCGCCATTTTCACGCACACTAATTAGTCCGATTTATTTCACTTCAATTTTATTTTCACTAATGTCCAATTCACACCCGACACCTGACACCAATGTAGCGTTTTTCGTTCGTTAAGGTGTGAATTAAAACACTCGGTATATTAAAATAGTCACTTAATTTATTTAACACTATTACAGTCTTATTACCTAATTATTAAAACACGAACACTAAAAACTAACTGTCACTTAAGGCTACTATAAACATTTATCTTCACAGTATTTATTTCTAACTATTTATGTCGATCGATAATCGCGCCAAGTACTCCGACCGCACTCAGAATAATACTGCCGGGTAGCGAGCGACGGCTCGCTTATATACCCGTATCGATCCGTGCGGGACCCTTCGCGAATCTTCGACGCTGGCACAGAACAGTCATTACTCGCGCTCGCCGTCCGGATAGACCTCTCTGGAATGGGCCGCCTCGAGAATAACCTCGAACTTCTGGCGCCTTCGCGGCTGTTAAGATCGTCACAGTACCAATCCACAATCAACATCATCCGTGAAACCATCAAAATCCTGCACCAACCAAAATATCTGTGTGACGTTTGTGGTGATACGTTTGCATCAAAAATGTCATTGCAGAGTCACCATAGGATACATGTTCAACCGTCCTGCTTAAAGTCGGAGATCTTCGCCGCGGCCAGCCAACGCGGTAAACCGCATTGTCCCGTATTCAACGTATTCGCTTTCAAAAAGTATGTTTCGCTAAAAACTATGAAATTTACTGCTGGACGCCACTACTTGTGCAGTTTCGGAGCGTCGTCCATCGTTCGCCGCTAGCAACAACGTCCGGCACTAGTATCAAGCCGTCGCGATTTTGTGTTTTTCTTGAGGCATCCCACGAGCACCAGTATCTCAGATCAATATTGTCACCGGATATTATAGCGGTCAAAATATTTGCTCACACCAAAAATTAATTTATTAGTAAAATTAGAACAAAATATTGTCTATAAAACCTTTAAAACGTCTAAATATGCCAAAATGAAGCTCAAAATTAAGTAGAAGGTACATTAGTATATGGTGTTAGTATTAGCTCACGTGTCTGTGATCCGATTCGTATCGGAGCGGCCAAACCAAAGCCGAACGCGGGACGAAACGGGTGAACGAAACCGCTGTCATTTAAATGTATTGTAGCAGTGCTTGGCAACCGGACGTCGCAGCTGGCTTTAGACGCAGCCCGTCGCTACCAAACTACACTTTTAGATGGGGCTAAATTGATCGCGTCATGCTTCACAAACCGTGTGGCAAGGTATAAAATAGATAAAGCACTACCAGGTGATGAGATTCCGCAATTTCGGAATAGATGTCAACCAAAGAGTTGCGCAATCATATGTATATAATTATTCGGCTACTATGACTGCACTAAACGTACAACTTGAACACTTTCCAGTTTCCATTAAATCAAACATTAGCACTCATAATGACTTCGATGTTAGTGATGATGATGACAACGACTGTGACGTGATAACAACTGTGAAGAGTTTCAATGTCAAGTCCAGAGTTGTAACTCAATCAAGATATGTTCGCGATTTATAGTGATACGTGTACCTACTAACATAATTCTACAGAGTGGAAGTTTCGTGGAGCGTGATTCTGGGTGGGCATTTTTTGCCGTGTCACATCTCGAAATGCACTGCAACCAGTATCGAACAATTCGAACGCCATCATACATCCGACTACCTCAGCCAATAAGGTGGTATGTATCTGTCGTAGGCAAATGGTTATTTTAGGCAAAAGGCTTTTGCCTAGGCAAAAGCTATTTGCCTGGGCAAATAGATATTGAACCATTATTTATATTTTTAAAGCTCTTTGCCTAGGCAAATGTTCTCAAATACGTCATAATTATTATTTAGTCATTGATTACTTTTGAGTAATATCGTATTCTAATCATCATGATTCTAATGAAGTTACGCTTGATTTGTTGATTTGTTTCTACCAGGAAAAAGTTATACTAGACTAGAAAACACTAAATTTCTGAATTCTTATCGACTGGACGATTTTACGCATCAATGCAGATGACGATATCACCTAACTCCTATTTTGCATACGGAAATCATGCGAAACAAATGTACAACTCAGTGAACATATGGTGTGTTAAAAAGGTTGCATGTCTTCATAATGGTTCACCGATATGGTGCAGAGGTTACTGTGATGTTCCAAACACAGTAGCTGAATAGGATGTTCCATATAGACTTAAGGGTTTTTCAATTTCTTACGAAGTTAGGGCCGGTTGAAATGTCGATTTGTTAATATTTCAAACGGCTGTAACTTTTTAATGAATTGAAAAACTTATGTCCATATTAAACCCTTTACTAAGTATGCACATTTACTATCTGAAAAAAGTTCTGCGGGAAAAAAGTGGGACACCGTGTATAGTACTAAACAATAACAGGGATTTAAGACTCATGGCACGTAGCAGCCAAAGATAATTAAGATTAGAGTATTTAAGAATAAGAATGAGCCATTTTTTAGTGCACAAATAAAGACTTTTTTCTATAAAACATATATGTCATATAAAACTGGTAGATACTTGAAAATTGCAACCCCCATTTTTCTAGATCACGAGCCGCCACTGCAGCAAGCCCATCTGTCTTACCACGGGACGTCTAATATCAACACGAAGTAGCGCTGTTTTATGCAGTTTCCTCGTTATAGGTAAAACCACGAGAGCTGGACGTGAGTCATCTATTTCAGCTGTTATTTTGCTGATACGTTACAGACCATTCCCGCGCGCTAGACAGAAACGCTGTGCGTTTTTATGCGTCTGTTCTTACGATTTTAAGCGATGACTCACGTCCAGCTCTCGTGGTTTTACCTATAGTAATCGCCCACGTGGTAGTTCCCTGTAATGTGTCGACTAAAGTTTTTGTTGTACGTAAATTGGTAGAAGCAAGTAGTGTGTTTGTTGTGGTTTGTAGTAAAATTAAACCGCGCTTTCTTTCGTTGTTCTGAAGAATTTGAATAAGAAATAACAAAGTCGATCACAGCGCGTTTGCGTGCAGCGGTAACGGAGAAACCTTCTCGCGGAATTCATATTCCGTCACGGGCATCTAAATCGTTTCTCAGTCCCCCCTGAACGAATGACGCCATCATAGTCAATTGACTTCATTATTTCTGACTCTATCTCCATAACAGAGTGCGATGTAGTAAAAATATTTATTATAATATCATTTTCGATAAGGCAAGCCAGGCTTTTGAGGTTATGTAAAGACCGGGCCCCTACGCTGGCTGGGCCCCTAGGCCGGGGCCTTGTAGGCCTAGGCAGAAATCCGGCACTGATGTAAATTGTAAATGAATTATTTAGTTAACTTATTGAAACAAAAATACTACCGCCCAAAGGTAAAGTGCCGTAGCTACAAAAGCGATATTCATGGAATCATGTCTTTTTTCTCTTAAATGTAACATAAAAACAAGTCGTGCTTACGTACAAATAGTTAGTAAACATGTTAGGTTAGGATAAATAGTTTAAAATGTAAAAAGTGCGTGATTTTTGCGTTCAAACAGAAATAAATTTAGTGAATTTTTGCATGTAGATAAGACGTTTTACCTTTCGACGGAAGTACAGGTTAATAAAAAAATAAACAAACAGTTGTGCGTTCAGAATCTTACTGTTTACTTAATACAAAATTAGGTCTAAAAATTGTTGTATGTGTGTGGACGTTTTGAACAATTAGTCAATAGTTCCCACGATACCACTGCTGCAAAAAAAAATTATATGTAATATTAATTATGTAATAATTTTTGTCATTTATAATTCTTTTCTGCAGCAGTAACATCGGTACTTGGTATATGGTTTAAAACGTGTAAAAAAATCTAGCTTGTTCGTAATATTTTTTATTGCAGAATATATAGTAGGAAAAGTATTGCACGAAAGTGGAATTTTAAATAACATGAACGTCTGTTCTGGCAGTTCTGAAGAATTACATCACGAAACTTTTGCCCAAGATTGTTTAAATATTTCAAATAATAATGCACATATGGAAGACGACGGTCTCCAATATCTGGCAGGATGGCTTGCAAAAAAACTTAGGAAAAACCATCCTCACCTAGACAATACTTCAAGCCAATCGGATTGTCACAACTACTGCGTTCCGGACTTGGTTTCTCACCTATCGTTTGGTGGATTGATTAAGCCATCAGACGAGTTTTTAAAAAATATTAAGGACTTTAATATAGTATTTGATAAATATTGCCAAGATACAATATAATCTTAATTGCAAACAAATAAATAAAAAAGTTTCAAAGTCTTCAAGAACCACTTTCCAGATGTGGACGACATCTTAATAAAATCATTTCTCAGACAGAGAATTTTTATTAAAATACGCTATTTAAATTATGCATATGTTGCTGGAAAGCAGAATGAAAACATGGAACGAAAAGTTGCAAATATTAGAAATAGGATTAACAAAATTAGACTTATTCGTACGTAAATTTGTTGTATTTTTGCATTACGAAGTGTTTTATGCGTATTTTACCCTTTATATTGAAATAGGCCCATTTAATTCCACGCACCGTGCTCTTCCACTGACGTTACAGCCCCCCGCTCTCACACATCACGTAAATCGGTCGGCCGGCGCAACCCCACAGACAACTGTCGCCTGTCAGTGCGCACTGCCCGCGGTCGCTTGTATATATGTCGTAGACAAATGGTTATTTTAGGCAAAAGCTATTTACCTGGGCAAATAGATATGGGATCTTTATTTATATTTTTAAATTATTTGCTTAGGCAAATGTATTTGCCAAGACCGTTGTCTGGGAAATAGTATTTAGTTTTCAATCGCGTTTGTTTTAAAATTATGTGAGGTTATGTGCAATCCGTGCATGTTAGTTTTCCAATATGTACGTCATAATTAATATTTACTCGTTTATTCGTTCTGAGTAAAAACGTATTCTAATCATCATGATTCTAATGAAGTTACGCTTGATTTGTTGTGACTAGCGTCAATATGACTCATGAGTGCGGAGATACGATATCATACGGATTTTATTCCACTAAAACAAGACTTTTAGGTTAGGAATGTTTAGTTTCCCTTTTACTCGCAAAAAGTGATACTAGACTGAAAAACACTAAATTTCTGAATTCTTATCGACTGAACTATTTTACGCATCGATGTAGATGTTGATACCACCTATTAACTCCTATTTTGCATACGGTTATCATGCGGGATAAATGTACAACTCAATGACTATTTGGTGTGTTGAACCCTTTCGCATGTCTTTATATTGGGTCACCGATATGCTGCGGAGGTTAGTCCAAACACAGTAGCCGAACCAAGTGCCTATTGTTGTGATAAGAAACGGAGATGAACTTAATAACGCTGTCAACAATCACGTAACCTCACATAATTTGAAAATCCAACAGTATGCTGCTATGCGCACTCAGCCGCACTGTCACTTGCGATTGCGGTTACACTCTGTTCGCTAAAACCATTCGCTTACGTCATTATTTTTTCTCCGTATGAATCAAATCGGCACAGAAAAATAAAAAAAAAGGTTGCTGCAATGTGTATGACAATGCCTGTCGTCAAAGACTTTTTGTTATACAAATGAGCATAACCAACATAGAGGAAGGGCGAGAGACCCTCATTAATTGGGGACGCTACGGACTTTTCTACCCGTACGGAATGTATTCTAGCGTAGCGAAACATAACCGATCGATTTCTAAACAAAATGCTATTTGCCTAACAACGGGTTGGGCAAATACATTTGCCTACGCAAATAGCTTTAAACATATAAAAGCAGACTTAATATCTATTTGCCATGGCAAATAGCTTTTGCCTAGCCATAAGCCTTTTGCCATAAATAACCATTTGCCGACGACATATCAAAATCAAAAACAATGACACCGCTTGCCTCGCCTGGTATCTAACAGCAGCTATCCACCCAGTTGACCGAAATCAGGAACGTCCTAAGAGTTACCCACATTACCGCGACGTACTCGACTTGACAGGTATTAATTTTCAAGTTAAATTAAGTGATATATAAAAAATTGAGATTAAATAATGTTATGATCAACGTATATGAAATCATTAAGAATGGTGGTAGTCATTTAGTAGTGGAATCAACACATTTAACAGACAATGAGCCTGATATACATGATAATTTATTACACATTTTCGAAGGTGGGATATTTCAATTTGTGCTAATAAAGGATTTCTCGCGATTAATATATGAGCAGGTACCCAATCATGCTGGTGGTGCCATATATATTTGCAATGGATGCCTAACAGTTTTAGTAGTGCCAATAATTTGAAGTCACCGCCTAGTCGACTGTAATCAATTAGAACAATATTATCATCAAAGGAGTTAAAGGGGAATTTCTTTGGTAGAGTGTACCGGGTAATATTTTAGTTTAGGATTTAACAATTATAGTAATTCTCATCGGGTACGATTTGTGATTTACGCTAACTTTGAATCATTATTACAACCATTCGATAATTGTGCGCAAGCGATTAAGAAGGATATCCTATATAGCTGTTGCTGATTGCGCTAAGTTTTCATCACAAAACTACTTATTGACGTGAAGGCATTTGCCCAAGATTGTTTAAATATTTCAATATCTCTATTCCTCCAATATCTGGCAGGATGACTTGCAAAAAAACTTAGAAAAAATCATCCTCACCTAGACAATACTTCAAGCCAATCGGATTGTCACAACTACTACGTTCCGGACTGGGTCAATGTCCCCCTTATTGAAAGGGGACATTGTTAAAACCTATGTGTAGACTGACATCCGAAAAGCAGGCTAATTACAGTAAGTCAATAAAATGTTTTATTTGTCGTCGTGCTTTCATCAGTACTGATATTAGAGTGACGGACCACTGCCACCTATCGGAGGTTTAGAGGTGCAGTTCACTCAGTATGTAACAAACTAAATTCCAAATCATAATCCAGTATTTTCGCATAACCTCAGCAGTTATGACAGTCACCTTTTCATTAAAGCGTTAGCAGAGATCGATAATGGTGATGTTGATACATGTTGAATAATACCGAGCGATATATTAGATTTAATAAAAAAATATAGTGGATCAGATGGTGACTGCTAATAATAGTCCACAATTGGTGAACAAATTTTGAAAAATGCGGTTTTTTGATTCATTTAATTTGTGGCTTCATCACTCGATTCAGTAGCCAATAATTTCCCAGATAATTAATTAATTAATTTCTCTTCGCACCCGAAAAGATAAAATTTAAATTGTTAAGGAGAAAGGGTATTTTCCCATATCGCACTACCCCGAAAGCAGCATTTTCCAATAAGATGACTAATGAGGACATCAGTGAGGAGCAGTATACCCATGCTCAAAATATTTTGGTCAACTTTAGGTTGTAAAAATCTGAGAGATTACTCGGAGTTTTATTGTCATATAGGGTCATCCAGAGCATAAAACAATCAGTAGCGAGGTTAGTTTGTGTTTTGGGAACCTTGTTCTAGGAATGTGCAACGATAAAACAACAAACAGATGTCGACACCAGGAAGGTCAGCTACGACCCAATACCTTGGAGAACCACTATCAAAGATTAAAATATTTTGTATACCAGTTAGTTATTAGGCAGTCCTTAGTCAGTTATTAAGACACGCATATGTAAGATAACAACAAATAAATCGATTGTATAACCGTTGTGAAGAGTCTTAATCCCTTCGGGGAAAGAAAGGGTGGTTATCGACAGAGGGGGAACCACCCGTCGGTTATTGTGCGCTCCAAAATTAACAACGGACGAAGAACCAAACCAAGCCATAATGTCTAGCAAAAATAGCGACCATGACGAACAAAGAAGATGCAACCAACATGAAGGAAAACGAAGCAACAAGTAGAAAGAACAAGAAGCCACAAATAAGAAAGGTGAAGAAGCGACCAACAAGAATTTTTCATCTCAATAGAAGTAGGAGGCCTGCCGACAGAATCAGAAGAAGATGGAAAGATGTCAATTTCCATCAGATCAAGAAGAAAAAATCGGGCAGAACAACTACAGGAAGGAGCCTAAAGATGAAAAAGTTAAGGTTTCTCGACATTAGGTATTCGACTAAGAGTGATAACGTAGAAGTGAGGTAGGAAATATTCATTTTAATTATAGTTGGCTAGATTTTAATTCACATACAAAAATGCACATGCAAGGTAATTTTATTGCTAAATTAAAAGTAGGACACGCTCGACAAAAACATTTCACTTATGCTATACGTATTCTAAGGGATTAAAGTCTGGTCAACAGCCGAACCTAGTACATGCATTAGTGGACTGATCTAAAAGTTCAAATGCTTGTAGCTCGGTTAAGCTAGCGTTTTAGGTGTATGTTCATTAGACATTTTTGACTTGAAATCACCCCAGCAACACACTCCCAAGCTAGTCACGCCGTGGGACAGCCTGTATAGTATTGTGTTAGTCTAGGATGCGGATCGACCACTGTAACCTAAATATACCGCTATATCTAACTGGAACGCACCATCAAGTAATTCAGTGTTCGGATGTTATGTCTATGGGTAAACACAAGAAAAAAAATAATTTTAATTTTTTTATTTACTCTTGTCACCTGTATACTACATTCGCAATCATCCAGTATATTCCTATGTTAGTCTTTAATATAAATAACCCGCATAACTAAATGGAAACACACAAGAAAACCGTCATTTTAAAATATTAAATGAATATAATCAGTAGTTGTTTGGGCAGTTTCGATGGGATAACTGAAGGTAGTTTAACCTTGAGTTTAACCGCTATGTAAAAGCACAGTATAGAGAAACGCTACGCTAAGCAGTAGTCGCACTCCAGCAAATTCATGAAGCAAAACTGAAACCGCGCAGCCTCTGTGCGCAGCCGTCTGGGTGTACAACATATGGTGACTATACACGTGTCAAAAGTTTTGGTCCATGAATTGGACATATACGTGTGGAGAAGATTTATGCGCACCGAGGCTGCGCGAGGGTATCTTTGGCTTCATGGAAATCAATGCTTTTCGACCGAAGTGCGACTACTGTATAGCATAGCGTTTCTCTATACTGTGGTAAAAGTCTGGAAAAACTCACCAACCAAGTCCACGGCGCTGGTTCAGCACGGATAGCACTCTCCTAATTGACCTGGGGATAACGGAACACTAAATGGCCAGGGGTTGACCGCACTAAACACTTCGGGGTCGCTTTGTACGCGAAAACTATATTAATTGAGGAGGGTTGGGCGTGTGTTTTATGACACGAAACGATGCAGTCCAGTCTCTTGCCGATAGTTGAGTTGAGTGAGATGGATGGTGGGAAATTTGAGGGGTAAAGGAGGAGAGGGAACACTTGAATTCACCAAACATGTTGGTTCCAACAATGTAAAAATAATCAACCAATAAACAAACCAAAAAAAATCATATGCTGCGCCGCAACATAGCCGCCCACCACATTTATCAGAAATTTAAACTAAGGGAGAAAGAACAAAACTGAATGAACAAACATACTAAACTTCGAAGTCAATTCGAAGAGGGTAGCGCAACACAATTTGTGACTGGGCGCTTATAAATGTCGGTGTTAGTCTGAACTTCGACGACACGGACATGGCCATCGAGACAGGGAAAACGGTTTTAACTCTGCCACAGGGCCAATTTAACGGTGTGAATTTAACGGTGTGTAGAATTCGGTGTGACCAGAAAAATCACATCACCGGGAGCCAAGGTTTGGGATGCCGTGGTCCACTTGGAATTCTGTTCCAAGTTTGGAAATATTTTGACGATTTGACGAGTGAGTGGCCACCGCCTTGTCAAAGTTACGTCACCTTCGTAGTCAGGTTCCGGGCACGATAAGACGGCGCGCCGAATAAAAAATGGCCGGTGGTTAAATATTCTAACTCATCAACATCGGACGGAGCACACAGGGGCCGAGAAATGAGAATAGTGAGGGATCGGGTGCCGACAACGCGAGTAAGGTGACGTTTGCCACTTTTGACTCCCACTAACTGCCAAAATGCGGAGCTGCAGGGGCATTAAAGCTCCAATGTATGGCCTTTTGCGCCAGTTTTCCACCGACGCGCCGGTGCACCTCTGGGTTTCTCCAAAATTCAGACAGTTCGTTTAAGTACCGAGCGGCGCCAACAAAATTCTTAGCGCAGTCGCTAAACAACCGTTAATTTTAAAAATGTTACAACCTAAAAGCAAGGTAGCATCAATCTAAATGGAAACCAGATCAAACAAATATCACAAACAAAAAACCTCGGAATATCGATTACGGACAACATGAAATGGGACGCCCACATAAAGAACATTTTTGGCATACGAAAAGAATTCGGGAAAATTCATTGTGCAAGCTATGCCAACAATGTGATGACCGACACGGTTAACGGCGTTGGGTAAAAGAACAATCATCACTTCACAAATAAATCTTTTATTATTGCCTATATGCACGCCTATATGCAACACCCTGTACAAATAAAGATACATTTCCGTTGTAGAAAATGGTGGGCTAAACAACTATTGTAGAAAAGATATTCTTTTCTATATCTTGAGTTAAAACCAGCGCAACTCTAGTGACTTACCCTGTGTAATGTGTATACTCAGTAATATTAGAACCAAATCAAAAGTGCATGGATAAATTTTATACATTTTTATATTAGGTCGGTGTTATATTATTAGTACAATCGTTGACTGAAGACTAACTAGACTGGCAAACTAATAGGCTTCGAAAAAACACAGCGGTAACCTGAGCAATAGATGGTGCGACCCGTGTTGAGGTTAACGCCTGCGCTCAATTCTCAGTTTCAGGTCAGTGATTGTACTGCAGGCAAACTAGCAATAGATGGCGCGACCCGTGTTGAGGTTAGTGCAATGCTGATTTGTCAGTTTTAGGTTAGCGGAGAAGTCATATTTTTTTCGCGTTCTACCTCAATTACGATGGCAGGCAATAATTATTGTGTGTACATAAATTGTAATAAAAATCAAAGGAATGGCAAAAGCGGTGTGGTAACATAAATATTGCTATAGACTTCCAAGTTTCAGTTAGAAAGAAAATGCTTTCTCGAAATGCTCTTCCTATAAATTATAATCAAGGTAAATCAGTTAAATACTTGTACAATATTTCTAAAAGTTTGATGTACAGGTAAACGTCGTTTTGCGCCGCTTCGATTTACGAAGATTCACAATTATGCCGGCGTAGGATTCCCTGGTTCGTTCGGCCGTGATTCCCCATGTTCGGCCGACACCAGACGACAGAACGACAGTAGGCGACGACATTCTTTTACACCAGCGTTTCCCAATATTCTCCCGGTGTCCTCCCGCTAACGGCAGTGTCATAGAACCGCTTCGCTCCTAGGGTTCCGCGGAACCCCGTTCGGGAAACGCTGTTTTAGTTTTTACACGTTGTTTTATTCTATTGCCGTGTACTCGAGCAGCCTATTGTATATGTGTGAAATTGTTCCGAAGTTGTTTTCGTTTGTTTTTAAGAAAAATAAAAGGTATCATATTTTTTATTTTATTATAATTAAAATTTAAAAAATATTCAATTTATAGTTTCATTATGGGCGACAATAGTGATTCAGAACCCAAACATTGTGCGAAAAAAGCACGAGAAACAATATGCCTGGAACCTCACCTTATATCGTCCATTATATGTGTGTTCATTTTACGCCGGTGTCTCTCGGAACGGAACCCTGGCGAAAACGACCTGTACCTGTACTTGAGTATTTCTGGCCTAATATAGTCGCTGTGAATATAATCTGCAAATTCAACTAAATTGATACTTAGTACAGCTAGTTAGATACAGTATTGATAAAAAAGTTACGTTTACTTTTGTATCCATTTTTTTTTTTCGAGCATATTTGAATTGATTGTAGATTTATTTTATTACATAACGAGTATACCGGGTGACTCAATTTCGAGCCTCACCATGGGGATCTCGCTTATTAATGGAGATAGAGCCTATATTTAAATTTGGCAAAGTTTCGTATTTTGTGCTAACCAATTATCTGAAAAGAAATTTAAGCTATCATTTTTAATTTTGAATATATCCACAAAAAACTGAAATGTTAAGATATCGTTTTTAATTTTTTATTCAAAACCAAATGTAGCATTTGAAACAAAAACATTCTACATGTACCTACTTTATAACAAGGAATGCAGTGTCATTTTTTAATTTGAAATAACAGCAAAGATGGCGGCGTAACCATGGCTAACTTTTGTTTTTCTTATGGGCGCCATGTTGAATTTTGGCATTTTCCGATAGTCGTGTTTTTTCTCATTTCCGCAATGTATAACATGTTACCATTCTTTTTTAAAATAATGGTGTAATATTCAAAAAAGCTTCAGGTACCATTACGAACAAAGAAAAAGATACCGTACAAACCCCACATAAGTCAAACTTTGCAATTGTACGAAATTATTTAAATCAACAATTTCCAAATCGCTGGATTGGTAATGGTGAAGTGGTGGATCCCCTGATTTAAGTCCTCTGGACAATTTTCTTTGGGGAACTGTGAACGACAAAATTTATCACGATACTCGCAGAAATATCGACGATCTGCGGGATCGAATAACAAATGCGGTCAATGCTATTCCGGGTAGAACAGTTAGAAGAGCATAATTACATGTAGAAAAGCGGACACGCTTTTATGCTTTCAAGAAAATAGCTGCCAATTTGAACATTTACTTAAAAAATAATCTTTATGTTGTATAAACTTGCTTCTTTTACAGTCTGAATGTTTTTAATCCAAACAAAAAAAATGTTTTTAATCCAAACAAATCAAAATCCTTGGTCAGTCCGGCGCCGGCGGTCTGTAACCACGCTGCAGTTAGTTACTTGATAAGCACGAGAAACAACAAGAAAAAGAAGAACGTACTTTTTTATTATTAAACGCTTGTTCTAAAAAATAATGCCAACATGTTATACATTTCGAAAATAAGAAAAGATACGACTATCGGAAAATGTCAAAATTTAATTATACTCTTAACTATATCACGCTTTCCGTTATTGGTAAACGGCATTTTACATCCACAATCAACCACAATTAAGGTTTATTTGGTTAAATGGCAAACCTAACGCTGAGAGCGCGTGATCCAAGTGCATTTTGTTGGCAACGACTCCGGCGGTCTGTAACCAAGCTCCAGTTGGGTACCTGAGGTTTTTTACTTTATCATACGCAGTAAGATAAAGTATTGTAATCATGCCGAAAAAAAAATTGAGATTTTAGCGGAAATAGGTCTTTTTGGGTCCCCTGAACATTTTTGACCAAGGTACAAAAAAATGTCTGTGTGTGTGTGTGTCTGTGTGTGTGTGCGTGTGTGTGTGTGTGTGTGTAAACGATTTTTGTGACGACGATTCCGGAGAAACTACTAAAGGTATCGGAACGAAAGTTCATATTTAGAAGTTTTGTTACCAAACTTAGAGCTGAAAAGCTTTTGGTTGAAAGGGGTCCAAAGGAACTGGTAGTTTATTCTAAGCCTTTTTGAAAGATTTTTCAAATGAGCCGCCATTTCTGTAATTTCGACAAAATAGTTAATTAATAAATTAAAGTAGAGGAAATTTTGAATAATTTATGCCTATGACATTTTTTGGTAAAATTAATAGTTTAGCTTCAAGAGCAAATTCTATTTGATCGAGATCGGTCGCATCTGCATTGATATGAAATTACATAGTAGCCAGGATTTTGACAAATATTTTTTTTGTGTTGTCACATTCGAAAACAGCTGATCTCATCAGAGGTTGGAGAACCACTATGGAACGTTGCCGCTGTAGTGCGGCAAATTATAAAATACAAATTCCCAATAAAATAAGATCACCAATTTGATTGTTTGTTGATAAGAAATATCAACCCGTCTTTATATCTAATTCTAAAAACGATAAATTGCGAAATTATAAATAAAGTATAGCGATGAGTGTAGTTTTATTTTAGTATGTTGGTAGGGATGTGTCATGAACAAATATAAATCTGTCAGAATTTGAATTACCTTTTTAAGGTGCGTTTTCATTAGTGATAATGGCAGTGGTAGCAGACGCCGTTATAGTATTTCCAATAGAAAATTGCTAGTGACTCATGTTTATGTACATGCAAACTAATATGTGTCATTATCACGATATGTAAGAAATACTATAATTTCGTATTCTACCACCGCCATTAGCTACCATTACCTACCAATCGGAACGCACCTTTAAACTTGACGTTTCGTCAAAGTGGTACCAGCCTAGCATTTACTATACAGAAATCATTTATTTATTTTTTTTTAAATACGTATTTCTTAAAAAGCGACACAATAAACGTTGATGTCGCTCCTGCCAAAAACTAGATAGCGCGACTTGCTCACATGCGACGGCGACACTCCGCCTTCGGTGACGCGCCGGATCACCGCTCGTCGCGCTATTCCTTTCGGCATTTGTGACATAAATAACTATTATTCTAATGATGTAGTGTAGGTAGTGTCAAATGCTGATGCTTTGACAATACCTACGATTTATCTTAATAGAATAGATTCTCATGCAGCTAAACTATTAATTTTATATATTGTATGATAAAGTCATGTGCCTGGCCACATCAGATTTTTTTTTATTATTGCACCATTATTTTAAAAAAGAATGGTAACAAGTTAAACATTGCGGAAATGAGAAAAAACACGACTATCGGAAAATGCCAAAATTCAATAAGAAAATCAAAAGTTGGCCGTGGTTACGCCGCCATCTTTGATGTTTTTGCAAATTAAAAAATGACACTGCATTCCTTGTTAAAAAGTACCTGTAGAATGTTTTTGTTTCACATGTCTAGCTACATTTTGTTTTGAATAAAAAATTAAAAACGATATCTTAACATTTCAGTTTTTTGTGGATATCTTAAAAATGAAAAATGATAGCTTAAATTACTTTTCAGATAATTGATTAGCACAAAAATACCAAACTTTGCCAAATTTAAACATAGGCTCTATCTCCACTAATAATCTCCACTATCCCCATGGTGAGGCTCGAAATTAAATCACCCGGTATATTCGGCCGGTGGTACATAGGATATTTCGTGTTTAAATTGGTACTTCAAATTTCCTACTTTCCTATTTATTTTACAACAAATATGTAAATATCAAATACTTCAATTGAAATGTTCTGAATTATTTTCAAATAATACCGTTGGTAAATACGATAGTAGGCTAAAGAAAATGGACCGACCGAAAATTTTATAAAATATATTAGCGGCGTACTAAAAATGTTCAACGCGGCGACAATGTTATTAAGAACATAGAATCTCATATTTTTGATAATATACAGTGGGTAAAAGCAGCAGAACAATCAGCGTGCATCTTACATAAAAAAAAAATCTGATGTGGCCAGGCACATGACTTTATCATACAATATATAAAATTAATTGTTTAGCTGCATGAGAATCTATTTGATTGAGATCAGTCGTATCTGCATTAAGGCTCCCGTCTCAATTCAAATGGCGCGCTTTTGTACTAAGCTTCGAAATAGAAAAGTTACCAGATGTAGATGGCGCCAGTATAACCAAATCTGAATTTGCTTCGTATTTACTACATTTGACGATTTAACTACTACTATAATTGACAGTACGTTTCGGTCTTTGTTTTTGATTTATAGAGGAGTTTTATTGTTCAGAGTTATAAAGTGTGTAGGAGTTTGTATATGTATATGTTTATAATATCTTATTTGTGAGTGGTGATTATATAGTTTACGGTTATAATAGTTATAAACAGATTTAGTAGGTTGTAAATAACATGTTTCGATAAAGTGTTACATATTTTGTAGCAGATTATAGTTTCCCTTTAATATTTATTTTTTGTTGAAGTGTTCAGTTTAATTTCGAAAAGTAAGATTTGGGAAGCAGCAAATACATATTATTTTCGACCACAATGCTAAATTTACTAATCATTAGTTGGGATAATGGGTTGCTTATCCCATTCTCGAAGGAGTTCACTAAGTGTGGCAGCAAAACTAAGGTGGGCAAGATTTCTAGAGGTTTTACGGTATGTTTTATTTTATACAAATAAGTAAGCTATAATTTAAACTATTATTACATATTTTAGGTATGGAGATGTTCAGCCGAACTCTCCGGAATCGTTGTCACTGGATACTGTGGAAGATTCTGCAGTGGGGATGCCAGAAAGTAGTGCGAATTTGAGTATTGATAATGCGTGGGGAGCAGACAAGGATGTTGAAATATTTGTTTCTTATTAATCTTATTATACGCACATGCATATCACTGGAAACGATGGAAGATTACAGTTACCCGTGACACCTTCCGAAGTGAATTCCTTATAAGATGGATTTGTCAAATATGTCGTACAGTTTCTGGGGAGAATAGTGTCATATCATTGTAATAAGTGTCAAGTTTTCCCCTTTTTCCAGAAAGATGATCATGAATTTTCAGTTTGTTAACATATGTTCAATAGACATAAACGTTCATCTGTTATAGGTATGACACTACGACGTAACTGTTCCACTATTCCTCGCAGAAATTATATGTGATAATTTATATACAGGTGTCCTGCTTTTTTCCCACAAAATTATTTTTCAAGTAGTAATTGTCATACTGAGTAAAAAGTTTCATATGAGTTTCGTATTTATTAAAATAATTCATATATATATACGTTGTACAGTTATTGCCTACATCCTAGTTACTCGTTCAAAAAGTGTCGGGTAAGTATATTGTGGAGTACAGTACACTCTCGCTAAACCGAATGCGTTTTTGCATCACCCCATTCGAACTAATAAGTTGTTCGGAGTACTTACAATTTTGCCCATTGATAGCAAGGGCATACATCGATTTCTCTGTTTGGACCAGGGTTGAAAAGCAGGTAGGGCGTTCGGATTACGAGATAGTACAGAGTTGTGGGCCTTTTGGACTACGGGATAGTACGTATTAGACCGTAGTAGGATTAGCGAGAGTGTACTGTACATTAATACAACAAAATACCTACTACAAAAAGAATATTAATAAAATTTTACAAAACATAGTATAGAATAAATTTTTTTTTTAATTTCGCATTGCTGTAATTATAACATGGTCAAAATATTACATAATGTCAGAGAAATTTGTTCTAGACATGTTGCAGGGATATTTACTTACTTGTTTAGTGAGCTCCAAAATTTAGCAAATAATATAATTTATATTAATATATTAATTTCTTAGCAAGTAGCATGCATTTTGTTTGAACGTGGTTTGAACATACTACTTACAAGAAATCGAATAGATTTACCCATTAATAACAATAAACTAACTACCAACTAACTGGAAAACCATAGTAATTTAAAAATATTGGAAACCATTTAAGTTGTCTTCCATATGTGGATATACATATGTAATTTGCAAATATAAAAAATATTCCATATGTGGATATACAGATGTAATTTGCAAATATAAAAAATATACTATTGATAATATATTTATAATACAACATACGTATATAAATATAATAGTAATTGATATATAAAATGTATTTGTGTTTTCTATGTGTACAAATGTTGAAACGAGTCGTTTTGAGTTTTCTAGTTGATGATATAGTACTTCCACAATCGCTATTTCTAATAAATACATGATAAATACCAGTTTAGTAAAATGCGCATTTTTTATTTTTAACTATTATAAAAAAAATCTATCGAAAACAATTATCGGTTATTAAAGTAAAATTAAAAAATAAGTTCAATGTTAACTTTCCCTCCGCATTAAAATGATCATAATCGTATTTCTATTTGCTGTGGCGTTGGGAGTCTTTTAAGACCGACGCGACGTAGCACAATAGCAGGACTTGATAACGTGTACACTGCACGTATTGTAGTTAGTACCAGCTTTGGCCGCGCGCGAATTAAAGAGGTCGCCACAAAACGGCCGAACGGAGGCGTGTTTTCCCTGGCGCATAGGCTTTGCCGTTCTTGATAGTAGTTATTATTCAATGGTGCAATCAATTCCGCTTAATCGAGACACGTCTGGACTAGTAAGTTTTGTACCGATTAAGAGGCTGTCTCAATTATCCAAAGTTTCACAAAAATTACAGGATTTGCCTTTTTTAATACTTTATTTTTATAATGCACACAATAAAGCTAATCACAAAACTATACGTATGCAATACGCAAATATACCGTACGTTTCCCCGAACGCTAGGCATAGCATTTACGGAAGAACGGCAACATCGCTCTCCCCACCCGGCGTATTTGTCAGCGGCTCCCCGGTGCGCGCTTCCTGGGCTAGTACATAGCTAATAGTTTGTTGTTCGCAGGACTGTATACGCCTTCGTGCTTCTGTTAAACATGCACGTACATGGTGCAAAAATAAAAACGCTATTCTCAAAAAAAAAACTATAAATTAACTAATATTCTACTACGAATAAACAATTAAATAAACATTATTTTAACTCGGGCTCAAAGATTCCGCCTTGCGCTGCAAAACATCCGAGCCGGTTGTAAAAGTTGTCCCTCACGCCAGAGAGCGTTTCGGCTGTTACAGTGTTGGCGGCTTCTGTAATATTTGCTCTCAACTCCTGTAAATTATGTGCCCTATTGACTTCATCAACATAAATGGTATTTTTAAGATAGCCCCACAAGAAACAATCGTTAGAAGACAGATCAGGTGATCTTGGGGACCAACGAATGTCGCCTGTCCCACTAATAAGACGGTGAGGAAATGCGCTTGTTAAAAACTCTCGCACCCTGGCCGCGTTATGAGCAGGACAGCCGTCTTGCTGGAACCAAACATCATCCTGATCTACTCCGGGAAGGTTATAAATGGCGGGAAGTACTTGCTCTTGCAGCAAAGTAAGTTACTTCAGGGCGTTAAGAGATCAATCGATAAAGAGCGGACCAACTACCTAGAATACAAGCCCAAACATTTAGTTTTTCGGGATATTGAGTACGGTAAGCATAACTTCGGAGCTGATTCTGTTGGGCCCAATATCGAAAAATGGAAGGATGATATTTACCATGTAACGGAAAAGTCGATTCATCAGTAAAAATAATATTTTGTATAAGATTTTCATCTGCGTTCGCCTTTTCCATTACAGTTTCACAAAACTCGCCAATCCCTCGAGTGGATTTGTTATCGTCCAGTACTACAGAACCGCAGATTAGTATATCCCGTCGTTCTTTTGCCTCAATTTATTGTGGACTTATGTCCCTTGGATGACACGTACTGCAGCTCTTTAGACAAAGATTTTTTTCAAATTGATGCACAATATTGAAAATGGTTTGTCTGCACGGGATAGGTCTGCCTTCAAAAGTGACGCACTGTTGAGCCGAATTGCCACCGTAATACCACTTGATGATCTGAAGCTGTTCTAGCAGACGGTACATCGCGATTGCAAAGATACGAATGTTCTGAAGCGTTGTTAGATCTGCGATAGTTCTGCCGTTGCGTGCATGTGCTCCGAAATGCAAAACCAGACTGACGACTGTCCTGGGCTGGTCAGGTGCTCTCCCACCGGTTTGCAGTCCCACTACAATTGGCTGCCCCACTCAACCGACGCTGGCAGTGTGGTCGCGTGATACGCTAGTTTCTATAGACCTATGCCTAATTTTTGGAAACACAACCTGTATATTAAAAATCTGATGTGGCCAGGCACATGACTTTATCATACAATATATAAAATTAATAGTTTAGCTGCATGAGAATCAATTTTACTGAGATAAATCGTAGGTATTGTCAAAGCATCAGCATTTGACACTACCTACACTACATCATTAGAATAATAGTTATTTATGTCACAAGTGCCGAAAGTACAGAATAGCGCGACGAGCGGTGATGCGGCGCGACGAGCGGTGATGCGGCGCGTCACCGAAGGCGGAGCGTCGCCGTCGCAAGTGAGCGAGTCGCGCTATCTAGTTTTTGGCAGGAGTGACATCAACGTTTATTTTGTTGCTTTTTGAGAAATAGGTATGTATTTTAAAAAGAACTAAAAAATGGTTATATTTCTGTATAGGAAATGTTAGGTTGGTACCACTTTGACCAAAACGTCAAGTTTAAAAGGCTAATTCAAATTCTAACAGATTTTCATGGCACTGTAGATGTGACATCCGTACCAACATACTAAAATAAAACTACACTCATCGCTAAACTTTATTTACAATTTTCCCAATTTATCGTTTTTAGAATTAGATATAAAGACGGGTTGATATTTCTCATCAACAAACAATCAAATTGGTGATCTTATTTTATTGAAATTTGTATTTTGTAATTTGCTGCACTAGAGCGGCAACATTCCATAGCGGTTCTCCAACCTATAATGAAATCAGCTGTTTTCGAGTGTGACAGCACAAAAAAATATTTGTCAAAATCCTGGCTACTATGTAGTTTCATATCAATGCAGATGCGACTGATCTCGATCAAATAGAATTTGCTCTTTCAGCTAAACTATTAATTTTACCATAAAATGTCATAGGCATAAATTAATCAAAATTTCCTCTGCTTTAATTTATTATTTAACGATTTTGACGAAATTACAGAAATGGCGGCTCATTTGTAAAATCCTTGAACAAGGTTTAGAATAACTACTAGTTCCTTTGGACCCTATTGAACCAAAAGCTTTTCAGCTCTAAGTTAGGTCATGAAACTTCTAAATATGAACTTTCGTCCCGATACCTTGTAGTTTCTCCGGAATCGTCACCACAAAAATCGTTTACACACACACACACACACACACACAGACATTTTTTGTACATTGGTCAAAAATGTTCAGGGGACCCATATCCACCTATTTCCGCTAAAATCTCAAATTTTTTTCGGCACGATTACAATACTTCATCATACTGCGTATGATAAAGTGAAAAATTGTATAGGTACGTATTGTACGTATATTCTACTACATAAATGATACCAAGTTTGTCGCTTTCCTGCGCTTTAAAAACCTGCTATTGTTTGAGCGTGTAAGTCGCATAGTATGAGTGTGAAAAAGTCTATAATATAATAATAATTTCGTATAAAATTGTATTCTCTAAAACTTTCTCTAAAACATAACAAAGATGGAAACGTGATTTTGCATACCATTTTATCAAATTGGCGGTGTAAGCTGCGGTCCGCAGAGGGTACAAACTAGGTGTCCTAATTTGGACCTCCAAGTCTGAACTACCGACAAATTTCAAACCTCCCAACCTTTTACAACAAAACGCCTGTATAATGACTGATACGGGCCGCTGGCAGACCTCACGAGGCGGTACCATGAAACTGTCTTGTTTCAAGTCCAACCGATTCCAGGTTTCTGGTTGACCTAGTCAGGAAAGGCGACCAAGGCAGTAATAGACGTGAGGGAGGGATACCAGGCATCTGGTGCTCGCCGGTGACTCATCAAACGGGGCCTTCGGAAGTTGTGCCAACATGAGTACTTAACGATCTGATATCTAGTATATCCGAATAGGGATTAAGGGAATTGCGGATAGACGCTATAGCCCACATGACGTTTATACCCTTCTTGATGTGGAGCTACCCTATCCCACATTTGTGGGGAATGAGAATCCGGTGAGGGAGATGACATGTGGTAGAGTTCTCAGCGTAAGCGTGCTCGACGGTGCACCCATCCTCCGATGAGGGTAACCTTTCTAACCTCGATTGGTACGGACAACGCGTTAGTGTTCCGGGCGGTGACTCGTCAAACGTGGATTCCGGAAGGTATCCGACACGAGTACTGCTGTGGGCTGCACTAACTCTTCGGTGTATTCCCCTAGAACCACCGGGGGTACCCTATACCATGGTTCCTATGCCGTGGGTGAATGGCCGCCCTTCTACGGTGTGTACAGATGTTGAGTAGAGATTGCGTAAGCTGCCTCGCCGGCGACTCGTCCAACGGTGTCGGGGAAGCCCGACTAACAGGAGTACCGAGGGGAAGGAGTACCCCCATGGCTGGTCTGTACAGAACGAGGTCTTAATTGTGTCTTGGGAGCCTGCGAGTGATGGTACCATAGGTACAGACAAACAACAAATTAGTTAGTGGATTTATAAATGCCAACCATGGCCGCTTTCAACTGGAGATGGACTCTCGGGGGCAGCTACATGTTTCCTAGATGGCGCATACTGGATGCTGTAAGGCTAAAGCTGGGTCAGCGGGCCGACCCCTAAGGGCGGCGGTCCTTATTCATGTATAATGACTGAACTATCGTGCTGCCTTGGTAGCGCAGGATTTAAGGGAGGGCAGGCTGGGCAGCAGCCTGTCCAGCCTGCCAGCAACACAACAATAAAAATTATATTTAAATTAATACTGTTCAGTGTTCAGTGATCACAAATATAACCAGCACCTCTGTTTAACACTTTTATGGAAATCAGGCGTGTAAAGTCAAATACAACTAACGTAACCAGCAATACCAAAAGTTTTTTACCAGTGATTGACCAATTTCCCATTTATTCCCGATTTGTTTGGGCAATTCAAAAGATATAATAATAAATTCTTTATTTATAGCTAAATCAAGCTAATACATCCAAATAGAAAATAAAGAAAAAAAACAATAATCTTCAGTATAACAAAATATCAACAAAATCCTCAATATAATAAAACAATAACAAAATAATAAATATGCCATTGCGAACATTAAAAAAACACATATAGCGACACCGTTTCAAAACAAACATGTTTCTCACTAAATAATAAAATAAAAACCAACAATTCTGGAGTCATATATAAAACATAAATGCTCAATCATATCACGCACACACCAGTGAATCAGATCTTAACACTTGCCAAGCAGTACCCTCTACATCCTTTCTTAAACAATGTAGTAGTCTCAGAATTTTTGACGATCACGGGCAGACAATTAAACTGAGCCAGGCCCCTATGAAAGACATTATTTTGACCAATGCTTGACCGTACAGTATGAACATAAAAATTTCCTCTCGTTCTTGTATTATAATTGTCCACCTCACCCACTTTTGTTAACTTATTGCACAAATGCCGAGGATACAACCTATTCTTCATCTTGTAAACAAACATAATGGTGTTACAAAAAATAAGCTGCCTGACACTCAACAGAGAAGTAGCATCCAACATATATTTAATACTTGTATATCGATTACAATTCAGTATACTTCTAAGTGCTATGTTTTGTTTTATCTGAAGACCATTAACCTGCGTGTTGTTGAGCATATTTAAAATAGTTGGGCAGAAATTAAAATGAGGAAGTATTACTGTCTTATATATTAATAACCTAGACCAATAACTCAACTTTGCGCCTACCCTCCCCAATAAATAACTTTTCCTACTTATTTTTTTGTGATATAATTTGCATGACTAGAAAATGTTAAGTTTTCGTCCAACAGCACTCCCAAATATCTCCACTCGCATACCTGTTCAACAACTTTGTTACTTATCATCAGGTCACAGTGATTCCTTTTGATAATCATGAATTTCGTTTTATCAACATTTAGAGACATGCTATTGCACTGCAACCACTCACTAATTATAACCAGTTCCTTGTTCAATACATTCACTACCTCCTCTGGAGAATCACCGACATAGTAAATCAACGTATCATCTGCAAACAATTGAATCTTACATCTCGCTATACAGTTTACAATGTCATTCATGTACAAAACAAACAAAAGTGGACCCAACACTGTTCCCTGAGGTACACCGAATTTGGTTCTCTTTAATGAAGACACCGCTCCACCACTAAATTTAGTTTGTTGGCTCCTATCTGTCAGGTACCCTTCCAGCCATTTCAGCACTTTACCACCACAACCGTATTTCTTCAATTTGAGCAGTAGTAAACCCCTGTTGTGCCTAACAACACAACACCCATAATCTTCTTTTTATTTATTGCATCTTTCCAGATTGACAAAGCAGTTTGAATTGCACTTTCACATGAATTCTGCTCTCTGAAACCCGCTTGGTATGGTGTTATTAATTCATTGATCTCAACATATTCTCTAAGTTGTTCGCTAACTACCATTTCTATTAATTTTTCATATGTTGGTAACATGTTGATTGGTCTGTGCTCTTCACATTTTATTGTGTTTGCCTTCTTCTCTACGGGGATTACTGTAGATGTTTTCCATGCCCGAGGGAAGCATCCTTGCTGTAGACTGTCATTTATCACGTTTATAAAACGGGGTCTAATCGCTTCGAAAGACAGCTTACAAATTCTTGAAGTAATTCCATCCACACTGCTATTCTTGTTTCTTATGTTATTAACAATTTTCTTTAAGTGACCAAGTGTTATTGTATTAAATTCGTGAAACCTCATCTGTACTTCATGCATCCCATCCAGAGAAAAGTTCATCTGATTCATGTCCAGATCCACTGATATCTCCCGCACACTGTCCACAAAGTAATTATTGATTTTTTCTGCTATAAGTTTTTATTCTCGTTCTATTGTGTTGTTGAACTTAATTTTATCCTTGCAATTCTTTTTTATAGGCCCAATTAATGTTTTAAGCGTCTTCCACATTTTTTGGGAATCATCCTTCATAGCATCTATCTTCCTGTTATAGTATTTTTTCTTATATCTTCTTATTAGTGTTACTACGTGAGTCCTATGTCGTGTATAGACTATCCAATCATCTTGCTCCTGAGTGATCACAACTCTCCTGTATGATCTATATCTCTCACCACATTCTTGTTGTAACTCCAAATTCCATCACTCCTTTTTTGTCCATTTTACATTTCTGATTTTTGACACCACTGGAGCGTGTTTATTTAATGACTCTAAGATTGATTTAACTAGCTCATTAGCACTCAAGTCAACATCCGAACAATCTGGCGACCATCTGAAATCCATCAAATCCAATTGGAACTGCATCTCTTTGAAACCTTTATAATCTCTGAGTATTATTTGTTGTTGCGGTATGATTTCAGTGGATGGAAACTCTACAGCTATAATTGAATGGTCAGTAATTTTCGGGGTGTGTTGCACTTGACATAAATATCTTTCTGATTTGTTACAAGCAAGTCAATTCTTGTTCTACTATTTTTTGTTATTCTGGTATCAGTATTAACGAGTTGATATAATCCACCTGTCTGTATCAATGTTTTCAACTTCTGGGGATAATGTCAGTCTTCATTAATGTTTAAATTAAAATCTCCAATAAGAGATCTGGCAATAGAAAGGGATCTGGCCTTGCTGAGTACTCATCAAGAAGCTCTTACAAGCTTGTCAAAAACTCTGCATGACTGCTGTTTGGAGAGTGATACAGATTCAACATGTTGTATTTTCGGCCCTGCAATGTCACTCGTATTCCAATCATCCACTTGTTCATACGTAGCGAATGACTCACGATCTTAGTGAACTTAATTTCTTCTTTGATATACATTGATAATCCACCAGTATGACGACTGGAAGACACCTCATGCACTGCCACCCTTCGTTCATGACTGCCACATATCCATCAATATTAGTTTCATGATCTTCGAGATCTTCTGTGTTTCTGCTAAGCAAACCACAAGTGGTCTCTCCTTATTAATCCATTCCTCCAGTTGCACTTTATGTGGCAATAGGCTCTGGATATTTATGTACAAAACTCTTTGCTGTAGTTGCTATTTTTTTTAATTCTCAAATATTTCAGGATAATTAACTCGCTTCTGTAGTCCGTTCCAAATTCTTTTATAGGCTTCACAGTTCCTGTCTGTTGCGCTGTGATGAAAATCTATGTTTCTCAATTTTAATACTTCAACTGCGTTTCTACAATTTACACAATTCTCTTCTATCTCTAGACATTTTTTGAAGGTGTGTTCTCCTGCACATTTAGGACATATGTCTTTCTTGCTTTTGCAATCACTAGCCATGTGTCCATATTTCCAGCATTTAAAGCACTGGAGCTTTGCACTGGAGCACTGGATATAAATCATACAATGAAGCCTACCAACTCTAAAGACGTCTCAAGACGATGAATTTACTCACATTGAGTTCATCATACAGTTTACTCAATGTTTCAAAGAGTTCACAGCAGAGTGGAAGTAAGTAAGCAAATAGCTTTGTATCAATTATTATTAGAAAAGCAAGTAAAGGATGCTTTCCTTAATGTGAAAGCAGCGCTTCAAATGTACCTTGCACCGATGATAACAACTGCTGCAGCGAAAGGTCCTTTTCAAAGTTAAAGCATTTAAAAAAACTGCTCACCACAATTACTGTGGAACGACTCAACTCCCTTGCATCATTAGTTTGGAACGAGATGATTTAAGAGTCATAGAAATGATGCCAGGTAGGCCAGTAAGGACTTACCGTAAAACTAGAAAAGTGCACTCTCGTCTATAATATTTTCATTTTACTTGTTGTTTACGTGTTATTCAGGTTTAAATTAATAGACATCTTCCAAAGAAACTTAAATCGTTTCCTTCCTCATACTCCTATAATAATTTTAAAATTCAATATTTCTTTATAATTCATACTTCATACTCAAAATAATTAAAGTGCTAATTCAATGTACTGTACTGGATATATGATAATACTCAAACTGTACTGAAGCTTCCGTGTTTACAATGAAAAATCATGGCATCAAGTAATGTGCTCTTGCCTTTAAGGTAGGGTGACCAACTTTTTCAATTGCCAAATCGGGACGCTTGGCGATCGGGGTTGGGTTGGGTTGGGTTAGTGGAAAATATTAAACAAACCGTCCTGAACTATAAACAAATTGTACCATTGGGTAAACTGACAACAGCAAATGTTTACTATGACCTATAATATACGTTTTCACTTTCAATAAAAGAAAAGAAGCTTAAGAAATAACAATATAAATAAAACAAACATTCTTTAACTTTCACTAGTTAAAACAAAAAAGAAACATAACAACATAAATCAACATAAATCAAACACAATTCTACAATTTTTACAAATTGTACCACAAGAACCTAACTTAAAACAACATTTTTATTATGATAGTACTTTTTAACTAAAAATAATCATTAAATAAACTGTATGCAAATATTGAAACATACCTATATCTGAATAAATATAAAATAAAACAAAATTGCACTATTAGGTACTTGACTCTATTCTTCCCGTCTAGACGATCTCTTATTTTTAAAAACATTGTTCTCTCCTCTTCGTTCTGTACCGCCAAAATTGGTATTTGTACTGTCTGCTGCAATGAATATGGATTTTATTATTATCAATAAAATTTTATTATTATTAATAAAATATTATTGGATAATTCTTTAGCCGTCTCGCGTATGTTTTCGTGAACATTTAAAATATTTATTTGAATACATTTTTGAACATCAAAGTATCTAACCAGGAGAGGGAGTATTTTTATGTCTCTGGCTAGATGTGTCAGGAAATATTGTCCCGAAATTGCATTTCCTCAGATTTCTTCTCAACTCTTTCTTTACTAGCGGATAAAACACATTTATTATACTTGCTTCTGTGTTAGTTCGTACGAGACACATCTTCTTTTCAAACATTTACATTAGAAGTTTTGACGTGCAGTCTATTAATCAAAAATTGTGGTTGTGATACAGACAGTGGTATGCATATGTGCCTTGTTTGCAAGCCAAAATCTTTTCTGGTTACCCCACTGTTACGGCTCTAAAACAAGTACTTAATTTCGATGAACTTGCTACATCATGCATTGGTTCTGTATATTCGATGTATGTTTTGCAATATCGTTTCGGCGACCTCCGCCGATGTAAAACTGCATTTTAGTTCTGATTGGAAATTTGGCCTAGTAATTTAAAAAAAAAAAAACGAAATTGTTTTTGTAAGTTGTCATTGAACGTGCTTTTGCGTTTTCTGTCTTTGTGTTCCATATTTTTGGAAGAAATTAATCTAAATAGAAGAAATCCCAAGAACAGAATAAAATAAATCGGTAACATATATTTTTCTCTTTCATGGCAAATTATTAGGATCAATATATCTGTGATTTGCTATGGCGCATTTTATGAATACCAACAAATGTGTAAAATAGAAATTTGATAATAACAAAAATATGTTTTGTATTGTGTTGACTGATTCAATTTGAAAATAAAAAAATAAAAATGATCCAACGCGACCTGGCCACTAAATCATACCCCGCCCAAACGATTTCACAAAAGACTAACATTCATTTTTATTTAAGTCACATTAGTTTTTTATTATAAGCAATAAGCACCGTTTGTACACCGTCACAAGGACCAGATTGTCACCCACCAACCGGCTATTCACTACACGTGTTCACATAATTATTATGGTCGCTAAGGTTGCGCTTGAAATTCGTTATAGATAGACAATCCTTCTTTCAGATAATAATTGGGAATCTAATTTATGTTCATGGATATCTTGTAAATTCGAATTGTATTACAAAATCCTGGACATAAGGATAAAATTTTCAAAAATCGGGACAAAATTCGGGAGGCCTTACAAGTCGGGACGAGTTGTTAAAATTCGGGACTGTCCCGCCCAAATCGGGACGGTTGGTCACCCTACTTTAAGGGGCACTACATCATTTTTCCTCGGGCCGACAGCTTTTCTGCCCCCACAGTTCTAATCCAGGCTTGGAAAGGGTTATATCAGTACCCCACTTTACTCACGAGAATTCACATACGATTACTGTCCCGGAGTAAATTTGTGTTATTTCCTCGGTTTTGATTCTGTTCTTTAAGATTTGTCCCTAATAACCGGTGTCCCGTTTAAGCGGAATTGACTTGGGGTTTCAAGTTATATGCATACTACTTCTATCTCGCTTTACCGGAATGAAATTCTGACCACCTGCAATAATATAACTTTTGTCCAAAGTACATATACAAACCCATATCAATAAATCCCAATGTTTTGTATACTAATTTAAAGTATTCGTATTGCATTACAAAAATTATTTTAAATCTTCTTTATTTTTAGTTTAAACGACTAGCACCGTACAGCGAACACCATGGACTCATATTCAGGGCGTTTCTACACCTTTTCGAACAGTTACAGAAGAAATCAGATGTACATTTCATTCTAAAAGCAAGCTTCCTGGAAATTTACAACGAGAAGGTACAAACAACTACCGCAAATAACAATGAAAAAAGTATCATAAAGTGCTAACCCTAACCTTCACTACCTACTAATAAGTAAATTATGTGTACTTTTTTCTTCAGCATTCATTGAACACAATAATAAAATATCTATACAATCGTGTAAAAGAATTAATAAAGATTACTCATATAAAAATTATAGGTAATCGACTTGTTAAATCCAGGGATTCGACGAAAGCCACTCGCTGTGAGGTGGAGTAAAAAAAATCGAGGATTTTTTGTTGAAAATTTGTTTACTGTGGACTGCGAAGAATTGGACGACCTGATTCGCGTACTTGAGGAGGGAATTAGGAATAGGTCTATGGGGTTCCATAACATGAACGATTTCTCGAGGTGCGTACATAATATAATGATAATATAATTGTGCGCTTCTTAAGATTAATATTGACGTTTGATGAATTATTTTCAAATTTTAGTCGTAGTCACACCATCTTGACGGTTCATATAACATCTGAACAAGCTGCAGAAGGTGGTGTCTTCATTTGCAGGTCAGGAAAAATTAATTTTGTCGATTTGGCTGGAAGTGAGATGACAAAAAAGACGCAAAGCGCTGGAAAGACCCTTCAAGAAGCAAATAATATCAATAAGAGCCTGATGGTTTTAGGTAAGTTAAAGTCAAATGGCAAGAAACTGGATCACTTTTATTAATAATATTTGAAAAACCGTTAATCTAATATGTCCCGTCATTACAAAAAAGTCGAAGGTGATATAAATTGATACAAAATTTGTAGATACAAAACCTAGGGATGCACCGGAGCTCCCGTTTTGCTCCGGTATCCGGCCGATCCGGCCCTTATTTTAAGATCCGGCTCCGGCCGGAGCAATTCTAGTATCCGGCCGCCGTAGCAAAACATTATGTTATGTCGGGCGAGGCCTTTTTAATGGCGCGCGGTACCGCAAGCACGAAAACAGCGCAGGGTTTGTAGTTTTTAGTGTTTTGTCTTCATTAGAGAGCAACTACATTGTGCATTGTGCGTTCTTAATAGTGTAAAAACTATGACTACCAACAACAAAACAAGTGATATGTGGAACTTTTATGTGGGTACTGTGCCGTGACAATAAATTTGTGAAGTGTAAGATATGTGACCAAAAATATCTCGGGGAGGGACAGGAAAAATGCATCAACAGGTTCCATGAGTAATCATGTTAAAAGTAAGCATTACAATGAGTTTAAACTTGCTAAAACTATCAAATCAACCCAAAAGGCATGCAAAAGTGCTGTAGGGCAAACAAACTGGCTCTAGATTGCGGCAACCGACAATAATCGATCTAATAGAAAAAACTAAGAAATAGGATATAGACGACATACGTGTAAAGTCCTTGCATTATGTTATAGCGAAAATGATAGCACTCGATAATATGCCATACTGCACGGTTACCAGCAAAGGGTTTCAAAGGTTAATGATGAAACTTGCTCCCAATATAGCTTACCAAGTAGAAGATCTTTGACAGACAAAATAATTCCCGATATTTATGATCGACTTGTAGCGATCATTAAAAGCAAAAGTATTAATAGTAAATATATTTCACTTACGCATCAGATATATGGACATGTTCTCACTCAAATGAAGCATTTATTAGTTTTACAGCAAATTGGCTTGATGACAGTTTCATCACAATCATTTTGTATTAAATTGTAAACATTTTCCTGATCCGCATACTGGAGATGCAATTAAAAATATGTTTTTGGAAATGTTGTAAATGTGGGAGCTAGACATTTCTCGCATTCAAGTAATGGTTCGGGACAACGCTGCCAATATTGTTAAAGGATGCAAGGATGCTGGACTTCCAAGTGTGCCATGTTTCATCCACACATTACAATTAGTTATCATGAATACGATTAAAGTAGAAAATTCCACATCTGAGTTGATAGGACAATGCAGAAAAGTCATTACATTTCAATCATTTCTCTGTGGCATGCTCTGAATTGAAAAATATCAAAAAAAAATAAACATTGATCTCAAAAAGTTAGTTCAAGATGTACCAACTAGATGGAAATCGACGTTTTATATGCTTCAACGTATACATGATCAAAGGCGAGCTCTAACTATTTATGGAGCTGATAACAATTTGTCCACATTAATGGCACATCAGTGGCACTTAATCGCGCCATTACTGAATTTATTGGAACCATTTGAGGAAATAACTAGAACTTTGAGTTCAAATGTAGCGTTTATTTCTGAGATTATCCCAACTGTTGTGACTTGAAAAAAATATTTGTCTACGGATGATTTTTCTACGCATTTATTGGTGTACAAACAATAAAAGAATCAATGTGTGTTGAAATAAATAGAAGGTTTGATAGTATATTCGATAATACATATTATATCATAGCTACTACATTGGACCCGAGATTTAAATTAGCATTCTTTGGCCATGACACCATGATCGATTCGGTGAAACAAGCTGTAATCTCAGAAAGTGAATCTGAAATACCAGTACTCTCCACTGATGAAGAGGATGATGTTCCTTTATCAAAAAGAGCTAGATTATCATCTGAAAATTCTCAAAATAAATCGTCGAGTAAGTCGTGGTAACTTTTCAATGAAATAACTTCATCGTCCAGTGCATCATCGAGTGAATCGCCTAGAAATTCCCACAAATCTATTAGTGAAGAATTGCATATATGCGGCGTATCAACATACTTTATTCTAAATACTTACATAATCTAAAAGGTGTGCATTATATATAATGTTATAAATAAGATGTTTTGACAACATAATTATCGAATGAACAAGTGCACATAGTAATTTTAAGTATTTTTGTCGGACCCTGCTCCGGCCGAAGTTTCGGTGCTCCGGGCAAAATTTAAGCAGATGCTCCGGTATTCGGCTTTCCGGCCAAATCCCGCTCCAGTGCATCCATAACAAAAACAACCTACTTTTAGTTCAGCCAACTATGCGTTATTTTCAGCAAATAAGTAAATAATTCATGACATTGTTAGAGCGAGGTAAGGTTCTGGCGAGCGTGGGTTCCTGCCGGCTGCTTTGCGTGCCAGCTTGTCCGATCTCTCTTGGCCAACCTCTCCTGTGTGCCCCTTTACCCAGCAGACCGTCACAGCATTCCTGCAGGTCGCCTCACAGAGGGACTCGTGGCAGCCTACTAGCAGAGGTGATGCAAGTCGGTTCCGTCCGAGTGCCAGCACTGTTTGTCTGCTATCTGTGGTTATTATGACTTTCTTGTCTCTTATTGACTGTGCTATTGTGTTTGCTGCAAGGGTTATTCCATACAGCTCCGTCTGGATGACCGTGGCGTATTTTCCCAACGGTTCTGAAATGTTTATTTCGGGTTTGCCGCAATATACTCCGGCCCCCGATCCGAATCATGGTACAATCCTGATTTTCTGGGGCACAGCCCACAGGTAGATATATTGTAGGGCCTATTAAAGATGAAGTGTACGGGGCCAACATCAACCCGACTTGCCAGCATCGGTTGTTGTTTGCAAGCTTCTGTCAGAAGATATTTTGCTTTGTCCCCACACCTTGTTGACCAGTGCGTGTCTAAGGCTTGCAGTCGAATCATCGCTGTTAGCGCCACCCCGTCAACAAAGAAAGGAAGGGGCGGCAAACACAGAATGTTTTCCAGTGTTGCCGTTGGAGTTGTTCTCATAGCACCTGTCATGCTTAGGCATGCCAGACGTTGGATTCTTTGTAGCTGCATGCAAGCTGTAGTGTGCCTGAGTTTGGGCCACTATACTGCTGCAGCATAGCTTAGCATGGGGCGTATTACTGCGGTGTAGATCCAAAGGGTTATTTTTAGAGACAAGCCCCAAGTCCTTCCCACAGCTCTTCTACACTGGGCAAACGCCATACATGATTTTTTGATTTTATTCTCTAAGTGATGCCTCCATGTCAATGCCTTGTCAATAAATACACCCAGGTATTTAACTTCATTGGCAAAGCGCAGGGGTGCGTTGAATAGCTATGGTGCTAGTAGTTGCGGTATTTTCCGTTTTCTTGTGAACAGTACCATTTCTGTTTTATACGGGTTTACCGATAGAGAATGATTTCTGCACCATTTTTCTATAATTCTTAGTCCGGTTTGCATTCTGTCACACAGCACACTTTCGTATTTCCCATTGACTAGGATGGCCAGATCATCAGCATATGCACATATCGTGAATTTTTCAGCGGCAAGTTGTCTGATGAGGCTGTCTAGGGTGAGATTCCACAGTAATCGTGATAGTACACTCCCTTGCTGACATCCCCTTGCCACTACACCTCTCACTTTGCCCTCTCCTAATTGACCTTGCACTGCCCTTTTTGAAAGCATGTTGTAAATCCATCCCGCTAGTGCAGGCTGGACTCCAAGTTCCAAAAGTGCATGGTTTATGTCATAGAATGTTGTTTTGTCGAATGCACCTTCGATATCAATAAATACTCCAAGGGTTGACTCCTTGCGATCTAGTGATCTTTCGATACATCCCGCCACTTCGTGAAGGGCAGTCTTGATAGACCTACCGATGGTGAATGCATGTTCAGCTGGATGTGACGATGTGACGGTGTGTGTTTTAGGACCGTCTCTCTGATATACCTCTCGCATAGTCTCTCAAGTGATTTACCCATAAAAGATGAGAGGCTGATAGGTCTAAAAGACTTTGGCTCCGTGTAGTGTTGTCGTCCCGGTTTTGGGATGAAAGCTACTCTTATTTCTCTCCAAGCAAGTGGGACATATCTGAATGCAATACAGCTTTTATAGAGTTCTAAAAGATGCGGAAACAGGTCATCCAGGCTCCAATGAAATAGTGCCGGAAGTATCCCAGAGAACTGGGATACAGCCCATCTGTTGTTAGTGACAACAAGATTGGCCACTCTCCAGTCCTCCATATTTGGTTTTATTTGCTTTTCTTCTTCCCATTCTTGAGATCACAGTCCCGGAATGACATTTCATTAGTATGTATATGTAGACTTGAGATCTGTGGCATATACTGATCGACGGAGATTTCTTTAGGGGTTCTATCTCAGTCAAGATACCACAGTCGTCGGTAATGTTGTAATATTGAATTTTGGGGACTGATACCTGCACCAGAGGCATCAGGTTTCTGGTCGATGGGTTCTTCATCATTATGACTCGCGAAGGGATGAAGCCTTGCTCTTGGAGGTCGGTAGCTACCTCCTAGATTGGCAGCTCCAGCGGAAGCTTTCTTATCACGATGTTCAACCACACTATAGATATACGCTACGCTATTCAGTAATCGCTCTTCGGTCGAAAACTATTGAACTCCGTGTTGCCCTCGCGCAGCCTCGTTACGCATAAATCCCACTACACACGTAACTGCATATGTACATGAATTCGTCTTCGTCTGTGTCAAAACCTTTGAACCTGTGTTGTTACCAAATGTATTCCCGCGTTTTTATCAAGATCTCCAAAACTATTAAGCTTACTAAGACAAATTTTACATCCTTTTAAAGATGATGATTCTAGGTTTATTATGAAAAAGAATTGGTACTGTTAAAAAGGGAAGTTAAAAAATAGTTATTGGCAATCTGAGTAATATTTGTGAAATTATATGTCATTATAAAACCTCAAACCTGTAATTTTTACATTATTCGTATATAATTAGTTAAAAACCCCTACACGTAATTATACATTTTTCAAAAATATTAGTTTGCAATATTTTATTGTATGTATGTATAGTATGTTCTCGGGGCGTTTGTATAAGAGGGAACAAATGCTTTACTTGTGTAGACTAGCTCCTCTGGGCGCTTGTTGATAAATTATTACGTATATATAAAGTAAAACACAAGATCAATATTGAAATTTTATTTATACGTGTTTAATATTTATAATCTTTTGTGTTTTTTGTTTGTTTGGTAGATAAAAATTGTATTACAAAATTTTAATGTGTAATACAGGCTCATACGAGTATACAAACACAGTAAATAGTTTTTTGGAAAATTCTCGCATGGGTGTTCAAATAAAACTTTTTCCAAAGAACTCTTAATTAATTTTCCTACATTTTGAACAATAGATAATTTTGGAAAAATCTCACAACATATTTTATCTAAATTAAAAACATATTCATAAACTGAATGTGACGGCATCCTTAAATTACCATAAACATCTTTTGTTTTATTTTCGTATGCTCTGAAGTAACATAGCATTGTTTCATTTGTAAGCTGGTTATTCATTTTAGAGAAATCCTCACAAGCTTGATAAGAATGATTTTCTAAGCATTTTTTAATAAATATCCTGATATCCAGGATAAGCAGTTCGTTTTAGGAAACTCTAGAATGGCATAATCGTTTGTATTAATCTTCAAAATGTCATCAAATCTTCTATGTAAAATTCTTCGTTGGATACTTGGAGCGAATTAAAATTCAGGAGGAGGTAATTTAAATCATCACTACAATTTCGAATGATCATTGTGTCGCAAGTAGCTTAGATAAAAGGTTTTTCTAAACAAATTATAAAATTGTATTGGTGTCGGATTTCTTGCATTCCCCCTTGACTCCTAATAGACCCAAACATATTTTCCAAACAATCTTGGTTTAAGTGGCGAGTACATACACATTTATAGTAACTTGCCAACCTTTTAAAAATTTGAATGTATTTGTTATGTCTTTATTTCCATTCAGAACTCAAATCTGAAAACATTTTTAACAAATGCTGCACATGCTCTATGCTGCCCGTGTATAATGTTTCCATGGCTGTAACAACTGTTCTGCTAAATATATGCGCAGCAAAAGACACTTTCATTTTTTTGAAAATTGTTAGGTTTCATATGTGCTTCAGTAAGTTTAGGCGCTAATCTGTTCATTCTAGTCTTGTCATAATCATACAAAGTAGTTAAACATTTCTTTTCAATTAATCCTTTATCAGTTTTATACGTATATTTAAAAAAAGTTATTTCTTGTTGATTATAATAAGTGAGGTGTATCAAAAATATAGTAAATTTTAGAATTGTTGACAAAAAAATATGGTTTCTCTATTGTAATTTCGATTTCCTTTGTAAACTTGTAAAAGTTCGAACCCTGATCTGATATTACAGCCCTATCGATTAAATTAATTTCTTTTAATTTTTCGATGGTGGCAAAAATTATTTCTTGCAGATATTTAACTTCGCAAGAGTTATATATTAAGAAATACGCAACCGGTTGTTTCCATTTGTGCTTTATGCCACGCACCATAAGCGCTAAAGCGCAATTAACTGGAATGTCCGACCTGTTACCATTTTCCTGATGAAACCCGATAATGTAATCCCTAGACTTATTATAAAATACGTGCGATATTTCATCTACACATAAGCAACATTCGTTGCCATTAGCATTCATTGAGTTAACTTTTAACTTCAGTGCAGTAAAAATAAAACTATTAAGCCCTTCATACACCTTCCATTTACTTGCCATTCTACATAATGGTACTCTATGTGGAAGATGAAATGTCTCTTGCAAAATCTATATACTTGTGGTCCTAAGATATATACTGTTAATGCAAATTGTTTAAACTGTAACGTATATCGATAGTCTTTTTTTCAAATTGTAAATGTAGCTGCATTATTATAAAATTGCTAAGGCCTTCATTAGCACCACCGAAGCTGAAACTAACATACAAAGGAGCAACAGAATCTACTTCCAGGGATACTGGAGATCGAAGGCAGATACTAGCTAATGCAAATCAATCCAAGAAGGCGAACACAACTGACCGTGAAAATAGTTATCGGGAAGTCTCCCGACAAACCTAACACAATATTGGGCACAAATAATGACCTAAACCTGAAAATATCTGCAGTAGAAAGTAGAAGGCAGATATTTGTCTCCAGACTGAATCCTACCACAACATCAGAACAAATAAAGAATCATCTATCGGGATTACAGATAGAAACACTAAAGTGCAAAAATTAGAAATTCAATCTAATGAAATTGCTGCCTTCAAGATACTAGTCAAACAATCTAAACTACAAAAACTGTACAATCCAAATATCTGGCCAAGATACACCATTCTCCGTCCTTTAGGACAACTAAAATTTTCGGGGAAGTCTGACTATGAAACGTCAAATATAACAATTACCATAGATCAAGGAAAGAGAGTGAAGATGAAAGAGAGAAAAACAAGCTTTTCAAAGTGTGGTAACCCGTAAATAACACACTCAATCACGTAACTTAATAACTCTATTAAATGTATAACTTTATAACAATAAGAACTTAGTAACATCTTACTAACATCAATTAGTAACATCAACAACTTACTAACATCTGTACTCGATATCAATCTCACTCGTACTGTCGATTCATCGGCCGCTTTGTTGGTTCGCTCCCGGCTGTTGTCCCCCAACCGGGTTTTTATCCATTTTCAGGTAACGGTTTCCACATTCCCTCAATTTTCCTTAACTTCAAAGGTTTCACCAAATCCTGCGATGGTTCTGCAATCTCTTCTTCAGTAATGGGTTGATGTGTATCCGTTGTTGGGTCTGCGTCGCTGATGGTGTGATCCTCATCCTCTGGTGGCGGGAGCTTCTTCAAATGTGTGACATGACGTCGCGTAATTTTTCCTTCTTTTAAAACGAGTAATTTGTTTCCAGTGCGTTGAGTAACTTCATGTTCAACATTATTGAACCTGGGTGTTAATTTATTTGGGAGTACATTATTTTGTATCACTTGCTTGTCTCCGATATTAATGTCATCTATTCTCGCCCCTCTTGTCTTATCTTCTCTTATTTTTTCTTTTTGTTTATTAATTGTGTCATTGTCCCTAGCTTTTTCGTCAAAATTGCTTTCACCCGTTAAATCTAATAATGAGGAAAACTTATCACGAATGTTCCGGTTAAATAATAATTCGGTTGGTGATTTCCCCATTGTTCCATGGGGTGTTACGTTGTACATGGTAATAAATTTTAAGAGTTCATCTTTATAATTTAAATTGTTTGCGTGACAGATTTGCAGGCGTTTTAATATGGATTTATTCATGTTCTCCACTTCGCCATTTGCTTGAAGCCAGTATGGTGGATGTTATGACTTGCACAAAACATTTTGAATTCTTGACTGACAAACTGTCGTCCATTATCTGCACGAATCGACTTGGGTATTCCTTATCGAGAGAACATTTCCCTTAGATGTCTGATAACAATTTCTGATGTGGTCGTCTTTAGGAACTTGATTTCCTGGTAAAGTGAGTAGTAGTCTATTATCAGCAACTCACAAATTTTTCAACTTGCCGATCGATTAGTGGCCACCATACTTTTGACCGCAATCTCCGTTTCATTGCTGTTTCTCCTGGATGTCCCTCATGTGCCAGTTCAAGCACTTGTTTTTGTAATGACTCTGGAATTACTATTTTATTTCCCCGTAATAACACAGGCCCTAGTGCCGACAAGTCTAATCGAAAAGGAAAATGTTTTTCTCTGTGGCTTCCCAAGAATTATCTTTAAGTATTGATATCGTTTCAGCGATGGTTTTGTCATCTCTACTCGCTATAATTATCTGAGAAACCCGCATTGCTTTTGGAGTATTGCGCTCGATTACTGTAAAAACATGGTTTTCGCCGTCTCCATCAAATAATATACGTTCAGTTATGTGACAGCCTTAATAATGAGTCCGCTATGTTCAGTTTTCCCGATTGGTAGATTACTTTAAATTTAAATGCTTGAAGCCTAAGTACCCAACGTTCTATGCGAGCCGGTGGTTTTGATATTGGTTTGAAGATTGTTTCTAAGGGCTTGTGGTCAGTAACGAGTTCAAATTCCAACCCTGCTAGATAGTAGTAGAATCTCTCTACGCCCCATACCAAGGCTAAGCTTTCTCTTTCCGTTTGATAATATCTACGCTCCACGCTCGACACACTTTTGCTAGCAAACGAGATTACTTTTGGATTCCCCTCTCCATCAAACTGAAGGAGAACAGCTCCCAATGCAACAGGACTACCATCAGCCACTAACCTTGTTCGTCGTTTTGGATCGAAATATGATAATGTAAGTAGTTGGGCTAAAGCATCCTTTAGTTTGTCAAAACTACTTTGGTGCCTTCCCTGCCAAACGAAGCGTGTGTCTTTCTTTACTAATTCTCTAAGTGTTTCTGTGACACTTCCTAGATCGGGTATAAACTTTCCCAGGTATGTCACTAATCCCAGGAAGCTTCGCAACTCTTCCTTGCTGGTTGGTGCACGAAAGTTCAAGATCGCCTTCACTTTCTTTTGGTCCGCATCGATACCTTTATCAGATAATTTATGACCTAAAAATTCCAATTCTTGCGCACCCATTAAGCATTTCGTTTTATTTAGTACTACACCGTTATGGTTGAACATGCTGAGGACAGTCTCTAAGCACTGGTCGTGTTCGTCTTTTGTACTTCCAAAAACTATCACATCATTTAAATAATTTAAGCAGTTTCTGCATGATGCTAACAATCCTTCGAGAACCTGTTGGAATATAGAAAGGTGCAGAGTTTACCCCAAACATCAACCGTTTGTATCTAAACATACCTATATGTGTAATGAATGTTGTAATATAACGGCTTCCTTCGTCTAATTCCAGCTGGTGGTAAGCGCTCAATAAATCGAGCCTAGAGAAATACTTTGCATTGCGTAACTTGGTCATAAAGCTGTCGAAAGTCGGTAGTGGGTAGTTATCCCAAAGTATAGCTTCATTGGCGCGGCGCATATCAACGCAAATCCTTAGTTCTCCGTTTGGTTTAAAAATATTGACAATAGGCGAGATCCATGGACTAAGTCCGTTACTTTTTCGATTATATCGCTGTTTAATGCTTCCTTTAATTTTTCTTCAACTTGTTTCTCTACGGAAATGGGTACCCTTCTAAGACGTTGTTGTACTGGTTTAATATGGGGATTTATCGTTAGCTTGATTTGAACGTCTTTTCATTTTGGAAATGTGGTAGTATCCGTGATATGATTTACATTTAGTCCTAATTTCAATATTCCGAGCTGTTTAGCAGTGTCCTTGCCTACGAGAGATACTTCTCCATTTTCCACAACATAGAATGACGAAATTATTTCTGGTTCTCCTGGTAAATTAATTGTAGGCTCGAACTTATGTTTTATTTTCAGAGCTGATTCACTACCGTATGGCGTCATTGTATGTTTTGGGTTATTATCGATATCCCAAACAGCCGACCTGTTTTCTTTCATGACATTGCAATCCTTGCCTTTAATAATATTGACTTTAGAACCAGAATCAATTAGCACGAGAATAGGAACCCCTCCGACATAGCATTCAACTGTATCGTCCGATTCTTCATGATGTCGTTTATTTGCTATTTGGAAACAGTCAAAGTTCTTCATATTTTCGGCGTTGTGTTTACTATTGGGGTCTGTCTCATCGCTTTCCACGAAGTTTACTCGCGCGTTAAATCGCTTCTTTCTATAATGATCATTGGCAATCGGACCCCCAAATCGCTTCCTTGTTCTGCAACATAACGCGAAATGTCCTCGCTGGCCACACTTATGACATTTTTCAAGTCTGGCTGGGCAGTCTCCTGCAGTTGACGTATGTCCCATTCTACTGCACCTAGTGCATTGACTTCTTGTACTTTCGTGTTGAACACCTATTTTGTTTATTGGCAGATTGGATGCACTAGTCGCCGCAGGGGATTGCATTGCCGTTGATTGTTTGGCTATCTGTTCGTGGATTTGACATAGTTCGACAATTTCGTTTAACGGTCGTTCCTTTTCCAAAAGTTTTCGTTTCAGCTCAATTGGTGCCCAGCAATAAGCTTGTCCTTAATGTTTATTTCTGCAGCTTCTTCCGCACTACTTCCAAAAGAACACTTGGCTGCTTGGTACCGAATTCTCAAAAGGAATTTATTAAAATTTTCTTCATCTTCAGGGTTAATATTTCTAAATACGTGCCTTTCAAAGGTTGAATTTTGTTCAGGTGAGAAGTATTCTGTTAGCTTCTGTACCAATAATTGAAAGACATCATTATTTATCTCAGGATTGTAAGATACAATAGCTCCTGGCAAATTGTATGCTACCGCTTGCAATTGCCGGCCGCCAAAGTGCAGCAGTTTATTTCTTTTCTTAACTTTTCTTTTCCTAATAATTCCACAAAGAATTCACAAAGAAACGGTTTGATATTTCCTTCTGACATTTGCTCTTTCCGTGGCTCGTATGGCCTTCTTTACTATGTGTGGCTCTCAGCCTTCTCTTCTATTTGTGGCTCCCAGCCTTCTCTCCTATTTGTGGCTCTCAGCCTTCCTTATTCTTGTGGCTCTCAGCCTTCTGTGTAAAACGAAACAAATATATTACTTTCTTATTCTGCTTATTGCTTATTTCTCTATCGTTTCTCAATTTTTTTTTCATGCGATTAATTTCATTAATAAATTATTTTACTGTTATTTATTTTCCTTACTTTATCTCTTTGCTTTATCCTCGTCGCCAATTGTGCTAACCTGTAAATAACACACTCAATCACGTAAGTTAATAACTCTATTAAATGTATAACTTTATAACAATAAGAACTTAGTATCTAACATCTGTACTCGATATGAATCTCACTCGTACTGTCGATTCATCGGTCGCTTTGTTCGCTCGCTCCCGGCTGTTGTCCCCCGACCGGGGTTTTATCCATTTTCAGGAAACTGTTTCCACTCAAAGTATTGCACATAAATATTCAGTCCATAACAAACAAAATATTATGTCTCGCTGATGTAACATTCAACGCTGGTGTATCGGTCCTATGCGTTACGGCACACTGGCTGCACGGTGCAAACTACAAATTGTACAACATAGATGGATACTCTCTCACCAGCATATTCTTCTGTAAAGAATACAAACACATGCATCTACACAAAATCTGGTATAGAAGCCACAGCAATAGAAGAGCTAAATGCTTATTCTCTGGAAAAACACTGCGAATTTGCAGTTGAGTACTATCCTGACCAACATAGTGTTATTATTACTGTATACCGTTCCCCAGACGGTGACTTACATATCTTTACTCAAACGTTCGAAAGTATTCTCATAAGAGTCCACACCATGTTTGCCATGAAGATTAATATCATACTAGCTGGTGACTTTAAACTAGACTTCGCACGCAGAGACCCCAAGGTCAACCAGATGCTGCGGCTGACTGCAGCTACTTCAAGATCCTGTATTGATAACTAAGTTTACCTCTTTCCGACCATGAGGGTAAAATACTTGAGATGATCAATCAGTCTCGCCCCACACACAGCATAAGAGAAATCTTTACAAAGCCAACAGGACAACCTTTATACAGGCATTAAATAATGAAACTTGGAATGGGATATCAGAGGATCAAGACCAGGGCTCATCTTTTGAGAATTTCATGAATATTTTCCTGGAACATTACGATAGTGCTTTCTCACTGAAGAAAAATGTGTCACAAACAACTCGGCTCGTCAACAATCCAGAGCTCCTGCAAATGAAGGAGACCGTTAACTTCATGTACGAAGCTTATAAATGCACATCAGATGAAGACTACTTGAGTATCTATGTTAAATACAAGAAGAGCTACATCAGACTGAAGGAGAATGGGAAAAATCCAAAACCTCCAATTTATTGAATCGTCATCCAACAAACAGAAAGCTATTTGGAGTCTTACAGAGAGACTGGTAAAGTGCAAAAGAACGAAACCTATGCAAGAATCACAAGTACATCTTTCAATGAATATTTCACAACAATTGCTGACAATATTTCCAAAAATCTCCCCGCTAAATCTATGACTCCAGACGAGGGATACAAACGCATACCTGTAAGCGGTAAGTCAGCATATTTCTGGCCAACATCCCCTGACGAAATTATGCTGATTATTCAAATGCTAAAATCAACTCATACGCCTGACTGCGATGATCTAAACAAGATACTAATCAAACAAATTGCCGAGCAGATTTCTCACCCGATGTCACACATCATTAATGCCTGTTTTGTGAGGGGAAAGTTCCCCAAACGTTTGAAGATTGCGAAGGTACTACCGATCTAAAAGAAAGGTGGTCATAAAGATCCCGGAAATTACCGACCAATTTCTATATATCCCTGCTTGTCCAAGATCGTTGAGGTCTTGGTACCATCGATGCCTTGCAAAGCGTGGTCAGAAAGTTACACGATGGAATGGAACGTTAGATACTAATCGAATGCCTCTTGGTAGATCTCTCAAAGGCATTCGACTGCATGCCACACAATCTCTTCATTGAAAAATTTAGTATTATGGCTTCAGAGGCACTTGTTTGGACCTACTGACATCCTACCTAAATGAAAGACGACTATATGTACAACAACCTGATGATACCAGCGAGGCTATGTGCATTGGAAGAGGAGTCGCGCAGGGATCCCTTCTGGGACCCCTTTTCTTCATAATATTTGTCAACGATCTGCCCAGTTATGTGGAAACATTTACAGCTCTCTACGCAGAGGATACCACCATCGTTAACTGTGCGGCGACTCAAGATGAGGTCAATGCTCTGTCCGAGGAAAGCTTGGAGAGAGCAACAAAATGGTTCACAGCAAATGAGTTGAAATTGAATCACGATAAAACAACCAGAGTATGCTTCACCGCGTCTAGAAGAACGGAACCAGAGCACAATACTTCGGCTAGGTTCCTTGGAATACATGTTCACACGCAATTAACCTGGCAAACTCATGTGAACCATCTAGAAAGGAGCCTGTCAACGGTCATACGCCATAAGGAGAATTGAGAAATTAATTGACACAGACGCCGCTCTCATAGCTTACCATGGGCTTTTCCACTCACGGATGACTTATGGCCTCACTATCTGGGGTAGCTCACCTCACCGAAAGAGAATATTCATCCTCCAAAAACGCGCCATTAGAGCTGTGGAACATCTACCTCCCCAAACCCATGCAAAACCTCTATTCCTTAAACACAAAGTTATGACCCTACCATCCGCATATATCTTTTCCCAGCTAATCCAAACCAAAGCCAATATTACTTCCTATCAGAATCGCCAAGACATCACCAACATTAACTTAAGAAATAAAGATCATCTAAATGTCCCTTACAACAGACTCTAAACTACTAACTCGATGAACCACGGCATTGTCTACTACAACAAGTTACCACAAGACTTGAAGTTATTGAACATGAGATGCCTTAAGAAGCTACTAAAAGAACGCGTCCTAAACAGAGCCTACTACTCGGTGGAGGAGTACATGTCGGAGAATCCTGCAACTCAGGTCCCGTTGATTTGAATTGTTTTCTTTGTTTGTGCTACTACCTTACACTGCGTATATTTTTTATATTGTTATATTAAATTATTATGTACTCAAACCTCTTTGGTTTCAATAAATTTTGATTTAATTTGATTTGATTTCATTATTTTAGCTTATATTGGCTGAAAGACATCCCAGCAAACATTGTGCCGTCAAAGTGTTTACTGCATACCCTTTTCTTGTGCAGAGTGTTCGGGTGCTCCGATAACACTGTGCACGAAAATCAAAGTTTATTTTAAAAGCCTGGCTTTGACAATCCTGGCTTACTAGTATTATTTTAATGCAAACACGACCAATCTTGATCAAATACATATATAGAATCTCATGCAGCTAAACTATTAATTTTATATGATAAAGTTATGTGCCTGGCCACATCAGATTTTTTTCTTCTCTGATTGCAAGGAAACTTTTAGTAACGTATTTTTATGAACAAAGTGATATTCCAACAAATTTTGGGCCATTTCCATTAAAAAAAATGCTTTTGGCCTTTTTCGGTCATTTTTGATGTTTTTTTAATGAAAACAGTACTAAATATTTGTCGGATCAAAAAAATAATGAAAAATTCGGATTCCTCGCATCAAAAAACACTCCAATACGACTTTTCAGAACAATAAAAATCGTATAATTTTGCTTAAAAACGGGTTACGCCTAAACATTTGATTTTGATATTACTCATTTAAATGACCTAACCTAGAAAAATGACTATCACCACAGAATTCAGCATACCCGAATTGAGTTTACTAGGTAGGTCGTCGGATGGTCGTCGGCTTGTTCATTTTTTTGACTAGGACAGTGTAATATGTCTAATCGCCCAATATTCTCAAGCCACTGCAGCTGTCTGTAAACGAGAAACGAAGTCAACGAAAGAAATGAAATACAATACATATTTTATAAGTATAGTATATTATCTCTACAACTTAGCTGGAATATTTTACCTTATCTGATCATCGGGAATAGAGTAAATGGAACAATAGTTTACCATGGTAAACTAATATGCAACTATGCCGGATTGGATAGTTTTAAATATCTTTAATTTTGTCGACGTTATAAAAATTTGTGATTTTTTATTGTAAATACTGTAGAAGGTTGTGGATTGTATAGACTTATAGTTAAACTGTATAGCCTTTTATTTGTACTAGGTTATTGCATATCATCTCTAAGTGATCCGAAGAAGAAGAACAATCACATCCCTTATAGAGACTCGAAATTAACGAAATTATTAGCCGATTCGCTAGCAGGAAATGGAGTTACGCTTATGGTTAGTAGTCGTCTACTTTCTCTCTCCCAATTTTTACAATATGTATTCATAGATTGCTTGCATATCACCTGTTCGATCCAATTTCAACGAAACATTAAACACCCTGCGTTATGCTAGTAGGGCGAAGAAAATTAGGACAAAACCAGTGGTGCTAATGGTTTGAAGATGATATAAAATTATAATTCGGTTGATATGTTGAGTCAATTATTGATTTTTAGGATCCCAGGGAGGCGTTGATATTAAGTTTGAGGCAGTCAATCGAAAGTTTACAACACGAAAATGAACATTTGAGAGCAGCACTCAGTACAGTTCCTAATATTGACAGTCTACATTTGGGTACGCATATTTCAAATATTTTAATTTCTAGTTCTTATTTTGTGTTTCAGCTTCGCAGGATATCAACTCAAATATTCCCAAACTGAATTTTGATGATATTTCGCAAATGAACAATTCCGAGCTGATCCAGTTGGTGCAAGTTTATGCTGACGAAAATGAAGTTTTGAAGAAGGATAACGACCAATTGTTTTATCTAAAAGATCAACTTTTACGGGACCAGGAGTTGTTGAGTAGGGAGAATGAGAAGTTGTTTAGGAATTTGGAAGAAGTTAATAGGTTTGTATTAGGGTGTTTCTTATTTAGAATAGCAATAGGAATGAAAAGTATCTCTTAGGGACTGCGCACTAGACTAGGCATTAAATATATTAAATACATGTGTTTATTTGGGCGCTTACTGGACGCGTCCGAAAAGCTCCCATGTATATTTTAGTCGCGACGTTAATGCCGCGTCCAAAAACACCGCAACAACGCCTAGTGCGCACAAGCTCTTACTTTGCTGCATCCTATAGGATTTTTTTTATTATCAATTTGTCAGATGAGTTTTGTGCAAACTTTTGAACGGTACACACGTATGTTGATCGCTCGCGAATTACCAGACGTGTTGCCCAATCAATAGCTTAATAAACAAAAATAGTGACGCGCGCGTACTATAGTGCTGACTATGTCAGTGCAAGAGTGCTAGCAATAAGTAGGACACCATGTCAACACAAGAAATTGTGATTACATCAGAAATTGAACATCTTTTGTACAATCATTTGCAAAAGGAAATATCCGCAAGAAAACAGATAGAAACCAAATTTAAGGACCTAGAGGCACAACTCAAGGCCCTGCAAGAGAAATTTCTGGAGCAATCTAGTAAAACAGAACCGGGTACTCCGCATAATGAAGAGTATACAGATGAGGAAGAATTGGCCAGAGAAACAGAATGGGTAGTGCAAAAGGCAAGGAAAAGCAAAAAGCGCAAAATTGCTGAATCACTTGTAGTCTCACCTCAGCCCACAAACACAAATCAAAATAAAGAAACCAAAAAAAAACAAATCGTTCTTGCCACCACCTGTCATTGTGAGCCAAGTAAAAAACTACGAGTCAATGCGTAATTCCTTAAACAATAAAGAATTCAAGTACAAAGCTACGCTAATGAATTCTGGCGATATAAAACTCAACGTAGAGAAAATCGACGAATACAGGAAACTCACCGAATTCCTAAATGAAGAAAAAGTCAACTGGTACACTTATGAAAACAAACAAACAAGGCCAATTAAGGTCATGGTGAGGCGCCTACATTCAACTTGCGAAAATGATGACATAGTGAAAGAACTAAAAGAAGACGGCTATTCTATAATTGACGCCACGAATATACTAAAACGAAGCGATAAAACTCCACTACCGATGTTTATGCTTACGTTTAGTAACGAGGAAGATATTAAGAAAATCTATAATATTAAATCTATCTTAGGAATGAAGGTAGAAATAGAGGCGGTAAGAAAACCTAAACTGGTACCGCAATGCAAAAGATGTCAGGCTTTTGGACACACCCACCGCTTCTGCAACAAAGAACCCCGATGCGTTAAATGCGCGGGAAAACATTTTTCGACAGAATGCAAGAAACCAAAAGAATTACCACCAAAATGCTGGAACTGTGGAGATGCTCACCCTGCAAACTACAGAGGCTGTATGGTGGCAAAAGAAATACAACGAATCAGAGACCAGAAAGGGCTACCCAATTTACCAACTCAACCAAAAGGAGGTCAACAACAGCGTGTAAGTAACATCCCAAAATCAAAACCAATTACAACATATAAAAAAACAAACGCAAGCACAACATATGCACAAGCCACAGATTCCTCAAAAATAGACAAGCCATCAACTTCAGGTGACTCTAGTATACAATTGCTACAAAAAATTCTAGAAAGGATGGACAATATCGAAGAGAGATTATCTAGGCTAGAACAGTAAAAAACACACACATAATATGACTAACGATTTACGAATCGCAACTTGGAATGCTAACGGTATACGAAACAGAAAATTGGAAATAGAAGTGTTTCTAAACACACATAAAATCGATATATGTCTTGTTTCTGAAACACACTCAACAAATCAGACATATCTAAAGCTAAATGGATATCAGGTGTATGAAGCACGTCATCCGGATAACCAAGCTAGAAGAGGAAGTGCCGTAATAATAAAAAATAGCATAAATCACTATGAGCAGTGCCATCTCAAGAGCGCAGAAGTGCAACTTATGGTCGTTGGTATAAAATCAACCAAACAGAATTTTACTGTGGGTGCGATATATTGCCCCCCAAGGTTCAATCTCAAACAATCAGATTATAATAGATTTTTAGAACATCTCGGGGAAAGGTTTATACTGGGTGGTGATTATAACGCAAAACATCCAGACTGGGGATCCAGATTGATAACCACAAAAGGGAGAGAGCTGAGAAAAGCAATCCAAGCAAGTGGATGTCGATTCCATTCTACAGGTAAGCCAACCTATTGGCCTACTGACCAAGACAAAATCCCGGATCTTTTAGACTTCTTTATAACAAGAAAATTTTCACCAAACTTCATTGATATTGAGGAAAACTTTGATCTTGACTCTGATCACTCCGCAGTACTAATGACTCTAAGCGAAAGCATAATCAAAAAGCAATGTACCCCAACCTTGACCAATAAAACTACAGACTGGGTAAGCTTTAATATAGAGCTTGAAAACACAATACAGCTAAATATCCAGCTTAAAACCAGAGATCAGCTCGACGTAGAAGCCGAGAAATTCATCAACACCATCCACAAAGCCGCTTGGAACAATACTAAAGAAATCAGCCACAGAACTATTGGAAATAATTATCCTATGGAAATTAGAGAAATGGTCAAACAAAAAAGACAAGCTAGAAGAAGATGGCAGCAGTCACGAGATCCAGCTGACAAAACCATACTTAATAATAAATCCCAACAACTTAAGCGCGAAATTCAAAAACTAAAAGAGGCATCATTGGAATCCTTCTTAACTAAATTGACTCCCGATAAAGAAACAGATTACTCGTTGTGGAAAGCACTGAGGAAATACAAGAGGCCAGTGGCCTATGTACCACCTATAAGACGAAGAGACGGTACCTGGGCAAGAGACAACAAACAGAAGGCTGAACTTTTTGCAGAACATCTAACAGAAATCTTTCAGCCTCACAACATCGAATCAGAGCCAATCACGAATGAACATATAACCTATGAAGAAGAAGCCATACAGCTAGTTACTCCAAAGGAAGTTGCCAGAGAAATCAAGACAAACCTGAATCCAAAGAAGGCACCTGGATATGACCTTATCACAGGAGCAGTTCTTAAGCAATTACCTAAGAAAGGTATTCTTATGCTGACGTATCTAATAAATGCATCGTTCAGACTAAAATACGTCCCACATGTCTGGAAAGTAGCAGAAGTTATCATGGTACCAAAACTAGGCAAACCACCAAACGAAGCCAAATCATATCGCCCAATATCACTGTTACCAATGATGTCGAAGCTCTTTGAAAAGTTGCTTCTAAAGAGGATGAAACCTATCATTGAGAGAAAGGAACTAATTCCTAATCACCAATTTGGTTTTAGAGAAAAGCATTCGACTATAGATCAAGTTCATAGAATAACAGATATCGTAGAGAAAGCATTAGAAGAAAACCTAATTTGCTCAACAATCTTTCTGGATGTGACACAAGCTTTCGATAAGGTTTGGCACGAAGGATTGATACACAAACTAAAGAGTATGCTTCCTCTACAATACGTCTAGCTGCTAACATCCTATGTATCTGATAGGCTATTCAGAATTAAACAAATCGATGAAAACTCGGATCTAAAGGAAGTAAAAGCTGGGGTACCCCAGGGTAGTGTGTTGGGACCAATTCTCTATCTACTGTATACAAGTGACCTTCCACAGCTGGAAAATGTAACAGTCGCCACATTCGCAGATGACACGGCTCTAATGGCAGTGGGATCAACTATTGGAGAATCTACTAGGAATCTTCAACAAGCTACCAATAAAATGTATAACTGGACCAAAAAATGGAAGACCAAGCTCAACGAACTGAAATCTGTCCACATTAACTTCACAAATAAAAGAATCGAGGTCATACCTCATGTAAAGATTAACGACGCCATAGTTCCATATGTGAACACTGCAAAGTATTTGGGTATGACTCTGGATACAAAACTAAGGTGGAAAGAACATGTTAAGAAGAAAAGAGTAGAGCTTGGCCTCAAATATAGAGAACTCTACTGGCTTCTGGGAAGAAACTCTCAGTTGTCAGTTCAGAACAAACTACGAGTGTACAACCAAATACTAAAACCGATCTGGTTATACGGCATCCAGCTTTGGGGTTGCGCAAAAAATTCCAACATACAAGGAATCCAGACTTTCCAAAATAAAGTACTAAGGAATATGGTTAACGCTCCTTGGTACATACGGAATAGTGACCTACATCGTGACCTAGGTGTCCCGCAAGTCATCCAAGAGATAAAAAGATTCGCCACTAAACACGAATCTCGCCTAAGCCACCACGTCAACGTAGAGGCCCTGCAGCTATTGGACAACCAGAATCTAGTGAGAAGACTAAAAAGAACTAAACCCTTCGAACTAGTGACTCAGTGAAATGTGAAAAAGCAGAGCACAGTGCGTGAAGTGTTAGTGCTTCTTGTTTAGGACAAAGTTAATATAGGACATCAGTGGATAGCCTATTAGAGACAAGTACCTAGTTTTAAGAATTCAGATCTAAATTGATGGTTAATCTTTCAGATTAGTTTCAATATGTTAAGCACAATATGCTTATTAAAAAAAAAAAAAAAAAAAATTTGTCAGATAATTTTATTCTTCATAAAATTTCTGGCTTTGTCCAAAACCAAAAACTCAATCATCAAATTTTAAATAGTGTGTCATATACAGGGTAGATCAGAGAATTTGAATTTGACATAGGAGTAAAGTACCTTTGTTTTAACTATAATCAAAAAATGTTAGTTTTAAATATTATTTAGAATTAAAAATTATATTCAATATTTAAATCACAGGCCTCAGCTGGGTTAATTATCATTCGCTTCTTTAGTTGATTCTACAATACTGACGAGTTTACGTAATAACTATATTCCCTTGAATTTATTCATCTGTATAAGCTGTTTAGGAATAAACATTTAGCGATTCCTAGTTACCAAACTTCCATGTAGCCCCAATAGGTGTCACGACGGGTTTGTTTAATTCGAAACACGGATTGCAAGTCCTGAAGTGACAGTTAAAACCTATAAATTTTTACAGCCTCTGTAGCTCAACTGGGAGAGCTGCCAACCAAAAATTGGAGGGTTCCTGGCTCTAATCCAGGCAAAGGTATTTTTTCCAAAAATTATCCTCACCTGGGTTATGGGGTAATGCCACTCTAGCGCGAGAAAAAAATAGTCGTGTTTGTAGGTATATTTTTTACAATATAGTAAATGAATTACAAAAACTCTTTAAAGCCATTTATTGTTTATATTTTGGGGAATATTCACAATTAAAAAAACAAAAATAAATAAAAAATTGAAGCGGAGGACATCAAAGTAAACCTCTTCGGGCGGACAGGGTTGCACGGCCGGAAAGATTTTCCCTTAGCCATAAAAACAAAAAAGAAATTGATTCTATATAAGATTATCTCGAGAAGTACGAACGGAAATTAGAAAATTCCGCTTTAAAACAAAATGGCGCACGTTTGAACACAAATTATCACTTTTAGGTACAAAATTAGGTTAAAAAATGTTTATAACAAAAAAAGTTTTGAACTTATCGTAAAATCCGTACGTACTTCTCTGGAAGTCTAGATAATGTTGTTCTAAAGCTGCATAGAAAATTTCAAGTGAATTGACGGAGATCAATTGAAGTTATGTTTCCGGCCAGTTTGAAAAATACGGTTTTGAGGAAACACGGTTTAAAGTATTGTGTAACTTTGGTGTATAGAATTGTTATATTTTGCTATAGTCGGCGACGCCTGGACCATATAATTATCTTTTGAAATTAATATTTTCCTCCTCTTGTTTCTTTCTGTTTGATTTTGACGACAGGCGGGCCTGTTTTGCAGAATCAGTCAGCGATGGCTCTAAAAACATGATGCACCGTGCGTCAGCCTTCGCGCAGAAATTATTGTAATTTGGCCTTCATATGGCTGGATAATGCACCATTGACAACACATATGGCCATACTTGCTGCGATATGCACAATTACTTTGCCACTTGAAAGTGAAAATAAAAATGAAATCACCAGTTGGACAATTCTCGTGCTGCGACATTTCATCGGTCAGAATGTATTGAGCAGTGTCGCCCAGATCTATTTTCTTCACACACTACAACTTGTGAAATAGCAGAAAACACAGCAACAAAGTTCAAAAGAAGATAATTAAACGTCATCCACTTCAACGTTTTAAAAATCTTCAACCGACATTACTTTTTTGCAGGTGTGGACTGCGGATACGATCAGGCATAGGCGACTCTGGTTCCAAACGATTCAATGCTTGTCATATTAATTCTATTTGAAAATCTGCTGCTTCTTTTCGACTCCATTCGATCACGATATACTCCGGGAATGTAACTAATTATTTCTGCTATTTTTTACCAACTAATCAAGAACAACACACGTTACATCAGGCAACTACAACATTGTGCGGTTAGCGTCAGTTCAACGAACGTACCGAGGATATTTCCACAAAATGTGTGTGTTTTATGATATTTTATGTTATATTTCACAGCATGGATGTAATTCCTCCAAATAAGATAAGAGCGTATATGTCTCTAGGCTGTAAACTGTCAGGCTAAACTTTTTGCATGTACGCTTAGCTAGACACTTGGCATACGGCATTCATTAAATAAGCATTTAACATTTTTTCAAAGATGCAACGTATTGTACATTATTTCTAAGATTTCCAGACATCATTTAAACAAAAAAAAAAATATTTTTCAAAATTCTAGAGTGGCATTACCCGTTAATTTTAACATCATCACGTCAATGAAATCTAAGACAACACCGGACATATATGGACTGTCGACAGCAGTGCTTAAACAGATAAGGGAGGAGGTGGTGCATCCGTTGTCGGAAATCATCAATAGGTGCTTTGTGGAGGGCTGTTTCCCAGAAGAGCATAAGAAAGCAATAGTGGTCCCGATCAGCAAGAGTACGGATGCAGATGAATGCGAGGTATATAGGCCTATATCAGTTTTGCCGGTGATAGCCAAAGTGTTTGAGGTAGCTATAAAAAACAGATTGATGGAATATTTTGAAGGTAAGGGCCTATTTGGCAATGAACAGCATGGATACAGAAAGGGAAGATCCACGGTTACGCGCTAAGGCAGCTGGTAGACGGCATAGCACGTGCCTTGGACTCCGGGGAAGCAGTTCAGTTGGTCACATGCGATTTAAGCAAGGCATGTGATACGGTGCCCCATCCTCAGCTGATCTGCAAACTGGAACAGTATGGAATTAGAGGTGCGCCGGCTCGTCTTCTGGAGAGCTATCGAGCAAGACGCAGGTTGTCCGTTGGATCGGAAAGGTGTCGCAGGTGCTCCCAGTTAGTTGTGGTGCACCGCAGGGGTCGGTGTTGGGCCCAGTGCTTTTCATTATCTATACAAATGACTTTGGAAGTAATGTGACGGAACATCAGTGCACTTTATAAGCAGACGATACTTCAGTCCTTGTGACAGGAAGTTCAAGGGAGGACCTGGGCATAACCACGCAGAATGTCTTGAGGACAACAGAGGTGTGGTTTGGGTCAAATCTGCTGAAGCTGAACAGCAATTAGACACAGCTTGTGGAGTTCAGTCCATCATCCCCTGCGTTAGACGTGACGGCGGCGCAGTTTCTGGGGGTTTGGCTTGACAGCAGGTTGTGTTGGACGCCGCATGTGGAAATTATATGCAGGAGACTCTCGACATCAGTTTTCTGCATCAGAAGAATGAGACAGAGTGTAACTCACCAGTGCGCTCTGCAGACATACTACGCCATGTTCGACTCCATCGCTACGTATGGAATTGTTCTGTAGGGGGCTGCTCCTGTGGCGCAGCGTGTTCTGAGGCTTCAGAAGCATGCCATGAGAGCTTTCCGGGGTCTGGCCAGCAGGGAGAGCTGTAGAGATAGTTTTCAGCAACTGGAAATACTAACAACATCAGTCTACATACTTACCTGCCTGACGTATGTTCACACTCATAGACATCTGTATGAGACAAACGGAACAAACCTTTTTTAAATATAAGGGCGAGGGGGCCCAGGAAGAACCCACCTCCACCCCGCTGCCTGGTAGCGCCGTGAGGCATTCAGCAGTGCAGCGGCATCTTCCTTCATTAACACAACAACATTTGAATATAAAAAGATCTGGGCCCCTTCGGTCTTATGCTCTAGTGACTTCTATTCTTTAAAAAACAAATACAATCAAACAAACAGCCGGAGCTGACACCTTTACTGGTTTACATTAATTACCCTTAAAAGTAAACATATAAACTACCTACTTAACTACCCTACACTTACACCTACAAGTGTCCATGCACATTACCCTAACTACAGGCGTCCTCGCGCACTCACTTGGACACATCCTAACCTAATTTTCCGAAGCAGCGGTTGTTTTTCCTACGACTTCTCCCCAGACTTCAGTGTATCCGGAAGTCCGTGGTCCGGTATTTCCAGAACCCTTATCTCTCATGCTGCGGTTTTCCGGGAGCATTCCCGCGCCGGTTTTCCGGTCGCTCTCATTCCTGTTTCCTTCTCTTTCAGTCTGTCCCATAGACCGTCCCTGTTCCTTATAACTAAGGAGCGGGAGGTTCTCTTTCACTTCGTCGCCTGTCTTCCTCGTCCTTTCGTCGGAGTATCGTTCCTATGGTACGGGTAATCTGTTCCCACGCTTCCGAGCTTTGCAGCATCCTCCGTACCATTCTTCCCGCACTCAGGTCGTCCCCGCATGGGCACTCCCTCCTATAGACCTCCCAGCGGGGACATTCAAATAGCGTGTGCTCTGGGGTGTCTTCTTCCTCTCCACAATCTCTGCATTCTGGGCCGTCCCTCCTCTTAAATTTGTAGAGGTAGGCCCCAAAGCATCCGTGCCCAGTTAGGGCTTGGGTGAGCTCGTAGGTCACGTTTCCGTGCTTCCTACTCGTCCACTCATCCAGGTCCGGTATCAGTCGGTGCGTCCACCGACCGTTCTTGTCCTCGTCCCACTCTTTCTGCCAGGCTTGCATCGTACGTCGTCGATGTTCTTGTCTGGAGGTGCACCTCCTTTCGTCTGCTTTCAGGTGCACCGGCACCATTGACGCTACCGCCAAAGCAGCGCCCGTCGACACTGTTCTGTATGCCGACGTGACATCGACCGCGGCAATTCGCTGTACTCGCAGGAGCTTTTGTTTCCGGTTTTCCAGCTGCATGTCGTCAGCCCAGACGGGCGCTGCATATAGCATAACTGATTCCGCGACCGACGCCAATACTCTTCTCTTAGCCGCCGACGGTCCATCCATTCTAAAAAAAAACGGAACAAACCACCATCACTATACTCGAGGGCGTGAAAAACTGAGAGTGCCTAGGCATAGAGTGAATGTGACAAGAGTGGAGGTGGGCCACATAGGTGCCAGACTGTATAACTACCTTCCAGGTGATATAAAGAGGTCGACAGAGAGGCACTTTATGAAGTGTATACGTGGTATTCTAATAAGAGAAAGTTTCTACACTATAGAAGATTTTTTTAACTGTGTGTTGATTTTGTCGGTGATTTTGTTAATTGTAAATTAATTGTAAAGTTACTGAGACTGACCGTAACTCAGTTGTGTTTTTGCCGAATTATTGCTAATTCCATTTATCAGGACATTTTATATTATTTTTAGCAGCCATTTGGTACCACAGTTTCCTTACTTCAACCATGGATAGGCCATAAAACATTTTGGAACAAGTCAAAACATATTCTGCCAAGCTGTCCTCTTGGTCTATTGAAAAAATGTATGGACGCTATAGTTTGGATTGTTACTTTGTAATTGTTACTTTATGATACCCGAAGTACCGATTACGTCATTTCTAAAGTAATCGTTACTTTTACTTTAACGGGTATTTTGTATGATCGTATGTTAGTTACACTTACACAATAATAATAATTTAACTTTCCACCTTAACAAAAACAAATAATATTACATACTGCTTTAAATTTTATGACACGACTATCTTCCTATGAATTTAGTTAGTATTAAAAAAGTGATGCAAAAAATGGCCATCAACACATTAGGTACTTAAACTATCAATATCGCCGCAAATAAAAAATTCCTATTTGCAATCAAAGAACGCCGCACGGTCGGTGAGACCTTTGTCGGCCTTTCCCAGCCCGACAACAGTCTGTCGATAGGCACCGGCAAGGCGCGAGTGTAGAGCGAACCGGGTAGTTAACCACTTCCTACATACATACGGTTCCGTATACGTACGATTTCGTATTTCGTTACAATGTAACGAAATAGCTTATCGGGTAGTAACGCTTACTCACGTACGGTTCCGTATACATACGATTTCGTTACAATGTAACGAAATAGCTTATCGGGTAGTAACGATTACTCACATACGGTTCCGTATACGTACGATTTCGTATTTCGTTACAATGTTACGAATTACCTTATCGGGTAGTAACGATTACCGAGATACGAGTTGGTAATTCGTTACTAGTAATCATTAGCGCTTAACGGGTAGTAACGACATATGTATATTGTGACTGATTATAATTACCGTTCTTGTTGTTAGTGTTCGTAGTAGATGTAAGTAATTTAATTAAGTTGCCAATTAGGCACAGGATAATTAGGATGTCACATTATGACATATAACAATATTTTTATTGGAACGAAATAAATAAGCAGTGTAAGTAAAGTCGATCGGCGCATTATAAGAAATGTACACAGATTCAAATTTACCGCCACATCCCGCCGTTAATCGCCCAGAGTGCCACCGTGTCGCCATCTAACGTCTCAGATGTTAACCAGTTAAAATGTGGTCGAATTTCTCCATAGGCGGCTTATAGACGTTTCCTATCTTTTTTTACTAATCTCTGATCGTGTTGTTATGAATAGCTTTGTTCTCGGTGTAAATTCTGAATAAGTTCAGATTTCGGGCCGTGCTCATCAGTGCTCATTGTAAAAGTGACCGTTCACAGTGAAAACAGAACGAACGTATTTGATTACGTAATGTTTTATTACATAATATTAGGTTTGTTCGAGCAGCACCAAAATAAGTGTATAAAGCACTTATTCTTTCTCCTGCGCATGCCAAATGGCGGTTTTGCCCTGCAAAAGCCTGCATTGCGTACAGGGCCGGCGGAAGGGCCGGGCGACCCGGGCGGCTGCCCGGGGCGCCACAGTTTTAGGGGCGCCACACGACAAAAATTTAAAAGTAAATATGCTAAACTAAAAAAAGTAATAATAATCCGACACTATAATATCATAATAATAACGATATCCCCTAAAACATAGTTATCTAACAGGGTGTTAGTAAATAAGTACGACGAACATCAGGGGGTGATTCTGCATGAAAAAATAATGACAGTTTGCTATATAAACGTATGTCGGCAAATGCTTCGTTTTCCGAGAGTTTTCTGCAAAACTGACGATTTATTTATTGCTCTGAAACCGGTCGAGATATGCAAATGAATTTTAGTGGGTTTTAAGAGGTAGACATTGCGCATTTTTTGACGTGCAATATGTAATTAAGAATTGTATGTTCTTCATAGGGGCGCATACGGGTAACGATATCATTTAAAAAAAAAATTGTACGCCACTGGGATATTTCAAATTAAAAAGCATTCTGGAATTCCTCGTTCAATTTATGAAAAAAAATCTCTCTCTGCCTTTTTTCGTAGGGGCACAGTGTTTATGCAAAAAATAAAACATTTTAATGATCTCAATTTTTAACGAACTATTTAATACAATAACATTAAACTAAATCAATAACAGAAAATAACACTAATAAAATTTTAAACTGGCGCAAAGCTACAAAAACTGTTCAAAATGACCTCCCTGAGACGTGACACAAAATTTCAATCGTAAGTTTTTAAGAAAAACTTTAACACCCCGTATCACAGAAAACGAAGCATTTGCGGACATACGTTTATATAGCACACTATCACTACTTTTTCATACAGAATCACCCCCTGAAGTTTGTCGCACTTATTTATTAACACCCTGGATACATATTATAATACAAGTTTTATAAGTCAAAAATTGGCGCATGAGTTGTTTTGGGCACGACGAGCGTAGCGAGGATCCATCTTGGATATTGCTATAAATTCATTAGAAGAAAGCTTTCAGCAGCTCCAAAACTACAATAATGTGTTATGTTTCTGTATGATATTAATAGCAATATTAATAACAAAGAAAAATGAAAAATGTCAAAATTTCCAGCTGTTTTTAACAGATGGAAATAATCGAGATGGTGATGGACTACAGCTTCACCAAGAGCTCAGAGTTATTATCTTCACAAGTCACCCCTGGAAGTTCACCAACTGATTTACTAAATCGAGAACTTTCCGAATCCATTTGTGGTGTTGCGTATTTTATTAACAATGCCCTTAACCGTCGCTTCAGAGGAACGAAGTTTTTCTAAATTATAATTAGTAAGAACTTATTAGAAGTTGTCAATGTCACAAGATCGCGTGGTTGCGCTGGCGATGTTGTCGATCGAGTTCGATATATTAAACGAAATTGATCATGAATTAATTATTATTAAAGAGTTTGCCGACACTAAGGCTCAAAAAGTAAATTCATGTTAACTATAGTTCATTATTTATATGTCCTTATTAACCACGGTGTCTTTATTTTTCAACTTTTATTTTTTCTGCTGGATTTTTGATTTTGTCCCTTTATATCCATACTTAATTCTAGTGAAATTTTAGATCGATAGATACATATCAACACGTGCCACTAAGTGCTGAAAATCGAGAATAAGTATAATAATATTTTAAAGAAAATAATATAAAACTTTTTTATTAGGTTTTACTACAATAACTTTACATGCCACAGATATTAACTTACACTAGATATCAGAGTATTTCTTGTATTTTTAAGTGGATATTTTTTTAGATTAAGCTAATAACTGTGTAAATTTTGTTATAATACAAACCCAAAACCGTTTCTTATATTATAGTATTTAACTTTTTCTCGATATGTTATGATCGAACTCAAACTATGGATATAAAAGAACAAACTGAGGGGCTACCGCAAAAAAATAAAAGCTTAAGTACAAGGACCACCCTAATATTTAGTTTTATAGTCAAGTGATTGTAGTTATTTAGAAAAATATAATATACATATTCTAATATATTCCTTATATAAACTTGGTGTAATAAATGTTTATGTTATAATATGACGAAGTATTTTATAAATTGAAAGTAGACAGCAAATAATTTGTTTGTAGTTCTTTTAACTAGTTAGTAGTTAGGGCGCCAAAGACGGTACTTGCCCGGTCCAGATAATTCCCTTCCACCGGCCCTGATTGCGTATGCGTACAAGAATCCCCAATTGTTTTGACTGATCGAACGAACCTATTGGATTACTCTAAGAATTATTTCTCTGGCGCATGCGCACGATTACGTTTACCTACGATAACCACAATAAACGTCAAATTCGATAAAACATAACCTCGAATTATAACCGAATTAAGTACCTACACGTACAAGTGAAAAAAATATTGCTTAAAGAAAAATTTCATTTGAACTGTGGATTTTGATTTGCTTATTACGATTGGATTTTGGTTTGTGACAATTTATTATATATTTATAGTATTATAATATATATGTATTCACAGCTTCTACTTGGCTTAAATAAGGAAGTTGGGTATTTGTTACAAATGGACAATTTGAAAACAAACTGGGATTTTTACAAGATTTTGCGAGATTCTACTCACGGGCTAGGAGAGTATGAGGTTTTAAAAGAAGAAATTTTAGACCGTTTAAATAAACCAAACTTTCCTCAAGCTCAGTTAAATGACCTCACCGCTAGGTTGCGCAAATTTTGTTGTACATTGACAAAGAAGTAGCAAAACTCTACTCGCAATGCTAGCAGATTTGAAAAAACTAATGAACATTGGCAGAAAAAAGAATTTTCTTTCCCAGATTTTATGTTGCATGAAAGCGATAGTGCTGAACATAGTGACAGGTTAAAACCATTTTCATTATGTTCAGACAGGCATAAAGCTAGAAGAACTGAAGCAATGAGATCGCAATATACAGGCGAGGAACTACTGTATGGTGCAAAATTGAAATTACGGGAAGAGGGACTTACCAAGTTGTCTGAACTTTTAAATTTTTTAATTGAAAATCCTGACAAAGCCGAGATATTTTTAAATTTTCGTGACAGTGAGCCAAGAAAAGCATTTAATATATTAGACATTGGTAATATAATATGTTATTACTGTAATATTTTTAAAATCGGTTGGGTAATGACTGAGAAAAATGGATGTCCAGTGTGGCCCATTCACTCGTTCCACTGTGCGGCGCCATCACTAAGCGGCCGCGGCGGCTGAACGGCCAGATACAAATACATGTATTTACGCTTAGAGCTGAGTTTCCAGCGCTTTCACTCAGTACAAAGCGTAAATACATGTATTTGTATCTGACCGTTCAGCCGCCGCGGCCGCTTAGTCTCGGCGCCGGCAGCGCAAGCAGCTTTGGCTGGAACGGCTGAATGTCCCCAATTTTTAGTTTTTTTTATGTGGAGTAGTGCCGGTGGTTTTCAGTGGACTTTTTCCTTTTAATTATTTTTTACCAAATTTAAAATCAATCAAAATCAGTTCGACTAAATTAAAAAAAAAACTGAAAAACCATTTTTCTATGTAATACAATCATGAACGCAGACTCAGTATGTTGTTTGTCGCCAAAATTTAATATAGAATTTGGTCAATCGCGACTGACTAAATGGTTAAGTATATAAGTACAGCAGTTGTGTTTTCTATGGAATATAGAGTCGATTCTTCATTATTTGTATTTCCACATAAAAGTTAATGAGTTTTTCACTATTTCACTACCAACTAAATACAGGGCCGGCCCTAGGGGGGGCGAAGTCGGGCGCCGGGTGGTTTAGGGCGCCACCGGCGCCCTACCTTTTATACAAGATATGACGAAATTTATATCACCCTTTCTAAAATTCATAAATAGCACCCCATTAAAATTTAAGAGGCAGAAAGACAGAGATATTTAGTTTAAGAATCAGAAGTATTATAAGCCTCATTGTAAAAAAAAAACTAAAATTTACTACAAAATCAAACAATTAATGAATCGCTGGGCGTTTATCGCCCTTTGCGCCCACCAGTACACTAATAAAAACATATTTAAGATCTACAATGTCTCAAGACTGACATCCGAGTTTTAGTACATAGTGACTCTGATGTAGTGACAGTGTTTCACACCAGTTTTAGTACAAAAAATCCAATACTATTACCTTTTTGTCAGTATTCTAAGGTCTCCGCAAATTTCATTAGAGCCTGCTTCCCGTAAAAGGCGCCATAACGTGCACGTTCGCGGTTTTCTGCAATTTACCGTAAACATATTACAATTTTTCTTTTTTGCTTCTCAAAAATTCGTACATAATTAATTCTTTTTTACATTTTCTTAAATGCAGTGGATCTTAAATTAAACTGCAAGCGCCCCAATATAGGAGTTTAAGAACCACAGTAGGTACAGTGAGCGCGTAAACAAAATCTCTAAAACGGTTTGGTATTTGAAAACATCCTCGGACTTGTCGATCTTTAACACGTCGATTAATATTTACATCAAATTTAATTTCCGATCTTCAATTGTTTTCGACTTTTGACGTCATCGACATTTTTTTAAAATTACAACCCCATATTTTTGATACTGACATTTATAGATCTGTTAATTGGCTTAAAGGTAAATCACCAAATTTAACGTCTTACATAAGCAAAAAGAAAATTAGGGTAGTATTGATAACTTCTGTTTGTTTATGGAAAGTGAATATACGTTTTCTATTGAATTATATGCACTAAATGCAAATCTAAGGTCAAAAGATGCACGTCAACTTATTTCGGTATTTGAGGTTTCTTTTATGAGGCTGTACGTTCCCTTACTTAAAGCACTTCTGTAAATGTTTCAAAAATATTTGGGATTGCAGGTAAAAGTGCAAAGATTAAGGGTTACTATGACACGATTTTGAGATTTCTAGGACAATGGTTTCAGCTGGGATAAATTTGTAAAATTTACCAAAACGTTTTGACACTTTGACCCCACCTTTTTCGAAAATCTTTCGCGGTAGAAAATTTTGGAGTCCAGATTCCTTTTCAGGGCAACTAATTCTACCTAAAACGCAATCTAATATTCAATTCACAAAAGGTAATTTCCCTAATGTTATCAATATTTTAAAATTTTCAATTCTTATTTTCTAAAATTTTCTTATGTATGACTTTTTATTTAAATCATTTCCGCTCTCATTTAGGCCCGCTCCTACCAACTCTCTGACATCTCTCTGTTAGCTTGCCAAGGGAATTAAGGTGAAACTTAGCAACGCTACTCTCGGTTAGTCGCGATCGGTGCAGCGGTACTACGCGTGAATATTTTCATGATACCAGTCAAGAAAAATAGGTTGCTAAGTTTCGTCTTAATTCCTATCAGTGGTCAAAAATCGAAGTGTAGCAGTTAAGCGTTCATGGATATATGAGTTCTCGTTTGTGAATCATGTTTCTCAATTTGTGGCGCTATCAACGCATTTTATTCCACTGAAGAATATTTTATTTTTATCAAAGTCACACGATTACTGTCCAGATTAAACGGGATATTGTCCCAAACAAGTGGAGTAAATTTGTGTTATTTCTTCGGTTTTGTTTTTGGTCTTTAGGATTTATCCACAATAAGCTGCTGTACCGATTAACCGGTGTTCCGATTAAGCGGAATGGACTGTATATTAAAACCCAACACTTTTTCCTCTTCTTTTTTGCTAATTTGAATGTACTATTTGCAAGGCGCTAAAAATCTAGATTTTTCAGCTCTTACCCATCTTAGTAAAGTTATCGTCGATAAAAAGACACGGAACGTTAATTTCGGACATTAATAAAAGTAGTTCCGAATTATGTTTGTAGTGTTGTAATAAACGCTTTGTCAGTTGACATAACCGCTGTTTTATTTTTTTGTTCTCACAACGAAAAATGTTCTATTTGTAGTTTTGAAAGGGGCGCTTACTACACTCCGCCCGAGGGCGCCGAGGAGGCTAGGGCCGGCACTGACTAAATACGCTAATATGTTGTTATAAATGAAATGAAAATATCTCAGTTTAATTTTTTTGTAGATACGGCTAGTTCATTTTTGTAAGATGGTAGACTTTTCTCCGATAGCAAATATTATGTTTATGGCTGGTATCTGAAATTCTGGACATATAAATAGCATTTTCAAAAGACGGGACAAAATTCGGGACGCTTTATCATTTGGGACAAGTGGTCAAAATTCGGGACTGCCTGCTCAAATAGGGACCCTACTTTATACACATGATTTCAATAAAAGTGTTTCAACGGCGGTGCAGGTTTTGTTTTTAATCACCTGTACAGTATTATTTTAAATACTTATATTTTTTCTTTTTGTTTGTTTTGTTTCATTTTGGTGGTGGTCCCTGGGCTGCGGCCCAGTCAGCCCTCCCTTAAATCCGGCGCTGGTGCGCGGTACGGGTCAACTAAACTATGTAGTACGAATATCCTATCCTTATTATGATACCCGGATAGTTCAGGATTGAAAAAAACAAACATCGTGTCATATAGGGGTTATTTATTATGAACGAAATAATTAATCAATCATTTTGTGCACCGAAAGAAGTATATTGAGTAGTTTTTTTACGGTATTGGCGTCGGATGTTTTATTTTAAAATTATCTCAAAAGTTTTAAACTCGAGTTGCAAATTTTACACAGCTTGTATAAAATATGTACCCAAACATTATTTTGTTGGCCATATTTTGCGTATTCTATATATTCTCCAAATAAAGATGAAACTGTTAGCTTGAATAATAACCAAGATAATGTAAAACAACCGGCAAAAATCAAGAAAAATGAGGTAAAATTAATGCATTTCGATATAGCAATACCTGATAAAAAGTTGATGTTTGATACGTGGAAACAAAAAAAAAACAAAACCAATATCAGTAAGAAAGATATGATATAATCCCCAAAATATAATCCTCCACTGTAATGCGTATATTAAAAATCTGATGTGGCCAGGCACATGACTTTATCATACAAAATATAAAATTAATAGTTTAGCTGCATGAGAATCTTTTTGGTTGAGATAAATCGTGTCTGCATTAAAATTAAACTAGTTAGTCAGGATTTGACAGATATTTGATAGTCAATAGTATCAATAGTAGGTATTGTCAAAGCATCAGCATTTGACACTACCTACTCTCATCAGAATAATAGTTATTTATCTCACAAATGCCGAAAGTACGGAATAGCGCGACGAGCGGTGATGCGGCGCCTCACCGATGGCGGAGCGTCGTCGTCGCATGTGAGCGAGTCGCGCTATGTAGTTTTCGGCAGGGTGACATCAACGGTTTTTGTGTTGCTTTTTGAGAAAAACGTATTTGAAAAAAATCAAACATGGTTATATTTCTGTATAGGAAATGTTAGGTTGATGCCACTTCTACAAAACGTCAAGTTTAAAAAGCTAATTCAAATTCTGACAGATTTATATTCGTTCATGACACTGTAGATGTCACATCCGAACCAACATACTAAAATATAACTACACTCATCGCTATACTTTATTTACGATTTTCTCAATTTATCGTTTTTGCAAATAGATATAACAACGGGTTGGCATTTCTTATCAACAAACAAGCAAATTGGTGATCTTATTTTATTTGAATTATTATATTATATATAGTATATTATATTATATTATATTATATTATATATAGTATATTATGTACGTTGCCGCACTAGAGCAGCAACGTTCCATAGCGGTTCTCCAACCTCTGATGAAATCAGCTGTTTTTGAGTCTGACAGCCATAGACATTTCTGTGGTGACAGCACAAAAAAATATTTGTCAAATCCAGGCTACTATGTCGTTTCATATCAATGCAGATGCGTTCGATCTCGATCAAATAGAATTTGCTCTTGAAGCTAAACTATTAATTTTAGCAAAAAATATCATAGGCATAAATTATTCAAAATTTCCTCTACTTTAATTTATTATTTAACTATTTTGACGAAATTACAGAAATTGCTGCTCATTTGCAAAATCCTTGAAAAACGCTTAGAGGAAACAGCCAGTTCCTTTGGACCCTTTTGAACCAAAATCTTTTCAGCTCTAAGTTTGGTCATAAAACTTCTAAATATGAACTTTCCTCCCGCTACAAAGGTAGCGGGACCGTAGCGGTAGTTTCTCCGGAACCGTCGTCACAAAAATCGGGTACACACCTACACACATTGTTGTGGCATAGTATAAAACATTTTGTTATCGTTGTTATGTATAGTTTTCACTTCCTGGACATCTTGCTTCCTTACATTGATTGTCCAAACACACACACACACACACACACACACACACACACACACACACACACACACACACACACACACACACACACACACACACACACACACACACACGCACACGCACACGCACACGCACACGCACACGCACACGCACACGCACACGCACACGCACACGCACACGCACACGCACACGCACACGCACACACACACACACACACACACACACACACACACACACACACACACACACCGACATTTTTTTGTACCTTGTTCAAAAATGTTCAGGGGACCCATAAAGACCTATTTCCGCTAAAATCTCAATTTTTTTTTTCGGCACGATTACAATAGGTACTTCATCATACTGCGTATGATAAAGTAAAAATTAATAACGTGTTCCAGGATTTTTTGAAATAACAAAGCTTCTCAGTGATATTCTCATTTTTCCATACTATGTTTCGATTTAAAATACAAAGGTTTATATCAACTTCCGGTAGACCGGAAGTGGCAGTAACTTGAGAGTAATAAATGAGTAGGGGACAATCTGACTAATCTATATCTGACATTTTTTGGTTAAATTAATAGTTTAGCTGTATGAGCAAATTCTATTTGATCGAGATCGGTCGTGTCTGCATTAATATAAAACTAGTTAGCCAGGATTTCACAGATATTTTCATTCTAATGACAGTAGGCAGTGTCAAATGCTGTTGTTTTGACAATACCTACTGTCAATAGTATCAACATATCTGTCAAATTCTGGTTAACTAGTATTATTTTAATGCAGACATGACCAATCTGGATCATAGAATAAATAATGTTATATATATAGTATGATAAAATCATGTGCCTGGCCACATGACAACGGACACAGACAAAGGCCGGAAACACCTTCCATCTATACACTAGAAACCCTCTATCCCGCTCCAACGCTAAAAATGTGACGTGTCACAAACAATGACTCATAATTTTTTAACATTGGCCAGCACTTTTTATTTCATTTTAGAATTACGGCCAGATCACCTCTTATATCACCAAGAGCGGCAATGTCTGCAGACAACATCACATACTTGGACGACGAATACCCACCTTTTCATAACAGTGATGTATGGACAAATCCGGAACAACAAGACAAAAAGGTTGTTAATGTTTTTCTTTCAAAATTAAAGACATAAATCCCAGCAACATGTATCTAATAAGTACATTGTAACTTCTAGAATACTGACTCGTTGCCGCCAGCACTTCAAAAAGAACTCAACAAACGACGCATAGGCCTCCCAGTCATGAAATTAGGGCCACCTAAGTCTTCAGACTCAGAAAAAACGGAGAATTCATACGAAGCTCTACCACAAGTTTCATTGCAAGGATTCAAGATGTTCACGAAGCCAAAAAAACGTCGAGAGCTCTTTGGGAGTTTAATAGATTTACGATCTCCTGAATAATAGCAAAAAAAAAGAAAGGGAGAATTGTTGAATGTAAATAAATTGGAGTACTGTAAATTTTGCTAAATAGGTCTGCAGAGATAAACAATTGTAGAAACAAAAAAAGATGTTTATTTATGTTGTTTATACACAAATTAAATAGACTTTAACACTTACTGAGGAACTTGGTTGTTTTCTTGATTGTTCCTCTCCCATTTTTTATTGATTTATTGTATTATTTACGGGTTTAGATAACAATAATTACAGCTCATCGCGGAATGGCACGCAGGATAGGTTGCCAACAGCGGCTATCGTCAGTGGGCTGCCAGCCAGTTTCTTAGCGGCCTGTAAGATTATTAAAAAAAATAAATAAAAATTAAGAGACATTTTAGTGTAATACATATAAGTACAACGGCTTTTATGATCAGAAACATTAAGGGCACGGACACATATCGAGCGTATAGCGCAGCGCAAAGCGTAGCGTAAAAGGTTCCGACACGCGCGAACATATAAAAAACGGGTCGGAATCTTTTACCCTTAATAGTTTTCGGGTTATGCCACGCCAAAGAGTTGATCTTAATATACGTCAACACCAACTGGGGCGCGCGCTCAGAGCGGCGCATCCTAGCCAAGCGCAATTTGTGTCAATATTTGTTGAAGCTGAACTTACAGCAGGTGCATTTCTGATATACCAACCATTTATAGGTGAGAATTCACAGAGCTACAACTTACCGCTTGAACATCGGCATCAGAAATGCCGCTTACAGCATCCACCATTTCGCAGGGGGACTTAACACCAGCACATAGAATAGCCTGCTGTCCCATATTTGCGATAGTACGGGATCCACTCTCAGAAGATGTCAAGATGTCAGCAATCAAACGGTTCTTTCCTAAATAAAAAAAAAGATCATGAAAATAACTCGGAAGAAAAAATAAATTACAAACCTCTCTTAATATCATTGGCCGAAACATTTCCAGACTTCAATGCGCTCACAACACCAGGCACCAATTTTCCGGCAAGGTTTGTAGGAGCAGCCAAGAGCACCCCAAAGAGCCCCGTATCGGAATAACTTGTGTTGATCGCTGCAATGGAATGCGGCTCGCTGATATCCCCGATCGCTTTTCTAAATAACGAGCTACTTTCGCTTCCATACTTTGTGGCGGGTCCTGTGCCCATTGCTCCCTGCAAGACGGCAAACGCCAAGCCTTCTTTCTTGCCATAGGCAGCACCCTCTCCCGCAATAGCGATGTAAGCCATGTCTCCGCCCTTGTCGGAGCGAATTTCACCGCCCTTGTATGGTGACGCGCCATAATCATCGGCACCTCCCTCCAGGCTGAGCTCTTGGGCGATCGATTCTAAAGTAGCATGATCGATGCCAACACCTATTACTGCGCAACGATTTGCTGAAAAGTTGCGCTTCACATAGTGCTGGAGTGTTTCGCTGTTGATACGTCCAATGTTGTACTTGGCGATGTAGAGAGAATTGCCAAGCCCCTTGCGGAATGCGGCTTTGTGAAGGAGATCGATTGCGCGCCACTGCAAAAAGTACTCTACTATAAAATAATATAAATAATATTATAATTACAGAATAAGTTTAGTAAAATAAATATATTATATTGCAAAAACAAAATTTATGACCAAATAAATTTCACATAACAGCAAAAAGAACATATCTAATTTATGAAATCACTGTTCCAGGCTGTTGAAACTTACAAAGACTTTCCCATTCTGTTAGGGTACTTTATCACGCGAGCGTCTTCACAAGCCTTGTAGATGGCCATAGCGGTATATTATTATGAAGAATCTAAATTTTTTCATTAAGGGTAGTTTTCAGGGCACTGTGGGGGTGAGTTTGGGGCAGCAAATCCACATGCATGATAAGTCAAATTCTTCCTTGGAAAGTCCTCTACAAGTCCTATAACTTTAGTCTTAAGTTTTCCAAAACCCCAAACATATATATATATTCGAAAAATACCAAAAAAACACCAAAACACCATTAAGAATCAAAATTTTGAAGAAAATAAAATACGTGTCCACTTTTTTTTGGATTTGGAAACGATTTGGGGGGATCGTTGCCTTCTAAATAAAAATAGCCAATTTGAACCACCCTATTGTACATGCATTGTACGTAATGTAGTGTTTAACAAGTTGTGGATGGCCAGATAAGGGAAGCTAAGATTGCCAATTCTTGCTTTTCTACTAATGTATTTAAATTAAATTTTGATTGAATTTTAGAACTTTCTAATACATTTGTATATGCTTATTAAATGTATAGTATCTGATAAGGTTGTTATCTCATAAGTACAAACGCACTCGTAGAAGTGGCGTCTTATATAAAATGCAGAAAAGTGGTAAAACTGTCGAAGAGGCTGAGAAGACTAAGAAAGGTCTATGCTTAGAGTTGTGTAATGGAACAGTTAGACTTAAGCAAACACATAATTCTTATTATCAGGTATAAAACGACAATAATGTCTACTATAACTATAAACGTGTTTTCCATTTTCTATTCAAGGGAAATTAAACATCACAAAGAGAGATTTGTGTTTCTTCATTGTATACATCCATAATGCATATCCGCTGCATAAAGAGTAAGTGAAAAGAGACATTGACTTTTGGTGTGGTAAAATGTTGTCCAAATGAACAACTCTGTAAACACTGCATTGTACCAGAACTTATTATGGGCAACATTAAAAAAGGGCACCGATGCCTTGATCAGCCATATATTTGCGAAGCAGAAATAAAACGCAAACAAAAAGTGTTCATAATCTGCAGATCAGAAGATAAATACCGAATTGAGTAAGTCAAAAAACTATATTTAATTTTGCGCTACTTTGTGGTATAATGCGTCACGATAATTTGTCACAAATTTCTTTACGTTTATTATGAAATTTTGTTCCTTTGTCGTTAGGCGATGTCTGGTCCAAATGTACTGTTTGAATTTATATTATTTCCAACACAAAAATGCAATTTGGTGATCCCCGCTTTAGGGGCCCGTTTAAACTTTTATTACTTTATAGTAATATTTTACTATTTGTGGTAAATTGCACTACTATTATTTAATTCAGGGTACAAGTATCTCACGAACTGATTTATGAACGTTTACGATGACATTTAACTTCACTCTGAAAGATGTGTTGTTCAGTGATGTCTGGTCGCAATGTTCGTTTCTTTCTGACTTCCACAATTAAAATCAATTAGGGGGCCCTCGAAGCGGGCCGCCTGGTCCTTAACAACTTTGTGATAAACTGCACTTATATTATTTAATTCAGATACAAGTGTATCACCAATTACATTATGAACGTTGACGATGAAACGTTGCCTGCCGCATCCGGCTTGGATTCGGACTCCTCAAATACGAGTACGATCGCGGACGCGTTGCGGCTTTTCGCTATTTGTTGAGAAAGTGGTATTTATGTTCGTTGAGGAGGGTCAATAATTAATATTATCGATATTTAGACGCTTGTTCACTGGTATCTCATAATATCCATGTGCGTTTCGAGTATTGTATAATCTTTTTTTGTAAGTGTGAATAACAACAGCCGAAAATTATTATTTTCTTTTTTTTGTGTAAATTCACTTTCAAAAAGTATGTTTCGCTAAAAACTACAAAAATAACTGCTGAGACGCGCACGCCACTAGTTGTGCAGTTTCATAGCGTCGCACAGTGGTCATTTTGTCGAATCTAGGAATTAATAATTCGAATTATCGTGATGTTGCGGATAACTGTGATAATTATTTTTTTGGAAAGCTAATTAGCTGAGTAGGCTGTCATATAAATATTTTGATCAAATTCCTACGGATATGTCTGTTACGTGCCGTTTTATCCGGTCTAACCTTCTCCTTGATTTATTGAAATGTTGTGCTCGCACAATAAAAATCGTTATTGAAATTCTATACAACTTGAGTTATTTTACTTATTGGCTATTGTTTGAGCAACGTTTGTACTGATGCTTTTAATTACTAAATTCATCAAATATTGTATTGTGATTTAATAAAACTCTTCGGAAATCCCATGTATTAACTTTAAGGTTTCCCTTACACAAAATGGACTGCCAATGTGTAGATACGTGTAGGTATGCGACAATTTTTTTTCTGTGTATGCCTAGATATGTCGTGCTTCAGTGACGGTAATTTTATTAAGTTTATGTCGTTCAATAAAAATGACCGGTTCGAAATAGGAAGCGAACAAATGATAAGCAAACAAAATAATGTATGTTCTTTGACTTCCATCATAACGAAAAATGCTGCGAAATATTGGTTAAGGAAACAAAAAATTCCATTAACTTTACTTTATTAGTAAAAGTACAGTCCAATTTTTGCACATATAAATATATTCATTTTATGTATGTTAGATGTGTTCAACTGTTTTCCGGGACCCACGGTTTTTGGTCTTTCGAACGACTGACGAATTTTTTGCTGGTCTTGGGTGTGAACCCTAAACCTCCTAGTCAGTAGACCAACGTTCTACTACTAGAGCCATTAGCCCCTATAACCATAAGACCCAGTTCTGCCTCTCCTAAAACGCGTTTTTAACTAAAAACGTTATTTATTGTTGAAAGTTCATGAAATTTTCAGTAGGTATAACTTCGTAGATAAATAACGAGTTGGGCAGGATGAAAAATAATTTTTTGGAAAGTTAATTATTTAAATTAATTATACTTCTACATCTTTGGTTTTGTTTAAACATCTAGCCCAACTCATACAAAAATAGATACAAAAATAGATTTTTTATTTAAGTATGTAACCGCCGCTTTGCCGCCACCCGATCGTGGACCCGATGGCATCCGAGCACGCTAGTTGAATGGTCGCTGCGAGCCACCTAACGTCGTCGTGTCGGTCGATCCCCTTTGAATTATCAAATACGTTGTTATTAGAAGAAGTTTTGAGTTATTATATCATTACGTGAAAGTGTTACGTGTGTTATTTCAGCCTTACCAAGACTTCCGAGGCCTTAAGCCTAAATAACCTGCTACAGATTTGGCTTCCCAACGTGCGACGATTAAGGTTAGGTTGGTGACGCTACCCAGTGCGATTGAGTTTATAGTGCGTACCGCGTACCGTACAGTTACTCGCGCCGCCGCTAGGTGTGTCCAGCGCTGTCGCCCATCGACCGTGTTTGCGCGAAGCTTTCCGTTGCGTTCCCCGGGAATTGAATAATTCTACGCGAGAGTGGCGAGTTTTGTTTACGAATGCGAACATTGGTGTTTTAGGCGCGCGTTTACTGTTGCCGTACGTTGTTTTAGTTTCGTTTGGTGTTCGCGAGTGCGAAGTAATAGCCGAAACGTCCACATATAACTTAAGACGGGGGAAAATGCCCAAAGGTGACACAGAAACGTCCCGGCAAGGGACGCCACCACCAATGGTTTCCATGACGTCAGATCAGCTGAAACAAATGTTGCTAACCGTGCAAGAAGGTCAAATGCAGCTGATGAATGATTTGCTTAAAGGAGTACTACCCTCAAGTAAACAAGGAAATTTTGTGGGATGCACAGCTCGTTTTGATGGAGAAACAGAAAGCAACGTAGATGCATTTATCGATGCGATTTCGATATATAAAGATTGCGCACAGGTAAGCGATGAAAATGCTTTGAAAGGTTTCCCTATGCTACTTCTTGGTCAAGCTGGTATTTATTGGCAAGGTATTAGGAATACTATAGCTACTTGGGATGACGCAATTGGTGCTTTTCGTGCGGCGTTCTCGGTAAAGTTGCCTCCGTATAAAGTTTATCAAGAGATATTCAGGCAAGAACAAGACAAAGCCGAGCGTACTGAAGTATTTGTTTGTAGGATTCGAGCGCTATTTGCCCAATTACCAGAAATGTTTTCTGAGAAAACTCAGCTAGATATGTTGTACGGAAATTTGAACCATAAGATACGAAATCGACTGACCCGAGAGAGTGTTGGAAGTTTCAAGGAGTTATTGGAAAAAGCACGAAGTATTGAACAATCTTTGGACGAAAGGGAGAATGACAAAAGAAAATATACCAAGGTTAGTGAAGATAAGGAGAAAGGTCGTAAAGCAAAGTGCAACTATTGTAAAATTTTTGGACATTTAGTTGCTGATTGCCCTGTTCTAAAGAAAAAAGGTGAAAAGAAACCGTATGTAGATTCAGCCTCGGTTCAACCTCATGCCAGTACTACTCGTTCGGAGATTAAATGTTACGGATGCGGAATGAATGGCTATATTCGTTCAAAATGCCCTCAGTGTAGTCCATATAACATTGTAGTACCAGGATTGAAGACCGAAAATGCGAAAGCCATAGAATTCGACGATGAGGAATTTTATGCTACAGATTCAGGCAAATGTCAACGACCTATTCTAAGAATTGAGGTATGTGGATTTAGAGGTACGGCGTACGCTGACACCGGTGCATCAAAAAGCATAATGAGTCGAAGCCTATTTGACAAAATTAAAACCGTACATCCATATACGAAAGCCTGTGCATCTTTTCGCTTAGCCGATGGTAGTGCCTTTACCAAAGACATCATTAAGACGACAGTACCGGTTTGCATTAGCGGAAGAACAACAACGACAACTTTCATGCTTTTATCACCGGACCAAGATAGTAGAACGCTACTTGGAGCCGATTTCTTAACAGCAGCAGGCATAGTTCTTGACGTAGGTGAAAGAAAATGGTTCTTTAGAGACGACCCAACCCAGATTTACGAATTTGTTCAATCCAAGACAATGAACTCTGTTGTTGAAGACTTGGATGCTATCCAACTACGAAGCGATGAAGCTCAGTTACTGAGTGATGGTCAGCGACATCAGTTGGAGGAGTTACTGAACAATTATTCTATAATCTTTGCAGCAGGGGGAGACCCAACGGACTTTGCTGAACACACTATTGATGTTTTACCAGGGCAGAAACCTATCGCCATGCCGCCTTATCGAGTACCGGAACCTAAGAAGGAAACGTTGAAGAAGGAAATTGACAGATTGTTGAGGGACGACATTATCGAGGAATGTGAGAGCCCTTGGGCTGCACCTACGGTCATGGTACCCAAGAAAAACGGGGCTGTGCGTTTGTGCGGTGATTATCGGCAGTTGAACTCAGTGACCATTGGCGATAAGTATCCTATGCCAGTGATTGAGGAGTTGCTTCACGCTGCCAAATCAACGAACTTCATGTCCACTTTGGACCTACAGGCGGGATACCACCAGGTTAAAGTGCGCGCTACCGACAAAGATAAAACCGCGTTTACTACACCGTTCGGCACATACCGGTATAAACGGATGAGTTTTGGACTTAAGAACGCGCCCGCGACTTTTCAGCGATTGATGGATCGGTTTAGAAACGGACTGCCCGGTGTCCATCTTTTAGCATATTTAGACGACTTGATAGTGATTTCGGATAGTTTTGAGTGCCACCTAAAGGACTTAGAATTGATATTCGATCGTTTGCGAACATTTAAATTGCGTGTCAACCGCGAAAAGACAATATTCGTGTGTGATTCGGTCAGATATTTGGGACATGTCATAACGCCTGCTGGGATAACCACCAATCCAGACAAAATCAGTGCCATTGCGGAAATGCCAACCCCACGGAATGTGAAGCAGCTACAATCTTTCCTGCAGACTTGCGCATGGTATCGCCGTTTCGTGCCCAGGTTCTCCGAAGTTGCCCGACCTCTCACCGATCTACTGAAAAAGAATCAATCCTGGTGTTGGACCGAATCGCAACAAGGGGCCTTTAGTAAATTGAAGACAGCCCTGACCACTTCACCTATTTTGCGACAGGTAGATTACAATATACCTTTTATTTTGAACACAGATGCTAGCGCGTATGCCATTGGTGCCGTTTTGCTGCAAGGAGAAGGAGCCGATGAACGACCTCTGGAATATGCGAGTCGCCTACTGACCGCCAAGTTTGTACCAAGACGAGATGGACCCTACCAGATACACCGAGAGGTTACTCCGGTGACCTATGAGATCGTGAATCCCAGAAACCCAACAGAAATACTAGGTAGGTACCACGTATCTGATTTAACCCCTTTTGTTGGAACCGCAGAAACTGAACCTGTGGTGCCAAAACGATCCCGTGGAAGACCCCGGAAACAACTTGTGGGTGCTGGTTCCAATCCGGAGACCGTGACCGGAACCAGAGGGGGAGAGATGTAACCGCCGCTTTGCCGCCACCCGATCGTGGACCCGATGGCATCCGAGCACGCTAGTTGAATGGTCGCTGCGAGCCACCTAACGTCGTCGTGTCGGTCGATCCCCTTTGAATTATCAAATACGTTGTTATTAGAAGAAGTTTTGAGTTATTATATCATTACGTGAAAGTGTTACGTGTGTTATTTCAGCCTTACCAAGACTTCCGAGGCCTTAAGCCTAAATAACCTGCTACAAGTACAATTTTAACCCAAACATTATATTTGCGACAATAAAGCGTAATGGCCAGAAATGTACTTATTTGCCTTACTTTAAACACCGCCTATAACTGGTGGTACAGATTGACGTTAGTGGGGGACAGGCTGACCACTCCCAGGAAAAAAAAGCGTCGAGACAAAATATTTCATGTCGGAGTTGCGATGTTTTTAGGACGGAACCTTAATGTTACAGATAACTCTCTGATAATGTCATTATCGGAATGAGTCGGAAATGGATCATAGATCTATTACAAGAGCCGCAAATATTTTTTCATTCACATTTGACGTCACAAGCTGTCAATTAGTGATTTTAAAATAAAAATTGAAATATATTAAATTATTCAAAATATTCTAAATAATACAAAACAAATATACTAAAAGCACTGGTCGTGACGTAAAAAAATTAATTTATTTATTAAAAAAATATTTTTTTTTTCATTTGATCTTCCAAATAAGACCAGGTATGAATAAATAATAATTTAAAAACTCATGAAAAGTTGATATTTGAGGAATAAATAACGTTTAAAAGCATTTTAATTGCGTTGATTTCGTAGCCTGATTACACCCACACTCTGTACACATACGTTGCTTAATTTGGTTCACCACATAGCCCAAACATTCCCGATAAACAATCAATTTTCAAAATCAAAGATATCATAAAAATGTACAAGGTACAGAAATATTAAATGAGCGCTATTTATTATTCGCTAGATTCGTCAAAATGACCACTGTGCGTCGCGTCGTCCAGCGTTTGCGGCTAGCCACGACAAAATCCAGTTCACACTAGTAAAAACCATCACAAATCTCACCAGATATTTTACCGGTTAATAAAATTGAATTATACAAACAATTTGTTTATCTACTACTCATATACAGTGTGTTGATTTCAAAAGTATCCACCCTTAATAACTCTTGACTTGGTGCGATTACTGCTTTGAATGGAAACACGTCGATTTAGATATCGAGGGGGAAGTTCAAACATGGCACCTAGAGAATTTTAGATTTCATCCCTTCACACCCCGGCCACCCCACTTTGTACACCCCCTACCTTGTGTACATCATTTGAAATGGCATAAAATTCTCTACTCAACCATGATAAAAAAATGAAATCGATTGATTGGTTCTAAAGATAGACTAGAAAATGGCCACCATTAGGTATTTGCCTTCGCCAAGACTTCGAAAACAGAATGTATTTTTGTCTAGCAAATAATGGTGGCCATTTCGAACATGCCATAAAATAATTTCTTATTTCTTATTTTATTATTTCTTGTGACTGTAATTTAATTCAACAGTGTATCCAATCCCCAATGTTTCGCTAATAATAATTTAATTTCATACCTTCCATCTTCTGTGTAGTCTATCTTAAGAACCAATCGATCGATCTTATGTTTTTGTCACAATTTTTATCACAAATTTCAAATGATATATCACAAGGCAGGGGGTGTCATTTGAAAGTTCGAAGTGGGTGGCTGGGGGGCGAAGGGATGAAACCTAAACTTCTTTAGATGCCATTTTTGAACTTCCCCTTCATTATTCTAGTCAATCTTAAGAATAGAGGTTGAGTAGAGAATTTTATGCCCTTTCAACTGATGTATCACAAGGTAGGGGTGCTATTTGAAATTTCAAAGTGGGGTGGCAGGGGGGTGAAGGGATGAAACATAAAATTGTCTAGGTACCATTTTTGAACTTCCCCCTCGATATCTGAATCGACGTGTTTCCACTCAAAGCAATAATCGCATCAGGTGAAGAGTTATTAAGGGTTGTGTTATTTCATACCTTACATCTTCTGTGTAGTCTATCTTAAGAACCATCGATCGGTTTCATTTTTTTACAATGGTTGAGTAGAGAATTTTGTGCCCTTTCAAATGATGTATCACAAGGTAGGGGGTACCATTTTTTATACCCGCAGTATCTAAATCGACGTGTTTCCACTCAAAGTAATATTCGCATCAGGTCAAGAGTTATTATGGGTGGATACTTTTGAAATGAACACACTGTATAATAAGTTCATTGCATACGTATCTATAACCATTGTTTATGTAGCGTTGTGGAATAAAGATAGTTCGTTCAAATAATGACTTCATTATTTGAACGAACTGTCATCATTATACAGCACTAGTGTCAAAGTCTGTCAAAACCTACGTGGATGACAGTTATGTGACAGTTCGCTCGCCATCATTGACAAATACATTTAAAATATTTGATATAAAATGGAAATTGGAATTCGCGAGAAAATGCTCGGTGTTTTGTTAAATTATATGTTATCGATTATTGCATATTGACATTATTTATAGTCTCGAAAAAAAGGACCTATTCCTTTGTAAAATATATCCATTTTTACCGGGGCTAGAAGGGATAGCAAAAAAATTGTTCAAGCTGGTAAACAAAAATTCATAATTTTTTTATTTACTTGAAGTAAACATGAATAATGGTTTTTGTTAGAAGTCCAATTGATCATTTAATAAAATTATCTTGTGGTTTCTTTTATGCTTTTCTATCTCGTCTTGTTCTAATAGGTCTAATTTGTAGCTTTTCTTACAACTGTGAAGAAGTGTAGGTTTATTATATTTTTTACAATGACCTGTTGATTTTGTGCTGATAAATGTTAGAAGAAGTTCTGGATTTGTGTTTCGCCGTCTGTTTTGCAAACTTCCGGTTTGACCTACATAACCAGCATCACAATTAGAGCATTTGCCTGAGTAGACTCTCGACTCGTCCATAACTGATTTAGGGTTTTTGACATGTAAAACATTTTTTTGTTTTAAATTGACCTTATTGTAAGTGAATGGTTTATCTATCAAAGGTGCACTTGGCATTGATACATTTCAATCACACCATTACTTCAAGGGATACAACCATCAATATCTGATAAAGAGCCTTACTTTCAAATCAAAGCCAACCAATTGTAGAGTCTTTAAAGTAAACATTGATCAGATATATTCCGACACAGACACAAGTTCTTGGAGTGCTTCCGACTATGAGCCTTTAATTGTTTATTTATACTAAGCTGATCCAGAACGCTCCGGTTTTGCCCATAAAATCGCGCCCGTGACAACTTCTGTCCCACCAGTGACATGTCCAACTTAGTTTTCTTGTTATTGTAGTTAAGGGTCGGCACCAAACGACAAAAATTCTCTACACCGCTAAAAAAAAGGTGCTTTTTGGGTTGCGTACACGATGCAGTAATATCCTGATTTTATGCTAACGAATTGAAATCGTACATCAGCGTAACGTTGGATCACGTGACTAGACAAAGACGAATGGCTAAAAGTGGGATAGTAGACGTATTTATACTATGAAAAAGACTACAATTGTTTACATCTGTTTTCTCCTGTATCGTGAATATCGAATATCCAGATGATCCGTCCAGGGAACTCATGTTTAGTGTATTTTTTCTTGCCGAGAGCCGGCCAGACGTTTGATTTGAACCATTTTGCATAAATTGTAATTACATATCTTGATTAATAAAATGAAGTGAGCAAAAAAGTTGCATTTAGTATGGTATTTAGTTTATTTTATTGAGTAATTACTGTACCGATCGGTTGGTTATTAGTGTTATTACTTAGGTTGTATACCTATAGTTTTATCTTCAGGTATACGTATTACATTAGAACAAGTATGTAATAGTTATTACAACTGTTTGAAAGTAATAAAGTGTATATACGTAAGTCATTCATGTTGTTTTCGTCTGATTCGTCTGATGTGTTCTAGGATGATAGACACGTGTTGTTGTGTAGTGCTTGATTTATTTAATTTTGACCGTGAGTAATTTATTAAAATATTTGTATGTGCTTATCTGGATTAAGTTCTGTTTTTATATATTGTAGATTTGGGCTGAAGATGTCGTAAGACGAAACATGTACCCATTAAAATAACATAACCAAACAAAGGAAAAGAGGTTTTATTTACACATTTCCATTCCATTATATACGTAAGTATTAATTTTTCTCTAGTGTCCGACTTGGACACTAGAGAAAAATTAATATGCAATACGTTGGATAATAATGCCTGCTCAAAAAAAATCGTGATATACAATGACCATTTGGCATGGGCCAGACTTTTGTGTTAAGGTGCGTTCGCATTAGTGTTAATGGCAGTGGTAGCAGACGCCATTATAGTATTTCTAATGGAAACTTGCTAGTGACTCAAGTTTATGTACCTGCAAACTAATATGTGTCACTATCACGAAATGTGAGAAATACTATAATTTCGTATGCTACCACCGCCATTACCACCAATCGGAACACACCTTTATACCAAAATTTTTTTGTACTAGGTAATGTATGGGAACTTATAGGTAAGTACAAATATTATATGTATTCTACATACTTATGTATAATACATACATACTATTTAGCTTGAATAAATCGGCCAATTTCAAAACTATTAATTTGCCGAAATTTGGTCTGCAAATGTGAAAATAAATAATAAACAATAACATGTATTTGCTGGTGCTAACTTCATTGTGTAATTGTTTCATGCTCGGGATTGTACTCAACTCAAAAGAGGTATGTTCGATTGCTGGCCGCGCTCAGTTGTAATCTATTCAATCTGAGCGCAAATTTGAAATACTTCGTTCCTATTGGTTAGGCTCAGACGTCAAACGAGCAATCGAACTGCACTTTAGCCAACTGAGCGCTGCTCAGATTGAACAGAACTAAGCGCGGCCAGCAATCGAACACTACTAAGCACACCTATGCTAACTAGCATTCATAATTTTTATAACTTCTTTTCGAAGAAGCATTAAATTATGTTATGTAACATTCGAAACTTGGTACATTACAAATAAACCACTATCAAATGCGAAAATAATAATTAACTATATAATAAACATATATACTGCAGCTAATTTCATTGTGTGATTTTATATTTGCGGGGTTGTACAGAAGTAGTCAAAACTCAAATGCAGATGCAATTGATGCGATCGCCGATCAGTCGACATACGCCCCTCGTTTGACAGTGTTGTGTTGCTTTGAAAATATGGCAGTTCTGTAAACTTTACTTATAATGCCATTGCAGTTTTATAGTATATTATTTGACGAGCACATAATTAAGGATATAAATCGCGAGCATGAAGTTTACACGCGAGCCGTAGGCGAGCGTGTAATCATGCGAGCGATTTATATCCTTTATGTGCGAGTCAAATACGACGTTTTATCTACGACTCATAAATTCCATTTTATGTAAAATATTTTAAATGTATTTGTCAATGATGGCGAGGCGAACTGTCAAATAACTGTCATCCACGTAGGTTTTAACAGACTTTGACACTAGCGTCATATAATGATGACAGTTCGTTCAAATAATGAGGTCATTATTTGAACGAACTGTCATTATTATACAACGTTAGTGTCATTATAAGCATTGGCGCTAAATAATGATGTGGATTATATAGTCAGAGATACGTATGCAATGAACTTATTATATATGAGTCGTAGATAAAGGTTATTTATGAATTAGATTGAATCCCTATGAATGAAAGCAAAAATCAATACATATTTCTATTTGAGTTGCCTACATCAAGGGGTTAAACAAGAGCGACATCTCGTATCAAACGCTTGAACTACAAAACCAATGAATGAGTCATATATTTTACAGAATTAGTTTCTTTGAATAATGTAAAAGACTAAATTACAAATACTTTTATTATGGGTGTATATACCATTCGGTTCACGGTGATTTTTATCTCTATTTTATCTCCATCGAATGTACTTATTGCGGCTATTTGTGCATAGCAAATCAGAAGGTTATAGAGACAACTAAACTGAGATGTCTATTTATAATCTTGCAAATTCAGATATTCAATTAATCGTATCTAAAAAATGTGTTGTACATTTTTCAGTTGCGAGCAAGATTTCTTCGCGTCGTGTGTGGTTAGCTTCCCTGGGACGTCGACCGTTAACCATTATATGTATGTCAAAATATCTGATTTGAATAAAAAAGTTAAAAAAATTCCCAGAGTTTTTACAAAACATTTCAAAGGTGCAGATAAATGTCTATTTTTTGTCCCACCCGTGACAGAATTATATCTCGTTGATCAGACTAAAATAAGATAGGCAGTTTTTCCTTTGTAAATTTATTAATCAAAGACGGTATCTGTTGGTTTCTTAAAAAAATATATTGCAGTTGCTTATTTTATATAAAATATAAAGAAGAAATTTATTGAACACAGTTGTCCCACCCGTGACGAAAGCATGCCTCATGAGCAGGGTTGTTATGTTTTAAAACATTTGTTTTAAATTATGTTTTTAAACATGTTTCAAACAAATATTTTGTCTTAAATCATTTTATTTTAAACATGTTTAAAACAGTTTGTTATAAATGTATAAAACATGTTGCTTTAAAACATTGTTTTAAACATGTTTTAAATCAAATATTTTGTTTTAAACATTTTTAAAACAGTTTGTTTTAAACGTTTAAAACAGTTGGTTTTAAATGTTTAAAACATGTGTTTTAAACTACCGAAATTTGGACAACATATTTAATTATTTAATCACCAATTTTTATTCCTTATTTAAAACATGTTTTTTTTGGGGTGATTTAACATGTTTAAAACATGTTTTTTGCGAAGTGTTTAAAAACATTGTTTCGTGTTTAAAAACAACATTTTATACAAAAAGATGTTTGCTTTGTTCAAAATAAAAAAAAAAAACGTTTTTTATAACAACCCTGCTCAAGAGTAAATCGTTCACTAGCTCTTAAACTAGTAAGTAAATGTGAAGATCTTTTTGAAATAGAAGATGAATGTAAACTATTATATACTTAAAAGGTAGCTTCGAATGCACTAAATAAAATGGTTTTTATTTCAACTCTCTATAACAAATGTAAACAAAGTTATTCAATTTGGTGGTTCATTTTGTTTCAATATGGCGCCGATCGAGGTAGACGTGACCTTAAGTGCAGAGCTAAATAATCTCAAAAAGTCCGAATTGATTGAGTTAATCACTACTCAAAATGTGCCGGCTCGAGTGACTAGTGAACTGATAGCTAATGACGCGAAAAAATTACGCGATGCCCTAGCCAAATACCAAGACAACGAAGACGCATTAAATTGCACATTCTCGTCAAATTCCAGCACAGACACTATTGTTTTGCAAGAACCACGGCGCGCAAATATTGGATTCATACAGGCCTCCCAAGATGATGAACCTACACTTCCATCCAACTGTAGCAACTCTACGGCCAACGATGTGGTTAGTGAAGTGTTGCGTGAGTTGGAATCGACAAAGAGTGTAAACATTCTCCTAAACAAACTGGAGGCCGAAATGAGAGAGATAATAACGCTTATGGCATTCAAAATAGATATTCTGGAGAGAGATCTGATGGCTAAAAATGGGGAAAAACGAACTGACAAGTCAGCACCACCGCGTCAGGTCAAGGTAAACAAGGGCCCCATTCCACCTTCAATTAGAACAACGCAACCCCCCGCACGGAGTCCATCTCGCACTCAAGACTCAGGCAGAAACATGGTCGGTAATGCAGAAACCCCTACCGAAAGTCTACCACTTGGCAGAGGGACGACAACAGATGGGGCTGACAGTGACAGAGTCAAGCAATTCCTGCAAGGTAGGAGTGGTAGGACCATGGTTGGTGCCGGTAACAACGCAAACTGCAAAGTAGCAGCAGCCGATAGCGACAACTTAACCTTTCTGTACGTCTATAACCTAAAAAATGACGTATCCGAGGATTCGTTGAAAACATTCCTACAAATGGGCAATGTCTTCGTAAAAAAACTGAAATCAGATGACTTATCATCTTCATTCAAGGTAGGCTTACCAACAAGTTCACTAAGCAAAGTTCTAAATGAGAGTTTCTGGCCTGAAAAGGTAAAGATACGGCGATTTCGTGACTTTACACCAAGGTTTGTAGAGCCGTATTTTACAGAGGTTGCGCTGATGCCTATATTGCCCATGTATCCTAGCGACCCCCGCAGATGCCTATAAGCTCACGAAAAAGTGACGTCAGTGGTGTCAGAACGGATGAAACATCTAGTACGGTAGCAGTTTTGCGTGTTACGAGATAGCAGTTTGGGACGTCACTGGTGGACCTCGTCCCCGCCCCGCAAATGGCTGTCGGCATAACCTCTGTAAAATACGGCTCTACCAACCTTGACTTTACACCAACAAAGCGAACTATCAACCAGGGACAACGCACTCAAAAAGCAGAATCTAGAAACGCCAAAACCAGCTGGGAGCCCAGATAGTGACGGCACTTGTTACAGAATAATGCCATCAACATACAGTCAGTGAGAAACAAGATGCTTGACCTTCGTCTTGTTATGAATGATCGAAAATGTGACATAGTTTGCTTAAGGGGGGAAACTACTTTAGCGGTTCAAAATTTTGACATTTTTTTTTATTCCATAAATTGTAAGTAAAACTATTCAAGATTATGTTTCCAAAGTTTCATAACAAATATCCGATTCCTTCCGACGCCATGAGCACTAAAGTGAACGCCCCTCGGTTCAGTGCTAGCGCGCGCGCTAAGCGCGCGCTCTCACGGTCTACCGTATCTAAATTCTTAGAAAATAAGACCTCTGTTCTCAGAATTTACGGTGTGGTAGAAGCAGTGTGTCGGTTTGCTTCTTTATCGTTAGTTTAGTATCGGCCTTCGTAGCGTGTGTTCATGCAAAGATGTCTTCGTATCCGAAAGGTAGTCATGATAATTGCGAACGACGCAGTAGACCTCGAAAGAGATGTTTCCGCGGAAATCGATACACCAGGAATGAAGATAGTAGTGAAGATGGTGCCAGTGCCAGTGCCAGTGAAAAAAAACTTTCGAATGCTACCAGTGAGAATGTGACTGTAAATCCTCTGCATTGCTATAGGCTTATAGAATTTTTCACCGTATTCACAGCTTTGTCAGATATTCTTATTTGTCGAAATTGCAAGCAGGATATAAAATTTCAAGAAACTGGAATTCGTGGGCTTGGTTTCAAGCTTGTTGTGAATTGCAACTGTGGGTCGAGACAAATAAATTCAGGTCCTTTAGTCAACACCGGATATGAGATAAACCGCAGGATTGTGTTTGTCATGCGACTATTAGGCGTTGGCAGACAAGGACTCAATTTATTCTGCAACTACATGGACATGGGCAATGGTATAGCCGAAAACACGTATAATGGAATTTATATTCACATACACGCTGCTGCAAAGAAAGTATACGAATTCTGTTGTAAGAAAGCTGCAGATGAAGAAAAGAAAGAAAACGAGAAACACGAGAGGCATATTTTGAATTTTAAAGTTTCGGGTGATGGAACATGGAAGAAACGAGGTTTCAAATCTCTGTTTGGCGTTACAACCCTCATTGGATATTACTCCGGAAAAGTCATAGATCTAGTTGTAAGAAGTAGTTACTGTCAATCGTGTGCATTTTGGAAGAATAAGTCTCAAAATTCAGCGGAGTATCTGGAATGGAAAGAAGACCATGACGAAGGAAGTTGTACAAAAACACACGAAGGGTCTGCGGGAAGCATGGAAGTGGAATCAGTAAAAATGATATTTTTGAGGTCGGAGGAACTATATGGTGTCAAATACGGCAATTATATCGGCGATGGAGATTCAAAAACGTTCTCTGCAATCGTTAATTTAAATCCGTACGGTGATGAACTGCCAGTCGTGAAGAGCGAATGTATTGGTCACGTACAGAAAAGGATGGGAACGCGGCTTCGAAACATCAGGAAAGCCAAAAAACTGGGCGGAAAGGGTAAATTGACCGAGGCATTGGTGAAAAAACTCAGCACATATTACGGCTTAGCGATTCGCAGAAACGTAAACAGTATCTTAGCAATGAACAAGGCGATTATGGCCACTTTTCAACATATGATTTCCACGGACGAAAATCCACAACATGACAACTGTCCAGAGGGAGGAGACAGCTGGTGCAAGTGGCAGCAAGCTAAAGCTCTAGGAACGGAGCCTGAACCGCACCCTGCTCCATTGCACCCCGAAGTACAAAAGGAAATTCTTCCGATCTATGAAGATTTGTCCAAAGATGAGTTGCTGACGAGATGTTTAGGTGGTCACACTCAGAACGCAAACGAGAGTTTTAACTCAACTGTCTGGCGATTGGCCCCAAAACACCTACACTCCGGCCTAAAAGTAGTCGAAGTTGCCGCATTTTTTGCTGTTGCCCTTTTTAATGAAGGGAATTCAGCATTGTTGATGGTGATGAACGAGCTGCAAGTCGTCGTTGGTTCGCAGAGCTTCCATTATGCACAACAGATGGACGAGCAGCGCGTGAACCGCCAAAACAGACGGAGCGCTTTGGATAGCAAAGAAGCACGGAAAGCTAGAAGAGAGGAGATGCTAGCTCAAAATGACGCATTCGAAGAAGAAGAAGGGTTGCTGTATGGTGCTGGAATAGCTGACTAACCGGTAAGCAGTTTATATCATTTATTACTGCCTTCAATTTCTCGTTTTCGGTAATTTATATTTCAAATGCGATTTTCTCGAAATGACTTTTTTTCAGCTTGCGTACACTCTAGCTCAAAAGCTTATTAACCAATCGTTCTAAAAATTTGTGTAAAGTTTCTTTATTCAATTCCAAGCGACATGTACTAACTTCTCGGAAGATATTATTGTCTAAAATATGTTTTTTATTGTAAAAAAGATGAATAAAAAATGGTAAAAAACAAAACATTTTGTTTAAACCCCCCTAAAACATGCAATTTTCAACTTTTTATCGGGAGTTTAGATCATGTTCTTAGAAAATATACTCTTAATAAAATTAAAACACTATATTACATTTCAGATAGAAATTGGGACTTCCCCGTTTCACGCAAGCGGCAAACTATTATTGGAACCTTCCTTAGACGGCAGCGTATATTACGGTTATTTCTGGAAGAAATTATTTTAAAAAAATATGAAGTGTACTTCAAACCGTTAATAAAATACTCTCTAAGTTTCAAGAAATTCTAATTATCCCTTCCTTGTTAAAAAAAAATGACAAAAGCGCTAAAAAATCAGCCGTCTAAACTGCTTTCCCCCCTTAACTGAACATTTCCTGAGTGTGACCGAAGCAGAAGTGCTGACAATTGAAAACTACGAAGTTGCGTCATGTTTTGCTCGTACGACAACTATTCATGGTGGTGCTCTAATCCTATGTAAAGCAGGGTTAAACTACAAGGTTAGGGATGATATAAACAGCTGAGTGTCGAGTCACACTGCGAAGTTGCTGCTGCCGAGTTCCCACGTTCTGGACTGCTCATTATTTGTGTATACCGTACACCTTTGGGTGATTTTAAATGCTTTTTAGAATGTTTCAATCGCATATTGAGTAAGATACAGGCACAGCGGGTCCGAGTTGTGATAGGCGGGGACTTCAATGTCCATTTCCATACTTCTGAAAGGAAATTTTTAGATTTCCAATGTATGTTAAATTCGTTTAACTTTGTAATTTTAATTTCAGAAAGCACACGTAAGGGAGCTTGCATAGATAACTTTCTCATAAACTCAGCTATCCCACACCGGACTGGGGTGTTTGACCCTGGTTTATCGGACCATAGAGCAATACAAGTTGAGATTCGGGTGGTGGAAGGAGTGGGTGCAAGGGAAACGACTAAATATTTTAGACCAATTACTAGCCGAGGTAAATTTGCCTTTTACAGTCAGGTGGACTCGATTGGGTGGAGTTTTGCGAGGGACGAGAGCGTAGGCGCGAATCGGGTGTGTGGTGAGTTTGTCAGACTTTTAAACTCTAAGGTGGTCGAGTGCTTCCCCTTAAAATCGTTGAACGACAGAAAAGTGTCGAAAAGGGACGCTTGGTTCTCGGAAGGTCTCCGTCGTATGAGAGATCATCTTGGCTTTTTGTGTGAGTTGTGTCATCGTGCCGATTCCCCTGCACTTTTAGATCTCAGGAATAGTTATAGAAATGCTTATAGAGTTGAAATAAAGAAAGCTAAGTTTGATTATAACAAAACCCAAATAGGGAACAGTTTTAACAAGCAAAAGGCATGTTGGGACCTTATAAACAAACATAGACGAGTAAAGGGTTGTGACACAGCACCCAGCCTTGATGTTGACCATATCAACGAATTTTTTACTAACATCGGAAAAGAAATATTAAAAAATCTAAATCAGTGTTCTAACTCAAAAGATAACACCTATCAAACTACAATGCTTGATAGCTTTCCTCACTTTTGTTTTCAACCAGTTTCTTATATTGAGGTCAGGGATATTATAAATAACTTAAAAAATAAACCGGGCTTTGATTTTCACGATATGAACGCAATTCTTATAAAATGTGTTCGAGAAGGGATACTCGTACCACTCACTGATATCATTAACCGATGTATGAAAGAGGGAATATTCCCGGACACTTTGAAAATCTCGAAGATTATCCCCATACCAAAAAACAACCGCACCGATGACCCAAATAACTTTAGACCTATAGCAGTGTTGCCTGTCATATCAAAGATCTTAGAGACTGTTTTAAAGAGGCAGATCATGAGTCATTTTGAAGAACACGGGCTATTTCATTCCGGGCAGTTCGGATTTAGACCCGGAAGATCGACCACGGATGCATTGATCTATTTAATAGATAAGATAGTTGAGGGGGAGGAATGTAGAGAGGTAGTGGGGACGCTTTTCTGCGATCTCAGCAAGGCGTTCGACTGCGTCTTGCCAGATCTCCTTCTTAAAAAACTAAGGCTCTACAATTTCAGCAAAAATAGCCTTGATCTGATGAGGTCTTATTTTACATGCCGCAAACAATATGTTGCTAAAGACGGGAAAGAGTCCGAATTGAGGGAAGTTGTCTGCGGTGTGCCCCAGGGTTCGGTCCTGGGGCTGGTGCTGTTTTTGATTTACATAAATGATTTCAGCGTCGGGCCGGGACCGGACCGGGTACTTTTCGCGGATGACACCACCATTATTGTCAGGGACAAAGATCGGGATGCTGTTCGGGAGCGGCTGGGACGTGTCCAGTCGGACGCTGGTAGCTGGTTTAAGCGGAATAGCTTATCCCTAAATGAGCGTAAGACACAGCATATGCTGTTTACACACAGAAGGACGGCTGAGGTACGGGAGAGCGCGAAATTCTTGGGCTTTTATCTTGATGCTACTTTGTCATGGGAGGGGCATTGCAACTACCTTGCGAATAAGTTGTCGAGTAATATATTTGTTATACGCTCAATGAGGGGTCTCGTCCCTCGTGAAACTCTGCTCATGGCATACCATTCTCTGTTTTTGTCCCACTGTGCCTATGGCCTGGTGGTCTGGGGTCACTCACCCCACGCCGGAAAGATTTTCAAGCTCCAGAGAAAGGTCCTAAGAATCATTTACGATAAGGGTTACCAGGAGGATGTGAGAGAAACTTTCATTTCAAACCAGCTTCTTACTTTACCATCACTTTATATTCTCGAATGTCTTAGATATGTTAAGCTAAATGGCAGTAAATACATATTACAGGGTTCTAGCCACAATCATCACACTAGACAAACAACTGACCTAAAAATAAACTATCTTCGACTGACACATAGTAGATATGAACCAAACTACTACGGACCCTTGTTCTTTAACTCTCTTCCTGGTGACATTAAAGGTTTGGAAATAAAAAAGTTCTATAACACTGTAAAATCGCTCCTCTTACGCCGTGCTATTTATGAGAAAGAAGACTTTTTAAACACCGAATGGGACGTTCCCGGCTTGTCATAGCTTGGTCGCTGATAAAGTGCCTTGAAAAGTAATATTTTTAATATTTTTGATGTTTCATATGTTTAATTGTCTACTGATTTTATAACTGTAGTGTTCTGCTGTTAGACTGACTTTGTACTGTGACCTGCTCGCTGTTGTTATTGTGTTGTTGTTAGTATTGGTGATGCTTCCGACCGGCCAAGTTTTACGCTTGCATGTGTCCATGTTTTGTCTATATACTTATTTATTGTTTTCTTTTTGACCAGCAAAGGCTGTGATTACGCTTGTGCGCATTTTTATGATTGTTTTTGATTGACTTGTGTAAACATGTAAACATTGTACAAACACCAATAAACTATTTGATTTGATTTGATTTGATTTGGTGTTAATACATTTTTAGTGAGGGCTCGCAGGTCGCAGGTTTGATATCACTGCTCTACAATGATTTTCTTTTGTGATTTCTTAGGCGTGAGTTTGGCGCTATAACTAAAGGTAAGATAGTCCGTATAAATTATACGGTTTATATAAAAACTAAAGAAAAAAATCATTCTTAGTTTAAATACCTTTTTTAAGAGACTAGTGCCCTGTGTAAACAGTTAGCACTCTTCTTTGAGATTATTGCCATAAAAACTACCGAAAACACAATGAATTTGAGGTCGGACATGGACAGGTTAAGCGCAAGCAACAGCTATCTATTAAACATCAATAGGTTTGTAATTCGAGAACGGTTCCGAATTTAACAAAACCAAACCCTTTAATTTTACTTTAATTTTACCTTAGTGATCTAGTATAGTAATCAATTCATCCCATTTTAATTCTATTCAATATTGCACCACATTTCACAATAATTCATTGTATAGGTAAAACTGGGAGAGCTGAAGATTACTCATAGATTTCTAGCGGATATTAGGTGACACATAAAGTGACATACAGCAGTTCCTAACCAATATACGCAACTGCAAAATAATAATAAATAATATTGTCAATATTTTCCGTATGTTAAGAAAGTATTAGCAAAATGTGCTTTGTTTATTTAAGAATATTTATTTTTTGTTGTTGTAAATAAAACTTATGTTAACTGTCACAACAAACTACAAGTTATATTTATGTATCTGTATATTCTGTATTAATAGTAAGGTAATAAAAATAAGTTAAAACTTTTCATTCAAATATATAATTTATTGTTGGCTTCTATTTTCAAATAACAAAATGGGTAAAATAGTTTCTGAAGTTGTCACCTACGGCATTTTTTCTACATTTTCATTGGGGTTTGCAATTACAAGTTCATAAGTAATTTCTTGCGTTTCATATTGATCTTCATTATTTATGTATAACACAGCATGCATGAGTAAAACGGCATTTCAAAAAAAATATCTCTTAAAAAAGTATTTAAGTATTATTACCTCTTTAATACATTTGAATTAGCCATCTTGATGCAAAAGAATTACCGTTGAAACCAAATACAGCTGATTAAAGTTTAAACTGCGCAAGCTCGAACTAATAGTTCCGAATCGGTACTCGACGATGAGCAAGAACTGCTAGAACTGTTCTAGAACCATTCCGAACGAATTCTTGATTTAACCAAAACATCGGACCGAAAATTCAGAATCAGTTCTGATGGAACCAAAACGCCAATACGCAAATACGCATGCGCAGTAGTTCTAGAACTGCGAACCAAAACAAACCTAATAATGAAAGTGATTCTGAAGTCGAGAGTAGCAGTTTTGATTCCAACAACCTTAGTGATCTAGTATAGTAATCAATTCATCCCATTTTAATTCTATTCAATATTGCACCACATTTCACAATAATTCATTGTATAGGTAAAACTGGGAGAGCTGAAGATTACTCATAGATTTCAGCTGTTATTTTAGACATACGTTACAGAATATTTCTAGATATTGACGCGTGTTAAAACGAAATAGCATACTTTTCATACGTCTGCTGTATAATTTAAATGGGCAAGACAAAAAAGTACGTCTGTTCTTAGAACCATAAGAACGAATGACAGCGGTAGCAACCTAACCTCCAATTCGAACGCTAACGTGTGATGTGAACAAGATGTTTTCGTTGGTATGTTTTCACTTTGGTTCTGTTAAACATGGTAATGATGGATATATAAATTATATAGGATATTATCACAATTAAATGACAGTATTTTTAATAATTAAATATTAATCTTGAAGGAACTACCTTGTAGGCAACTTAATATACATAGCTATATAACCAATCCACGCGGTACGTTCATATCTTGGTTCATACGATTTTAAGCGATGAATCACCTTCAGCTCTCCCAGTTTTGCCTATATCAATGTTTCACTCATGTTTGACAATTTGGGATAAAAACTACGAAAAGCAATGAATTTGAGGTCAGACGTGGACAGGTTAAGCGAAATCTACAGCTATCTATTAAACATCAATAATTAAAGTGATTCTAATGTCGAGAGTAGCAGTTTTGATTCCAACAACGTTACTGATCTAGTATTCTAATCAATTCATCCCATTTTCATTCTATTCAATATTGCGCCACATTTCACAACCATTCATTGTATCAATGTTTTACTCATGTTTCACAATTCCATCAGGATTTCAAATTTTCAATTTCAAATTTTAAGTGCCATGATATTACGCAGGGCTGGCAAGCCTGACATGGGTAACTTTGGTTGCATACCTACCAACAGTACCAACAGTTGTTCATTCAATCATTCTAGTGTTAAAGTCAGCTGATACATGTGCATTATTACTGTTTAACAGAAGTCATCTAGCATTAAACTTTTATTAACAATGCATAACTTGCATAATGCATAACTTTAATCAACTTTTAACTTTTCATCTGTATATGTCCAAAAATATGTTTGTAGATCCTTGATAGACTCGAAAATCATTGGCGAATCACTGCTCATTACCCAAAGAAAACCAACCTACATTTATTTGTTCAATAGGAAAAAAGTCTTCTAGTTTAGTGACTAAATAATGTTCGGCATATTCAATGAGTAAAAAAAAATTGTTTTTGCACTCCTAGAACATAGGACAACTCATTACATAAATTTTAAATTGTTTCTAAAATTGTTGTGTTACCTCTGGACCAGATCACATGGAGCGATTAAAAAATTTAAAAAAATAAAGGAAACCTAGTTTAAGTTTGTCTTCCCATATGTACTACACACGAATCAAATGAAAAGTGTTATTTTCTAATTAGCCATTCAGTTAAATATCAAAATTGATCTACATATCTTTGAAGTAATAAAAGTAATCAGTTGCATTTCTCTATCAATTTACAGTATCACCAAAAATCATACCTGTGGGGCACGAGTAGCTAACTCTGCTCTCAAACGATTACTCTGGTCGGCAACTTCCCATGGGTAGAACAGCTGTTCACTAGCGATGGACGACAAGTAAGGAATACATTGCGTTACAGCGCCACGTGTTCCTTCCAACGTGTAAGCAACAACCTCACGATCTGAGGTGCAGGTGAGTGTTGCCCCTTGTTGCTGCACTCGACGAGTAATTGCAAACTGCGACCAGCACTTGGTTGATGTTCCAGCTGCTACACGCAAAACATGGGTGGCTCCCAAATTATCTGGGGTCTCATACCTCGAACCCGCCCTGACAAAAAACAATTGTAAGGAAATTTTCTAATTTGAAGATATATAATCTTACCGGAAGCAAATTGAGACTCTAGTCAATGGGGACCCAGTATCTGCAGAAGATACAATCATTCGGTTGGATAAATTTGTGGTCTTGATATCGTAGGTGTGGGCACCAGCGATTGGGGCCGCTTGGGCATAGCCGCGGGCCTAGAAAATTCGATTTTAGGAATATCAGTGTTTATGTAATAGGTCAGCCATAACCATGTTCGATATTTTCGATTTATACAGGAATCTTACCGCTGCCACGCGTAGGGTTGGAGCTTTGGTGAATGCTGAGGCCATTTTATGCAATTATTTGCTCTCCACGGCTTATGCCAATATATTTTTTAATTAATTACACCACAGCTTCACAAACTGATGGCTATTGTCAGCTGTCAAATAGCCGTTTAGAACGGAACCATTCAGAAATGCGACCGAATATTTTGTAAATATCTTACAAATAAAATATTTTATGTTATATTTGTCTTTAGTGTTGTATCAAATAATGAGGAATTGTAGAGTAATTCTACACATCAGCTATTTGTTGTTTTATATAATTCTATAACTGCAGTGTACGTTCTAAAATGCTAGAAATTAATGGTTCAGTTCACTCTACGTCACATTTAAAAGAAGGCAAAATCCTGATAAACTCATAAAGTATTAAATAAGGAGCTTATCAAAGTTTTGAGGTGTGTTTTTATTAGACAGGGGTTTTATTGGATTTTAATCGGATATTATGGGAGACAACACGGAGGCGGAGACATCTGGCGGGACAATTTGAAATCACCCTTGTAATTATTTTGCGGTGTCAAAATAAGTGTAATAAAATCAGTAAATTCGCTCGAAATACCCCTAAACCATGCCTCTCTCGGTGCAAAACGTGCTATTTCAGGTACGTGCCTCCAATGAACCAAACAGCCGATTGCCAAACGACTTGAATTGATAGATTCGTCGCACATAACCTTTCAAAACTTCAAATGTAATTTATAAATTTTAGAATGCTGTTGAGCCGATGCAGGTCGACGCACCACCCGAGGACAACGACAACAATGAGGAGGAGACGTATATAGTAGAGAACCCTACTTTAGACCTTGAGGTTTATGGCAATAGCTATTCGGGGCTCGCAAAACTACATCGCCTGATGTACATCATAGACCACTGCCCAACGTTGCGATTGGAAGCGTTAAAGATGGCTATTGCACATGTTATGACCACCTATAATGTCAACTTATACCAGGTTTTACACCAGAAACTTGCAGAGGTTACGAGCACCGCTATGCTTCCGGATATTGCATCACAATCATCATCCCAGGATATCCCTTCAATGGACGGCTTATGGATCGATACCAGATCAAAAAAAGCCGCACTGAAATTAGAGAAACTTGATAACGATCTAAAAAATTATAAATCTAATTCAATTAAGGAAAGTATTAGACGGGGTCACGACGATTTGGGCGATCATTATTTAGACTGTGGGGACCTATCAAATGCTCTCAAATGCTATTCCAGATCGCGTGATTATTGCACAAGCGGAAAGCACGTTGTTAATATGTGCTTAAATGTTATAAAAGTGTCGGTGTACTTACAAAATTGGTCTCACGTTTTGAGTTACGTTTCGAAAGCAGAAAATACACCGGACTTTATGGAACCCACTACAAAAGATTCAAATTTGCAAATCTTAACGAAGCTGAAATGTGCTGCAGGATTAGCTGAACTTGCCACAAGAAAGTACAAATCAGCTGCAAAACATTTTTTGCAGGCAAATTTAGACCATTGCGATTTTACCGAGTTAATGTCTGCTAATAATGTAGCAATGTATGGCGGTTTATGTGCTCTAGCAACTTTCGACCGTCATGAATTGCAGAAGAATGTCATATTCAGCAGTTCTTTTAAATTATTTTTGGAGCTTGAGCCACAGCTTCGTGATATCATCTTTAAATTTTATGAGTCGAAATACGCGTCTTGCTTGAAGTTATTGGATGAGATTCGGGATAATTTGCTGTTGGATATGTATATTGCCCCCCACGTTAATACATTGTACACACAAATCAGAAATCGTGCACTGATTCAATACTTTAGTCCGTATCTCTCTGCGGATATGCATAAAATGGCAACAGCGTTTAATAGAACGGTTCCTGCTCTAGAAGACGAGATTATGCAACTAATTCTCGAAGGACAAATCCAAGCTAGGATTGACTCCCATAATAAGATCTTATTTGCGAAGGATGTAGATCAACGGAGTACCACTTTTGAGAAGAGTCTACAAATGGGAAAAGAGTACCAAAGGCGTACAAGGATGTTAATTTTGCGTGCTGCAGTCCTGAAAAATAAAATCCACGTTAAGGTATTGTCTGGAAAAATATGTTGAATTTTAATTGTTTGTTATTTTTGCTTTGTAGAGTCCACAGAGAGAAAGTAGTGGACAAGGTGCCGATATTGCTGTCGCTGCTGGTACGAGTTCTGTTATCTCAGCAAGAAATCGAGACTAGTTTAGAGGCTTTGTTGGCGTGATTAGCTTAGTTGTAGCTTAGTTTTAAAATAAACATGTATTTATATATGAATAAATTTAAGCAGTTGATTTTCCTACGAGCAACTATGAGTCTATTATATTGGTGTGATATTATTAACACTTTGTAAATTAAAAACTATTCTCTTTTTACTTTTCTTTAATTAGTATTGGCTTGAAATCTTCAGATATTTTTACAAAATGATTATCATACTATACAGCAGTGTCATGGAGGAAGTAGGAGTCGACATAAGCGCTCGGATATGGGACCACTTTCTCCACTCCGGAGGACTTCTAATGTGTAAGTGACATTCACTACGTTGACGTATTATTATTTTATTTATTGCGCTTTGTTTCAAAGATATTATAGTGAATTAGTATGAAGATATACATACAAAACTAACGTCTAAGTGCGCTGTTTGCAGCTGCAACAGCAGAAAATCAGCTATAAACCAGATTTCGTCCGAGATAACATTTTATCGGTAAGTGACTGTATTTGTCAACGGTTGCATTCAGCAGAATCTATCGGTACCGGACCGATACCGATCCGGAACAACATCTGCTGAATAGCGCTATAATGCACCAAAGTTTATTTTTCATCCAATAGGTGGCGCTGTATAACAAAACGCTGTAAACGCTGAACATAACCCCTTGTTCGCATAGCATGACGCGTTATTTTGGTTAGTTTGCTTTACTTGCCGTTTATTTGGATTTCACGACTCTCACATACCGTAAATATGATATTATCAAAACAAATTCTCTTTCTACGAATTTAAATGTAAAATGACAGGTCTACAACCAATACTGGTACATAGGTACCACCGCAACCGCTAACCATAAAATTTCTATGATACAAAAAATGGCGTCTGATCCACAACATGTTGGTATCAACCAATTACCTATCTTGACATTCAGCAGATTTTTACTAACCTGTTACTCCACAGTTACCAACCGAACTGATCTGCTGAATGCAACCAATGTACAGGCTTGTACTGGCCGCACGCAGGAACATTTTTTGAAATATGTTTATTACGTATTTGTTATACAAACTAGATTAAATAAATTCTTAAAGGATCAACACCTTTAAGCGTTTTTATATAATGTACCCGCTCGGAACATTACAATATATTACAGGAAAATTTTCTTGAAATTTCTGGCCAATTTCAGAGTTAACCCGGACCTGGTATAGCGTATAGTGACTATCTTCCTCCATGAGCAGTGTCAAACACTGGTGATCTGACACTACTGTCAATAGAATCAAAATATGTGTCAAATGCTGGCAAGCTAGTTGTAATGCAGAAACGAGCGATCTCGATCAAATAGAATGTTTTGATGTGTGTACTCGGGTTAGCGCTGCTCGTTCGAATAAAAACTGCTAACGTTTCACTAAACTATTTATTGTATATACAAAATGGCCAACAGAGTCAACTGGATGCAGGGCCGTAGCTAGAGTTGAATTTAAGGTAGGGCAGCAGTGGTTACAGGTAGGGCGGAAGTAAAATTTTACTTGATCTGATCTGGTAAATCAATTTTCATTATACTTGTGAATGTGACTGAGGAAATGGGGTAGTACTTAATTACCGAGAGGAGTCAATAGCAAAACATTCTTTTATTTCTTCATATTAATTCTCCAAACATAATCACTATAATAAAAAGTCCTTCCTTAAAACAGCTGAATTCTTCGATTCACCATATTATTTCAAAACAAGGAATTGAATATTTAATTTTCAATAAGAAGTCTATAAAGCAACCCACACGCGTATCGGTATACAGGTTGTTCCATTTGAAAAAATGAGTTTTTTTATTTGAAAATTCAATTATTGTTATAAATTTGGAACAGCCCCTGTATAAGATATCACGATGAACTTAAATCGTCTTATTTGGTTGTTTGTAGTTTTGGACCACCAATTAGGAAACGAATATCACCAAAAAGCTAGTACAATAAAAAACTCAAGAATGGTGATATTTAGGTATCAAGGGGTGTATTTTGATACTTATAAAACGAAAAATAAAATTATATGATCCTATTTAAAATAACTAAGTTGATACTGACTTCCGGTGACCGGCCGTGACAGTCAATTTGAGAATATTATAGCTGAAGAGCTCAGATCGAGTAAATTTTAATTCCAAAATTTCAAGTTTCCAGAAATAGTAGAACATGAGAAACTTCTAATGTACCAGTACCGTGAGACCCTGTATATTGTATAAAACTAATATATATTATATAATGCGGTTATTTTATTATTTTTCTTAATTACGCACTGGAAGAGTATTGATAGAGGTGAGTAAAATTGTGTTCAAAATATGAGAATAAAGACAAACAAAACGACGTTGAAAAAAGAAATGCACATAGAACACGACAGCAACGAGAACGAAATGAGATCTCCTGTCGATATAACTCAAGAACTATTGACCGAATAATGATCTACATTTTCTTGATTATTGTTTGAGATTCAAATACTTTAATGAGAAGTCCTATCAAAATTAATTAGGTAATATTTTTGTTATACAGCCACAAAAAAACGACGTACGTTTGGGGCAAAATGATATACGTGTACTCGTATAGGTAAAAATCAAACAGTACTGAGTACTCAATCGGTACTACTTGAACAAAGTAGTACCGGGTAAAAAGTAACTGTAATAAAGTAACGGGTGCAAAGTAACTAACGGGTACTGTACCTAATAGTAACGGGTAGTTACAAGTACTCAAAAGTAACGAAACTTTATCACTATTGCATAGATATAAAACTAGCATTACGGAATTCAAACATTGTGGAGGAAACATAAAACAAAACTCGATTACAAAAAAATAATTTTATTGGCTACAATAGTTGCTTTCCTTTTGCATAAAATCTCAGATATATTTGCTCAGTTTAGTTAGGCTCACGTAAGTACGCGTTCCTTTTGCTTTTGCTCAGATAAATTGAACTGAGATTTTTACCTTCCCCCTTTCCGATGCAGCACTACCTCCAGAGCAGATACACATATCTGAGAATTATCTCACTTGTGAAATCATTGGTGGGGGTTAAACGAAATATGTCAAACTGCGCCTACGGCGTCTACGAGAAGCGAGGTTATGATTGTTTGTTTCACCTTGTTCTCGTCTGTGATCTATTTAAAAGTTTATTTAAAACCGTGATTAAAACTTTAAACAACATGTACAAGCTGTGATGGACAAAATAAGACTAGGTAATAATAATTAACGATGCCGGAGAAGTACTGCTTTTGAACCAAAATGCAGCTGGAAATGTATGTGATGCATCTATTTTAGGAAATGTGCAGGAGACAACACCAAGTTGTTCTACGAGTGTGACAGAGTCACAAGTGTTCTGTTGATATTTTAGTAGATAGGTATATAATAAAACTGAACTTGTACTTAAATTTTGCCTGTTTTTTTAAAATAAAACACATGATAAGTAATTCTTTTTATTATTGCAATACAAAATGAAATTCCGTCAACCAAACATTTGCCTAAATAATTGTTCTCTTCTAGAATTTCTTCCAAGAATGCCATTCGTAACAAGCGAATTTATAAAATTGCTATTTTGGTTAGGTATGCAACAGCACATTTGACATTTGAGTGAGTTGAGCAACAGATTGCCGTTCCTTTTGAACCCTTATTACTCACTAAATCGAACTGAGTTTAACCTGAGCTGAGCGAATCAGATCAATTCATTTCAACTCACTTTGTTTGCAAAAGGAAAGCAGCTATTAGTACAGAAAATATTTGACAACAAAATACGGTCTAGCGTAATAATCAATTATTAAACATTAAACGTTATTTGACAATGTGGAATTATTTCCTTTTTAAATCAAATAACACGTTTTGCAAAGTTATTTTGCTTGTGCAACATATCTCTACAACATTTAACATGACAGTGTCAGAATGATGTCAGTGAGCAAAAGAAAATATTCAGTCTCATGATGCTAACCTCATCATAGAACACAAAATAGACTTATTAACTATAAAAAAACGATATCACATCAAGATATTTAATTAAAACAATTACAGTAAAAAATTTTCAGATCAACAGTCAAATCTCCAAAATCCCACAGACAAAATTCAAAGTTATGTAGTTAAAATATCATTAAAATAACTGTGCTTCTGGCCAAGAAACGTTACGTGCTGTAAAGCAATTTGAGTTACAAAAGTTGCACTGGACTGCGTTCAGGAACAACACTCCGAGTAGATGGAGCGCGCTCTAGTTGCTCCACTTCCGTTCAGAAATGCCAAAATTTCAAACAGTGCAGTTACTCCCTGAGGTTCAGAAACGACAAGAGTATCCGAGTGTTTACTCTTGCGCGCTCGATTATACCATGTTCACACCGGTCTGCCCACTTCGTGTCTCTAATTCGTTCATTTCTGCGCATGACGACACCGCGAGATGTTGACACGGACACATAGGCAACCAACTACATCCTTAAGTGTTTGACTTTTATAGGTGATGTAGGCTATCAAGTTGACAACCATGCCAAAAAGGTTTGAACGTCACAACATATTCGCTACCATGGCAACGATCGCTACTTCTTGCAATGTCGTCACCTGTAGATGCGCGTGAGCAGACCGTGGTGGGCTCTGGTTCATACAATGACAACCAAAAAAACCGTTATTTTAATTGTTCTTTAAATATAAGAGAAAATGTTAATAATTCATAGTACATACTAATATCATTCTAAATAGTTTAGGAATGGCTTCTTGTGTGGTGTTTTTAACACATTCTGATTACAGATCTAAGTATTGAACAAACTAGAAAGAATAGTACAATTAAAGTTTTTTAATAGTTGTTGAAATCCTCAACATTTCCTTATAGGTATTATTTTAATTTACAAAAGGGTTACACCAGATAAAGCTAGGAGAACCAGAATAATGTTTTTGATCTATTTTCGAGGCACAATGTGGAGTAACTAAGTAATTTAGCGTGAACCATATCACTACCCGCTAAACAAGAAATATCGCGACAACTTTCTGTAATATTGTAAGATGAGACTTGTATAAATGTATTTGTTATGTTATTACGATGTTTGTCTAACATTATCAATACAATATTTTAATGACGACATTTTAGCTATATAAATGCAACATATTTCTACAATCTTGACCCAACCTTTCTTGACAAAATTTTATGTACATAAATGCATCATATTTTTACAATTTGAAGATAACATTTTATTGACAACATTTTATGCACATAAATACATCATGTTTGCAATATGGAGATAACATAACATTGAAACGTTTTATCTACATAAATGCATAAATAATAAATAATAGTGCTCTTCAAATATTGCAAAAAGTGATGCTACATTTAAATATAACATGGTCAAAATATTACAAAAAAATGTACCTTGTAACTAAAATGTTTAAATATTACAAAAGATGTTACCGAGTTATCACTGTGATGTTGAAATAATGATTTTTTTATAATATTTCAAGGCTATAGATACAAGTTTACAACATTATTTGCAACATTTACACAACGTTATAACATTGTTTAAATATTACAGATAATGTATGTACTATGTAACATTGACTGTTATGTATCCGCGGAAGGACATAAGAGTTTGCCTAGATATAACAGATATTAAATAATACATAAAACTAATATTACAAAATCACAGAAATATATTGTAGAAAAGTTGCGGCATTAGTTTTTTGTTAGCGGGTTTTATATTTTTTGACAATAAATTATTTTTTGCAATTGCACAACTTTAACTAAACCTTTGCAATTTGAAAAGCGGTTAAAGCTTGTAGCAAATGTACTTATTTATTGACAGTATTATATATTTATTTTTATCTACGACTCGCATATAATAAGTTCATTGCATACGTATCTATGACCATCATGATACACGCCATTGATTATAGTGACACTAGCGTTTTATTAAAATAACAGTTCGTTCAAATAATGACTTCATTATTTGAACAAACTGTCATTATACAACGCTAGTGTCAAAGTCTGTCAAAATTTACGTGGATGACAGTTATGTGGCAGTTTGCCTTGCCATCATATACAAATACATTTAAAATATTTGATATAAAATGAAATTTATGAGTTGTAGATAAAAATGTCACATTTGACTCGCACAGAAGGGATATAAATCGCTTGTATGATTACACGCTCGCCTACGGCTCGTGTATAAACTTCATGCTCACGATTTATGTCCTTAATTATGTGCTCGACAAATAATATACTAACTCATCCTACCAATTTAATTAAACATAATGACCAGGAATTAATAGATAAACCTATGACTAGAAAAACCCACTTTGATTAGTGAAACTTGAAAGCATAAAGTATTCACTGAATTTAATGCTAATAAGGCCCCAGCCATACGTTCTTATACATAATTTTACTTCTTGACGGACTGATGACTGACTAATATTTTTAAAATGACAGAAAATGTGGTTGGTCGACTAAAGTGTTTTGCCTTACAAAACTGTACAAACTTTACCGCACAAAAAAAATTCATATTCATTTCATGAATATACGCTAAATTTCAACCTTGAGCATACGTACTTATACTACAAAAGAACACAACATGACTTAATACCATCACACAGAAACGTACAGCACGACAGTTCAGCATCGGCAACAGCCACAGAAGGCCTAACATTCCTTGCTATTTCCACCCCAGTAAATGATGAAGAATTCTCAATTTTGTTATTTGTTCCTCGGTTTTTCCATGCTTCGTAATGCCCATTTACGTTTTTAGCATTGTCAACAGGCACAGGCGGCCTAACATTATTTGATATTTCCAACCTAGTATATGATGAAGAATTTCCAATTCTCTTATTGGTTTCTCGTTTTTTCCATACATCGTAGTGCTCATTTATATCCTCAGGTTCCATATTGCTTTTTTTGTTAACATTTTTGATTGGCTGTGGGTCATTCTGGTTCAGTAAGGACACTCCGTTAATATAGGTTCTATCTAAACGTACTGTATTTGCGAGTAAAACGTTTACTGGTATTGGCGGAGGTTGAAGCCTGTAGTACTCTTCATCTAGTTCGCTCTTCCCACTGTCCGATTCACAATTGTCATCCAATTCCAAATTGTCATCTGATTCGGACTCTTGAAGGTTGTGTTCTAAATAGTGAATAATATTTGGAGGTCTCTTCGTAAACTGCAAATAAAAATGTATGTTTAATCAAAAAATGGTTGTAGGTTATGTTTGTGTTGTTGCATTAAGGGTGCCGTAGCGGGTGCGTTCCACACCCTAAAAACTTTAGCACATTGGGTAAACGTACTTTGTATCCACCTTTTAATTTTGCTTTTAAGTTTGAGATTTTTTGCACCAAATGGTATTAATTAAATGTAGCTACAGCATACGAACAGGACGATAACTAAAAAGAGAATACATACCAAAATTTGGTCAGAATTAAACAATATACAACTTACAATCTGGTTTTTGGATTTATAAATCCTTGTTTCATACAATGCATAGTAAAATCACCTATCACCTATACATGCAGTAAAATATCAAAGAAATGATTTCACTTAGACGATCCCTACAAAGCAGCAAAAACAATGATTTTAATGCGTTTGAACAGAGAGGGGTAGTTCCCTAGTTCAGCAGGTTTCGTATGCTGTAGCTACAATAAATTAATACCCTTTGAATGCAAAAAATCTCAATGCCTATTGCCTTTGCCTAACGCTTTTTGATTCGCTTTATGATAAATATAACCTATAACAACCAAAACTTAACGGCACTTTTACCTGATTAGAAGTCATTTTGGTGAAGCGTTTGACTTGTAAAATTAAGTAATGTCACAGATCCACATCTACTCGCATCTACTTATCACTAAAACGCGACAGAAATAAACAGATAAACATAAAATTTTCAAAAAAAATCAACAAGTGGAGTAATGTTGCCAAATCAAATTGTCAAATACTACACTCTTGACTCTACCAGTGTTGCCAATTATGAATGTGGTCATGTCACTAAGCCATGGTAAAAAAAATCACCATTTTCACCATGAAAAAGTGTTCATAATCAACAGAGTTAAGGTGATTATTACCAGACTCTTATTGTAAGAGATCTTGTCTAGTTGAGTCTAGCCCTATTGAAAATGAGGACATTTCAAATAATGATTCTGCTGAGGTTAGTATGGTTTTGCCGGATAGTCAAGCTACTTCGGTTCCTCTTCGGAAGTCTTCCTCTCAAATGTAACCAGGGTAAATAAAAATAAGTTTGATAGTCAACATCAACATTCGGGTTTAACCAGGAATTCAGTTCACATTAATTCTTGTGATTCTCCACTTCTACATAATAGTTCTAACTTGCTTACCTCTTCTTCCTCTTTTTAAATTAATTGATTTATTTTTTCTAGTTTAGATGGCGCAGTATTCGTCATTGAAATGCATGCTTTGGAATGCTAGGAGTCTTGGAAGAAACAAACCCAGTTTTTTTCATTTTCTGACGGAACATCCCCAGGATATTGTTATGATAACCGAAACATGGCTGCCGGTATGCTGGACAGGATTCTTAAACGCGTTCTCCTAGCGCATGACGTCACGTGAGTTCGCATTCAAATGGAGCATAAATGGAGGCATTAATGTATAAAAAAAGTAAAACGTCACTTGAGTTCAAGTGGTGGGGGCCAGTAATCTGCGCTCCAACATACCGTGTCTATAAGGTTTACCCAACGTATAGGTAATAGGAAGTAGGAGCGTAAGGTGTCGGCTCCTTTGATGTCGGCGTCCCAACTTTTCAGAAATGTGGAAGGGATGCGTGGTGGTCACGTGATAGAGTTCATCCTTGGTTCGTTAAAGGTTACTAGATGGCGCCACATAAAACGACAGCGTTTAAAAACATTAAAATTGAATTGATTGAGAATAAAGTGATTTTTCATTCAATTATGAAATAAATTCCTCTAATATTGTGAATGACGATGTAATACGGGTTTAAATATTCTCTCTCGATAATTCAGTGTCGCCATTCTAGATTTGGTTCGTGAAAATGATACTGGATGGCGCCACTACCAGAACGCCAGCACAATTCAGATATGAAATAAATACCTTAAAAATTGTGATATTCGATGTAACGCCGTTTTAAAGATTCCCTCTCGATAATTGAGTGCGAAATTCACTAATATTGTGTTTGAGCACAAAACATGCAAGCAGAAAAATCTAGCGCCATCTTACGGGAAAATGGTGAACACAGGATGAGGGCACGCATGCGCCCTCAGAATCTTCCCAAGATACTTGCCGTCTTGAGGTTACTTCTATTACCTATACGTTGGTTTACCGTGGCTACATCCTACTCTCGAATCTCAACACCTGGACTGCGATTTGCTAAAATCGGCGAGTGAGTGAGTGAGTGACGACATTACGAGTGACGTCACGATTCTCGTTTTCTCCATGTGGGAACACTGATATATCACTTTGAAATTGTGGGGTTATGTGGAGTTAGGTTATGAACTTGTGTTCAGTTTATATCTTTAGCCACAGTCGATTTGTTTCCGGTAATTATTAAAACATGTATTCTCGTGACCAATCATTGAGGAGCCATTGCTGGTTTTAGACTGTAATGTGTTTTTCTTTTAGGATAAAGTGGTCCGAACTATCTGACAAGCAAGCCTACGTACTGAAAAATATAGAGCTGAATTTGCTGTTAGCTCGTAACCACGTCCTAACCAGTTGATCGGTTCAAATGGACTGCACAAGCAGCAAGTAAAAAGCACCTTTTATGCGTTACGTTTCTTTTTGATTGCTTGAATTACTTTCAGTTATACGTCTTGCGAAATAAGGCAACCGTTGAAGAATCTGTCCAATGACTAAATTACCCATTCTGTTATATTGACGGTTACAGCATGGTGAAATACTTTTACGTGTAGTTTGTCTGTTACTGATCGATCAAAATGTTGGAGAACGTTCAATAGAATAATGGAACGACAGAACATAATCTCTAATTAAGCAATCCTTCATCTCTAAGGTACAGGTATTTTTACTATTTACTTGAAATACTGTCAAGACCGGTTATAACGGACACTCAAGAGCACACGGAAATAGGTTATAATTTATCTTTCGTTCTTACCCAAGAAACTAACTCATTAGCGAAACGCTGGGTATAAGCAATCTAAAATTTATCCAGTGTTTGGGGTCAGTGTTTGTAATAACCTGAGTTTCTTAATTCCCGTCTTGACTATATTGTTGATTATCTCACACTATGTTAATATTAACGTTTACGGTATGGTACAAGCTGCGTTTTTATACCAGTGAATGTTTACTTACCTCATTTCAGAAATTAGAAATATTCACAAACATTCACCATGGCAAAGCATGGAAATGGAAAAACGGAATTTAACAAAAAGGAAGTTTATTCTTGTTACAAAAAAATTACAAAATTGATTAACTCAACTCAAGGGACCAATGAAATACAGCAGTCTTGTCGACAGTGGATCAAATGTACTGGAGGACTGATACCGTTTTAGTAGGCGCTATAGGAAATGCAATCACGAAAACCTGGAAAACATTGTTCACATTATCACTTGTTATTATCACTTAAATGTAATATAATTTTTTTGCACAATAAAATGTATTTTTATGATTGTTTTAGTTTTTTCTCGTAAACGGAACCAAACAAAGTGCTCCTGTCAAATTCAATGCAACTGTTTCTGTTAGAAACCATCGCTTGTTTAACTCTGTTTGCAGTGGTCTATAATAATTCAACTTCAACACCCCTTACTATGCCGTTGTTTGGCAGCACTGCTGACTTCTACGATACGGCAACGTAATTGTGAATGACTCTTAATAATGAAATGTCATTGGGTAGTCGGTCACTGGTAGGTTCCCGTTACAAAGTACGTAACAGCTAAGTACCAAATATTGGAAGAAATTCATGTTTGTCTTTTACGTTCAGAGTGGCGCAAGTTTTATTATTCAAGTGGAAATTGAAATAACTCCGTAAACCTATAAAATTACTGTATAATGTACCGTATCAATCATTTACATAGGCATGAGTACCCAATTTGTGGTAAGTCGAATGGGTTTTAGTGATTACAAGGGTTCCGTTGTATATCGGTTGCAACTACCGTCGTCCTATAGCCTCTGCCAAACTTCAGCGACACATATTCACAAATTTCTTACTATAATAGCTTCAAAATGGTATTCACTGTGTAGTAGAAGTGTAGATTCTAAACACAGAACGTATAATTCGAAGTTGTTAGTACATCGCATAACCTCAACTATTTAAAATTACAATAATCTCCTGTCAGGAAAGTATTATGTAGTATTACAACATTGGCAACCCTACTCGCCGTGATCTCGCCGTGGTCTCGGCGACTGAGAGCTGCCGAGTTCGTTTGACACTTCGATACGAGAAAGGCGTAGTTTCGACCGGCTGTTTTGATACTCGAGAGCCTATCGGCGAATCAAATCGCTTTAAATCCTATGACATCACTCGTATTTGTTCTCACTCGTATCAAACTCGCCGATTTTAGCAAATCGCACCCCTGGTTTTCACGCTTTCCATAGTCATCGAGTGGATGGTTATGGAGGTGTAGTCCACGTGCTTAGCGATTTGATTAATTTTGGTTTGTCTTGGCGCAAACAAATTCCTTAATCATAATTATTAAAAAAATTGATTCTGATAGCAAACAAGAGGAAATGTGTACTCCACCTGATGTAGTACAAGCCGCGCAAATCCGTAGGTACATTAAATTTATTGCCCGAAAAATCGAGGGCAAAATACGAAAAAACCTATAATGCGTTTATGGATTGGCAAACCAGAAAAAATGTAAGCTCATTTTTTGAAAATGTGTTGATAGCCCATCATGGTGAGCTCGCCGACAAATTTAAGTCGTCCACATTATTGGCGAACTATTCCATGATTAAAACGACACTTAGCATAAACAACGACATAAATATTGAAACATAATCCAAACTCAAAGCAATGTTAAAACGGAAATCGGAAGGATATCAACCGAAAAAGGCAAAAACATTACCACATGAAATTAACAATTTTATCACAACAGCGCCGGACGATGAATATCTACAAGCAATGCTATTTTCAGTAGGTTAGATACCTTGTTAGATATCTTGTTATCTTTTCTTTGCTGTCAGTATCTGACACATTTAGAACACAATCTGTAATACCGACATAGTATCATAAACAGAATACCTATATAATGTACAGCCGCGCCAGAGCCGGTGCCGTTCCAATACGCACTAAATTAATTTAAAAAAAAAATTGTATAGTCGTAGAAAAAGTATAGTATTCTATTCGCAAGTAATGGCAATTTCTCACTCGAACGTTTTGCAGCACTCGCCTACGGCTCGTGCTGCTCTTTATCGTGAGAAATTGCTGTCATTACTTGCTCATAGAATAATATAGTATTAACGACTTATTATTAGATAATTGAGTTTAAATTTCTACACTATCAAGTAATGGCAAACATATCACATTTTATACAACGCAGAAGGCTACTGCCATCAAATACACAGTGGGCAAAAAAAAACGGTAAAAATTTTTAATCGCTCATATTCCCAATAATATGTCAGTTCAAATATTTCTTTTAAAAACGAATTGCTTGTAGTGTGAAGATTGAAACCACACCACACTCGCAATAACAGAATCCAATGCAACATTATGATAACATCGGGTCAATTTAATGTGAAATGAAAGGTGTAATAAAATTAGTAGGTATAATGACATTTGTTTTCTTTTGGTCAAAACAGTAGAGATTTAATATATAGCATCGTATACATGGTGATTTTTTCGTATACAGGGTGAAATTTTGAAACTTCTTTTTTTGCTGTTTTTACTCAAAAAAGAAGTGGATTTGCGAATGTATGTTTTCAATCCTCACAACATAAGCAATTAGTTTTTCAAAAAAATGTTTGCTTGAGTGTACGTAAAATTTTAGAAGTATGAATAATTGTATATTTCTATCGCTTTTCTTGGCCCATAATGGTGTATATGTTACGTATATTCTTACACTCGGAAGCTGTTTTTGGTATCAAATATGATTTTGTCCATCAGCTTTGGCTAGGCGATATTCAACTTTTTTATTTCTGATGAACGCGTTATAGAATTTTTACAGATTATTGAATATAATATTATATAATATATGTACAAATATTATATAAATGGAATAGTGAATATTTTAAATAGAATTGATTTCAATAAACTTATTAATGAATTTTCCGTCATGTACAAATCTGAATCTTTTCGATTTCAGTTTACCCGAACTAATTATACGTATAAAGAAAATAAGACTTCGCTGACGCATTATTTATTGTATCTGGGTAATTCCATGTCAAATAAATACAGGTTGTCTTCATGTAGTTAAAGAAGAATACAGATTCTATGATAATATTAATATGTTATCCCATAATTCCAAAACGGTTTTGCTTATGGTCATGTTAATTCTTGTGGGTAATGACACACTAGATGACACCGTACGTGACAACAATCACTTGTCGGCCTGTAACGGGTGTTTTGGTATGAATTGTCGTGGTATGAGTTGTCGTGGTATGAGTTGTCGTGGTATGAGTTGTCGTGGTATGAGTTGTCCTGGTATGAGTTGTCCTGGTATGAGTTGTCCTGGTATGAGTTGTCCTGGTCTGAGTTGTCCCTTGGTATGAGATGTCCCTTGGTATGACTTGTCTTGGTATGAGTTGTCCCGGTATGAGATGTCGTGGTATGAGTTGTCCGGGTATGAGGTGCACCCGACCCGTTCCCACTATGTCGGGTGTCGGATCCGCTTTTTAATCGGACATCGCCGCCTCTGTTCACACTAGTCGGATGTCGGACCCGATTGAAGCTTGAGGCAATGTTTTATAATTGCTGCTAGCCGACTGTACATGCGACTGTACGCGATGGACGTCGACGAAGCTTTTGTTGTGCCATAATATTTTCAAAGAAAGCAAAAGAAAGCAGCAAATAAAAGAAAATTTTGTCAATTAAAGTTTTGTCCCAAAGGACAGCTCTTTCTTCAACTACTGGGATCAAATCTTCAGGATTTATCTCTATCTCCATTGTTGAGAATTGTGAAGTATTATAAATAGGGCTGGGCAAAAATATCGATCGATCGATCTGATCGATCTGATCGATCTGATCGATCTGATCGATCAGATCGCTCGTTCAATCTGATCGATTAGATCGGTCGTTCGATCTGATCGATCTTATTTGAAAGATCGAAAGATCGATCAGATCGACCAGATCGATTAGATCGATCAGATCGATTTGATCGATCAGATCGAAAAGATTGATCAGATCGAAAAGATTGATCAGATCGCTCTTTTGATGATACGTACGTGGTCGGACACGTGTCGTACGTATATGGAAGAACTATAAGATCGATACCAACCAAGTATATTTTGAATCTAGATACCTTAATAGTCAGTTGTAAAAGATTATTAAAATCCGACAATTTCAACTATTTTTAACAGCGTATTACGTCGCTGTGCGAATGGAGACGAGATGGTTGTATAGTTCAATAGTCCGAGACGCATTGATTCTATTCCGATTTCATGTTTGATTGAAATTAGTGCCGAGAAATTGAGATTCTTAAGAAAATAAAAACGCTTGTTTTCGGGCGGCTATCTGTTGAATAGTAAGGGTAACACGTTGATTAGTTCAGCTACTTTCCCTTCCTTGTCCGAGCGTTGTATCGATACATTGGATAACATATTTGAATACATATTTACAAATTAAGTATTGTAACAAAGCCTAATTTAGATGTGCAGGAGGTTGTAAAAAGCGCAGTGTGCAATATAACCCAGGTACTTTCATGTAATTGTGTATGTGGGTTGAAGAAAGAAATTGCACTTTTTAAACTCTCCTCTTTCCAAATTTTTTTCTACTAAACCGCTCGCCCAAAAAAAAAAATCAAATTTACACAGAGTATAACTCAAGATCTTGTCTACCGATTGGCTTTCGTATTTTACTAATTTTCTTTGCAATAAAGATTATAAACAAGATTTTTATGAAGGCGGATATCTCAGCAACGAGTATTAGCACGATAACGAGACAGGAACGAAAACAATCGCAAAATTTTGTTTAATTAGACTATTGAAATAGACACACATTTCAGATGTTCGTTAATTTTATAAAGCGACATAAATATGCAATATAATTTTGGTACAGCGCGCAAGTACGTCATGGCGTTTAATGCAGTCGTCAACGGATTGGGAAGCCGAGGCCAAGTCACCAGGCCCGTACTTAGAATTACAACAAACATCGTATATATTAAATTGATGTAACTAGCATTGAAATTGAATGTTAGAAATGGTGGGCTCTTTGTTTAATGAAAAAATAGATAGCAAGTGTACAGCGAAGAGCTGTAAGCATGTTTTTTTTGTTTTAACGTCTTTTGAATCAACAGCAGCAAATAAATATTATCAGGTAGCATAAACAAATAAAATAACAAAAACAAATATGTTTTGTCAGGCCCCAATAATATGATTTTGGGTAAAATCAAGATAACATAAATACATAAATATTCATTGAATAAAGTTTTTTGAGTAACTGCGTTACAAGCGTACGTGTTTTGCAAGTATTGAGCAAGAATGGTGAAGTATTATTCCAAGGAAGTAATACAATTAATTATCATTGTCAGAAATTTCTTTCTCAAATAACTACAGCACAGCTGTTGTATCTGTCAAAAAATCACCACGAAGAGAACGTACTACTATTAGATTTTATCGGAATTATATAAATCAGAAGCAATTAAGTAAAATTATTGTGATTACTTGTAGCCCATGCAATTGAATTAATCTGGGCATACGTACAAATTAGAGTTGCAAAAAGCTACAGTACATTTTAACTTAAAGATATGCTAAATTTATGTAACAAATCACTGTTTCAAAAGAGATATATGACAATATTCCGTTTCAATTTGCAACACAATTTTTGAAAATCAAAACCAATGCATTGATACTGATCATATTGTTGACTCAATTGTAGACACAATTATAATTAACTAAGATGATGATGATGACGAATTATTAGGCTACAACGATAACAGTACAGATAATGAAGAGCGATTTTATATTATGATAATGAAGTTGCCGCGATAGTTCCAATGTTGGTGGTTTTTCTGAAACTGCACAATTCGTTCATAGTTTAGAACAAATACTTGTCGCAATTGAAACATTTACCGAAAATAATAATTCACAAAAAAAATATGTATACAATTCCACAAATAAAGAAAAAACACGTATGCTATTTACACTAATAAAACCAAACGAGAAAATGACAAAAATATTTAATACGATCCTGAGAGTTGATCGTTTGAAATCTACGGGCGAAGCCTAGCATCGAGAGGAACCATCCTGCGCACCGGATCGATAACAATTTTTTTATTCCTAAAAATTCCTAAATATTTTTTATGTTATTATATTACACATCAATGGATGAGTATTACAATAAATACGGATTTTTTACCTGCGTTGTCCTGCTACCGTTCGTTTCTGAGATATCCGGGTCCATAAAAAGTTCGCTTACAGACTTTATTACATAAGAAATCAAGAAAATAAAAACACCAATCTATAGAAGAGATTCTAACTGTAACAAGTACAAAAATTTATTTTTTTTGCTGGTTTAAGTGAAAAATAAATAAAAAATTAGATAATTATTATAAAACCGCAAAAATCGGGTACCTTTTTTTACTACTCTCGCGCTCGTGGCTAAACCGATACGCAGAAAATTTTGATAGTCACTCCTGTTATATAAAATGATTCTGGAGTATAACGCACTTTATTTAAATTTTTGTAGTTTAGCCGTGTCAGAGTTACTAGTCTTCAAACATAGGGCTCAATACTTTTGCAACCAATAGTAGTCATAATGTACGAGTATAATAGTACCAAGGGCGATTCGGAAAATAAAGAAACGACGGAGTTTGTTTCACAGAAACATATTTAGTTTAATGGTTATTTACATTTACTGACAAACTTACGCAAAAAATATTTGTTTTATATGCTGAGAAAACTTTTAGGTAGTGTTCATTGTTATTGTTGATATTTTTATAAATCCTATTATTATTTTTGTCAGTAAACGGCTTATTAATTAATTATAATTTAATTATAATATTATAATTTAGTATAAATTGTTTGTTTCTATATTTAATATACCTACAATTCGTTTTTAAAATTTTATTGATATCTAACAAGTCCATCACATTGTATTGTTCCTGAACAATATTTTGTCTGTTTTGTCATAAACCTACAATCCTGTATCAGTAAAATACCAAATTGTATCAATTGTATCAAACATTTTATTGCCTTACCTGGCTGGACCCCATACGCAAAAAAACGGCGCCTCGGAGATCAAGCAGAGGTCACGTGCACAGACCACGTAAAATCGTCAGCTTCCCCATATATATATTTAAAATTGCATTGAAACGTCATCTGTTGGCAAGAGGCTCTGCATGCCGTATAGTTGGTTGCCTAATATTTATAATTATGCCTATTTACTATTTCGAACCCCATCTTAAAACGCCCAGTCGATAAGAATTCAGAAATTTACTGTTTTTCAGTCTAGTATAAACTTTTTCCTTGCAAAAGGGAAACTAAACATTCCTAACCTAAAAGTCTTGTTTTACTGGTTTTACTGGAGTAAAATCCATATTGATCCATATGAAATAATACCTCTGCACTCATGAGTGTTGACGCTTGTCAAAACAAATCAGGTGTAACTTCATTAGAACCATGATGATTTGAATACGATATTACTCAGAAGTAACTAACGACTAAATCAGACTAAATATTAATTATGACGTATTTGACGGATCTTTTTTTTGACGGATTGCACATAACCTCACATAACCTCACAAACGCGATTGAAAACAAAATGCTATTTGCCTAACAACGGTCTTGGCAAATACATTTGTCTAGGCAAAGCCTTTTGCCTAAAATAACTATTTGCCTACGACATATACACTAGGCGGCGGATATTGATTTGAGAGATCTCTAGAGATCTCGCGCCGGACGACTTGTCTGAGAAGAGGGCTTTGTTGGGTGTGAGAGCTGATCTCCTGACTAGGGGTGTTGTACGCGGTTCATAACTTATGACCGGAGGTAGAAAATACTATTTTCGTGACATCGTTGACAAGACAACCCGTCTTTCGTCGCCCAGCTTGCTGGTAGTTATTCCGTTCCTGCACCTAGTGGTCGTGACGCTGTTGCAACTTTGATTCTTGAGAGAAGGCAGGGGGACAAAAAGAATTTGAGAAGCAACTCCGGAAGGAAATACTAATCGAACATGTAATTTATGCTTTCTCTTTTTGTACTGTTGGAATCCGTCTGTAATCGCTGGTTCTCCTCTTTCTCCTATTTGTATTAATGCTTTCGGGTTTTGATTGTATTTTTTTGCGGACGAATCGATGCGCTTGATGTACGTTTGTGTTTTTCTTTTGCACAAGGAGGTGTGTTCTTATGTTGAATTAATTTAATGTTCAATATTAATTAATATTACTATTTGTATTTTTGTGTGTTTTTTCTCTTTGCAGCGCTTCTGTTTCGTGACGTGAAAAGGCATGAAGTCGACATTGAGTGTGGCACATTTGAACGTTCGTTCGTTGGTCGCGCATCTTCCACAAATAAGACAATTTGTTCTATCGTCTAAACATGATATTATTGCTTTAACCGAGACCTGGCTGACACTGACTATACTGCAGTAGAGATTCCTGGCTATGTTTTTTGTCGAACTGATAGGGAGAAACATGGGGGCGGAGTTGCTCTATACGTAAGCAGTGATTTTTCTTTCAAGATTATTGATTCGGTGGCATCATCTGAGTGCATTGAGCAATTGTGGATAGAAGTTCGGGGATCTGCATCTGTCATGGTTGGGGTGGTTTATCGACTTCCTAATGGTCCGTTTAAAAATTACCTCGAGACGTTCGAGGAGACATTGCTTGCCGTTTTCTGCCAGAATAATGAAGTCGTTATTGTTGGGGATTTTAATATTAATTTGCTAATTTGACTCTGAGAATAGTGTTGTCTCTCGATTTAATGGCATGTTAAGTATGTATGCACTAAAGCAGGTAATTAATGAAGTAACTAGAATTGGCTTCAATTCTGTCACGCTTATTGATTTTATAATTTTGAACGAGGGAGCAAATGTAGTTTCAAGTGGGACAACTGACATGTCGGCTATGTCTGATCATAACTTGATTTATGCCACTGTGGAATTTGAAAAGTCTCGCAAAAAGCCGCTACTTAGAACTTACCGTGATTTTCGTAACTTTGATTATACATATTTTGAGGAGCGTGGTTTCACATTTATTACATTCAGAACATTGCAAATGAAGTATGTTTTTCCGTTCCAATATTCTGAAGATATTCGATGCACACGCGCCCATGGTTACTAAAAAATTCACTAGACCTAATGCAGCTTGGAGGACCCCGGTCATACATGAATTAAATGCTCTTAAAGAACGTCCGTCACCTCAGAACGCCACTTTTCGCAAATTGACTTGAAACTTTCCAAATAATTAGTACCTAATTAGTACCAATTGGTACCACCAACCGCGGAATTGGTACCTCAAAGGAACCCCCTTAACTTATGAGTAGTTCTTTTGAACGTCACCTCAGAACGCCACTTGTCGTAAAATAACTCGAATCACTTTGAACTTTTGCAAGTATTTAGTACCCAATTAGTACCCTCAGAAAACACTAATTTCCAAATTAGTACCTCAAACGAGCCCTCCGATATCGGGGGGCAAAGATAGCGCGCGTCACCTCAGAACGCCACTTGTCGAAAAACAAGTCAAATCTAGTCTAGGTTTTGTAGGGAATTAGTACCGAATTAATACCCACAGAAACCACCAATAACCAAATTTGTACCTCAAAGGAACCCCCGTAAATCACGGGTAGTTCTTTCGAGCGTCACCTCAGAACGCCACTTGCCGTAAAACAACTCAAATCAGTTTGAACTTTTGCAAGGATTTAGTACCCAATTAGTACCCTCAGAAAACACTAACCCCCAAATTAGTACCTCAGAGGAATCCCCCGATATCGGGGGGCAAAGACAGCGCGCGTCACCTCAGAACGCCACTTGTCGAAAAACCAGTCGAATCTATTCTAACTTTTCTAGGGAATTAGTACCCAATTAGTACCCACAGAAAACACCAACAACCAAATTAGTACCTTAAAGGAACCCCCCTAAATCACGGGTAGTTATTTCGAGCGTCACCTCAGAACGCCACTTGGCGTAAAACAACTCGAATCAGTTTGAACTTTTGCAAGGATTTAGTACCCAATTGGTACCCTCAGAAAACAATAACCCCCAAATTAGTACCTCAAAGGAACTCCCTGATATCGAGGGGCAAAGATAGCGTGCGTCACCTCAGAACGCCACTTGTCGAAAAAGAAGTCGAATCTATTCCAGCTTTTGTAGGGAATTAGTACCCAATTAGTACCCACAGAAAACACCAACAACCAAATTGGTACCTCAAAGGAACCCCCCTAAATCACGGGTAGTTCTGTCGAGCGTCACCTCAGAACGCCACTTGTCGTAAAATAACCCGGTGACCAAATTCCAATCACATTTTCCACACTTATACCTTTGGCATACAATCATTAGAATTTGCCTTACTGGTTTACATAAATTCCCTTTACAAGTGGGTGAAATTTTAACTTAGTTAGAAAATATAGAATAATGACAAAGTATTATTGCTACATTTTCGAAGGTTTTTAATTCCGAAATCAATGTATTTATTGTTCAAGACGGTGGTTTGCAGTAATATTCTACCGTGGTACGACAAAATTCTTTAACATTTTACTTAACATTTTACCCATTAAATCAAGACTTGTTGTTGATGAAGCTAAAATAAGCAAGAACATAATCAGGAATTCGAGAAAGCACATTAGGATATTTCTATCTGCTAAGTGAATACACAACAACACATTTTTATTCTTTTCACAAACGCAGAAAGGGTCTAAAGGCACATTTATTTATCAACTCTTTCTTGCAGTCGTAACATAGAAGTCGTCTTTTGAATTCGTATCATAATAAACTCTGCCACTATGGCCGCTATAAAAAGAAAATGTCGGCGCATATGAAACGAGTTAAAGGGCATCCATAAATAATTGTTTTATCCTTGGTCCGTATAATATTTTAAGTTACACAGTGTGTTATAACTATACATTACATGGTGGTGAGCACTCTTCTCCCAGAATAAGAAGATATAGGAAGTGTGTAGTGAAGTTTTCGCGTGTACTTTGTTAACCATTAAAATATACAACAGATAAAAATACACATAATTATGTTATGTAGTTGCAGATAAAAGACGTATTATAGCCAAAGTTAGATTCGACTTGTTTTTCGACAAGTGGCGTTCTGAGGTGACGCGCGCTGTCTTTGCCCCCCGATATCGGGGGATTCCTCTGAGGTACTAATTTGGGGGTTAGTGTTTTCTGAGGGTACTAATTGGGTACTAATTCCCTACAAAAGTTAGAATAGATTCGACTGGTTTTTCGACAAGTGGCGTTCTGAGGTGACGCGCACTGTCTTTGCCCCCCGATATTGGGGGATTCCTCTGAGGTACTAATTTGGGGGTTAGTGTTTTCTGAGGGTACTAATTGGATACTAAATCCTTGCAAAAGTTCAAACTGATTTGAGTTGTTTTACGCCAAGTGGTGTTCTGAGGTGACGCTCGAAAGAACTACCCGTGATTTAGGGGGGTTCCTTTAAGGTACCAATTTGGTTGTTGGTGTTTTCTGTGGGTACCAATTGGGTACTAATTCCCTGCAAAAGTTAGAATAGATTCGACTTCTTTTTCGACAAGTGGCGTTCTGAGGTGACGCGCGCTGTGTTTGCCCCCCGATACCGGGGGGTTCCTCTGAGGTACTAATTTGGGGGTTAGTGTTTTCTGAGGGTACTAATTGGGTACTAAACCCTTGCAAAAGTTCAAAGTGATTCGAGTTATTTTACGACAAGTGGCGTTTTGAGGTGACGTTTTTAAGAACTACTCATAATATAAGGGCGTTCCCTTGAGGTACCAATTTCGCGGTTGGTGGTACCAATTGGTACTAATTGGGTATTTGGAAAGTTTCAAGTCAATTTGCGAAAAGTGGCGTTCTGGGGTGACGGACGTTCTTAAAGATTCTGCATGGAAGAAATTTTAAAAAACCGGTTTGCTATTACATTTGAATTATTACAGGTCTCTGCGCAATCAGTATAATTATGCCTGTAAAAAGGAGAAGCAGGTGTCTTTTGGCAATAGATTCGGTAGTGCTAATAGCGCAAAGGAGGTGTGGCGACTTCTGAAAAGTCATCACATTATTTCCGGGGAGAAACGTTCTGAGTTGCCTATGTCATTGCGGGATGCTGAAAAAATTAATGATGTGTTTGTATATACTTTGTCACCGACAATAACGATGCCGATGAGGAGACCGTAGATGTTTATAGGTCATATGTGCTTCGGGATGTTTCTGCTGAGTGATTTTAGGGATATTACGGAGGATGAGTTAACTTTGGTGATTGAAAGTTTGAAGTCTTTATCATACGGCGATGATAATATAAACTTGAATATGATCCATTTTTGTTGCCGATTATTTTATATATAATCAATTTTTGTTTGCGCGAGAATGTGTTTCCTGACTGTTGGAAGACGGGCCAAGTCGTTCCTATTTCGAAGGTTACTAATCCTACAGATTTTAAGGACTTAAGACTAATTACAATATTGCCGACCATGTCGAAAATACTTGAGAGCGTTGTTGATACTCAACTGAGACTTCACTTAGACCGGTACAGTATCCTGCCAGATAAACAGTCCGGATTCAGAGCCGGACATGGTTGTCAGACGTCCTTGCTGGATATTACGGATGATATTTTTGCAGATCTAGACGCGGGAAAGAGTACCGTCTTAACTTTGTTGTATTTCAGCAAGGCGTTTGACAACATAAATCACAAGACACTTCTCTCGTTGTTGTATTACGTTGGTCTGGGGAGTGGTGCGGTTCAATACTTTGAAAGTTACTTAACTTCTCGCAGCCAATACGTAACTTTTGGTGACTGTATATCAACTTCTTTGGCTTTGTCCAGGGGAGTCCCGCAAGGTAGCATTAACGAACCGCTTCTATGTATTATCTATACGTCGCAAATATTCCGCCACATCTCTGGTAGTTACCGTCTTTACGCGGATGACACACAAATTTATCACTCTTTCTGTTCGGGGGATGTACAGCGTACTGTGGGGACTATCAATGCGGATTTGCGCATTATAAGCGACGAGTCAAGGAGACACTGTCTAAACATAAATCCTCATAAAACACTGTGATACTCTTTGGAGCCGGAAAACAGTATGACACGGTGGCGGAGCAGTTGAGGGGTGATAAATTAGATACTATAAATCTTATCGTGCAGTCGGAGGTTAAGAGCTTGGGAGTGACCTTGGATAGAGGTTTTAGATTTGAGACACACGTGTCTTCTTTGGTTAGAACGTCTGTTGCTGGACAGCCGTCGCCTGTTGCCGCAAAATGTTAAGAAGCTTCTGTGTGATAGTCTGATACTGTCAAATTTTAACTTTTATGACGTTTTGTACGGTCCTTGCTTGACGGTGGCTACCTCAAAATGAAATTAAGCTAATTCAAAATTATTGCCTGAGATTTCTTTTCGGTATAAGAAAGTTTGACAGAATATCACATACTTTAAAAACTGCAGTATGGTTGAACGGCTTCATGCTGCATGTCATATTCACAGGGTAGTGGTCAGCCGGAAACCGGTGTATCTTTATCAAAAGATTCGATTTCGAACGGACGTTCACAGCCTGAATACTAGAAGGAACACTGATATTGCTATTCCAAAGCATAGGACATCTCTATTTGAGCGATCCTTTTCTTATAAGGCCGCTCAAATTTCTAATAGCATGCCCTACGAGTTCAAGCAATTAAGTTTAACCATGTTTCGGAGGCGTTGCAGAGATTTGCTGTTTTCATTACAGTAACACTTTATAGTTTGAGCTTTGTTTTTTTTCTTTTCTTTATTACGTTTATATGTGTTCTTGGTATTATTTTTTTGTTGTTGTGGAGTTCTGTTTTTGAGTCAGGTCTCACTCATCAGTTGTCATTTTTTTAAGATATCTTATTTTTAAGTTAAGTCTTATTTTTATTTTCAAGGTTCGGTATGAAAACCAGGCACCGCGCCTGATACTGTACCTTTTGGGCCATCATGTAACATTTTTTCAACTTGTATATTTATGCTTCGTTTATGATATACCAATAAAAGCATTTATTATTATTATTATTATTATTATTATTATTATTATTATTATTATTATTATTTATTGAAAATTTCTGATACATCTCATTAAATATTTGAAACCTAGATAATATAATTTAGATACAACATATAAATACTAAAATTACACTAATAATTTTGAAATGTAATAAAGAGGATCAGGGCAAATTGGAAGTACCGAGCTTCGCTGAAGCCTAGGGTACTCCCTTTGCGGGTATCACTGCAGCTCTACCCAATTTTGAAAAATACAAGGCCATTTATGATTTGCAAAAAAAAATTTCATTTTTCTTTGCAAAGCAAAGGAAAACTGCAGAAAACCCTTGCAGCCTTGTGCAAAGGTCATTAAAAACACACACACACATTTATTAATAGACAATATACATTAAAAGAAGGTAAAGATGAAATATTAAGCAGCAAATTTAGGGTTCTTTATGATAAAACTCTCCTCAAAATATTCGCCCTTCCCAAAACCGCAATTTCTTGAATTTCCCAAGGCGAAATTTTGCACGGCAACTCTTTAACATGCTTACTATAATTTAGACTAACTGCTCCCAATGCACCTACAATCACCGGAACAATGTTGACTTTCATTCCCCAGATACGTCCAACTTCTATTGCGAGATCCTTATATTTAAGTTGTTTTTCAAGCTCCTTCCTTACAACATTCGAGATTTCTATGAACGTGCACACCTTCCTCTGGAAATCCTTTACCACGATATCTGGCTTATTAGCATCAAGCATTCTATCAGTGACAACAGGCATGTTCCATAATATGGTAATATGATCATTACTCACAACAGGAGATGGGATGTGGTCATACCACCGAGACACATCCATTGCTAAACCTAGTTGGGAACATAAATTATAATGTATATATGTTCCCACCCTATCATGCCTAGCAATGTAATGCGACTCAGCTAAGACTGGACAAGCCGCCAATAACTGGTAGACATGTTCCGGAGCCTGATGACACAATCTACAACTCCCATCATGAGCAACTTTCATAATCTTCTGTTCATGATATCTGGTACGAATTGCCTGATCTTGCGCCGCAACAATAGAGGATTCCGTTTCAGCCTTAATGTTCCCATGACAAAGCCAAGATAAAGACCCAGACTTTGAAATGCCATCAGCCTCCACAATTCTTAAAAATTGACCATGCATTGGCTTACTAACATAATCCTCCCTCATTTTCCGATTCATTCGTAACTTAATCTCCCGCTTTAAACTCGCCACCGAAGTTTTATTTCCGTAATTTTCTAGTTCTTCGACCTGAAATTTTTCTAAAATTAGTTTATGTTTACTAATTATTGACTTACCAGAAGTATCCCTAATTAATTGTTTAATAACTTTATCTTCCTTGTTGGCCTTTATAAAATTTCCTAAATTTAACATTTCCAAATCATAAATATTTTCCAATTGCTGCAAACCACGACCTCCATCTAAACGATGCAGGTATAGCCTGCAAACATCGGAGCTAGGGTGAAACATAAAATTTAATGTTAACTGTTTTCTAGTTTTAATGTCCAAATCGCGTATTTCCTTCTTCGTCCAGTTTAAAACACCAACACTGTATCGAAATATAGGAACGGCATATGCATTTATCGCTTGCATTTTATACTTTCCATTTAAACCAGACTTTAAAATTTTCCTCACACGCTTAATGTATTCGCCTATAACCTTCACCTTCATGCCTTCATCATCAATACCAAAGGCTTCATCCATTCCCAGATACTTATATCTAGTATTATCTGTTAGGTCATTAATACTAGAATGATATATAATCAATAAAACCCTGTCTACCTTTCGGTGTTGGGGTGTAAATTTACAAATCAAATTACATTCTCAGTAAACAACTTAAGTAAATAATTCAGGCTTAACTCAACACTAAAACTCTCTGAAAACGCCACTATACTTCCGTCTGTAAACTATTGACGATGCACAAATAGCCGCCAGTGTCTTCTGTCTTTCGCCATGTTCTTTGCCTCCAGCCATGTTACGCCTCTTCCTGTCAGTATCCTTCCCAGTGTCTGGTTCCATGTCTCTTGTGGTCTTCCCCTTTTTCTTCTCCCCATTGGCTTAGCCTCCCATGCTTGTTTGACTGATCTTTCTGTGTTCAGTCTCTGTAGATGTCCCCACCAGCTCAGTTGTCGTTGTTCTACAAACTCTGTCACTGGTGTAACTGCCAGCTCCTCTCTGATATGTGAGTTTCTCTGTCGATCTCTCAATGTGACTCCTTTAACTTTACGTAGGCGTAGGTATTTCATTTCGACTGCTTCCAGCTTTCTCTTCATTCGTTGCGTCAGTGTCCACGACTCGCTTCCATACGTTAGAGTAGGTCTAAATATTGTTCTTAAGACACTTAGCTTCGTTTCTCTGCTTACCTCCCGTCTTCCTATGAAGGGCTTATTCATAGCGTAATATAGGCGGTTGGTTTTCTCTATTCTCTCAGCTATGTCTGTTTCTTGGCTGCCTCGTTCGTCGAGTGTCACTCCCAAGTGCGTGAACTTTGCAACTTGCTCAATTTTTCTGCCATTAATTTTAATTTCCACTTCTTGATGTTCTTTAGCCACGACCATTATCTTTGTCTTATCAATGTTCATTTTCATCCCATTTTCCCTCAATGTCTTGTTCCAAATATCTAGGTTTCTCTGCAGATCTTTCTCGTTTCCTGTAATAATTGCTACGTCATCCGCAAATGTGCATTCTGATATTTGGACAGGTTGCAGATTACGATATCCTATATGCAGTTTCCTAGTTTCTGTTTGGCACTTTCTCAAAATTTCGTCCATGAACACTACAAACAATGCTGGGCTCATTACACCGCCTTGTCTTAGTCCGTCTTTTGTTTGAAATTCCTCGGATGAGTTGTTATTAGTGATGACATAATTTCTTGAACACTCGTATAGGCTTTTTATTACCGCAATCATCTTAGCACTAACTCCTCTTTTGTTTAAGCTTTCCCATACTTTCTGACGTGGTGTTCTGTCAAATGCTTTTTCTAAGTCTATGAACGCCAAGAAGGTAGTTTTGTGGTATTGAAGTCTTTTGCTGAATACTTCTTTTAACGTAAAAATATGGTCTTGTACACTTCTTCCCTTTCGGAACCCACTTTGTGATTCTATTAATGTTGGTTCTATTATTTTACGCAGCTTGTTCTCTATTATTTGTTCATAGATCTTAAGTGGTATGCTTAGTAGAGTTATACCCCTGTAATTATTGCACTCTCTTTTGTCTCCTTTTTTGTAGATCGGGACAATTTGTCCTACTTCCCAGTCTTTTGGTATTTTTTCTTTTGTCCATGCTTTATTGTACAATTCGAGTAGTAAGCTTGTTCCCGCCTCTCCCATTCTTTGAATCATTTCCGCCGTGATTCGGTCATGACCTGGTGATTTCCCGACTTTAATTTTCTTTATAGCCGCTTGTAATTCCTGGCTAGTGATTTTATCTTGATGTTCATCTTCATTTGGGATTTCTTCTAGATCTATTTGGTTACCTCTCCATTCATTTCCAAGGAGGTCTTGAAAGTATTCTTTCCATCTTCTCATTACGGCAGTGTTGTCGGTAATCAATTTTCCTTGCTTGTCCTTTATTGATGAAGTTCTGACAGCTTTCCCCTTTCTCAACGACTTTAATACTTTATAAAAAAGTTTTTGGTTTTCCCTGCTGTTACTTTCCATTTTCGTTCCGAACTCTTGCCATGCCTTATTCTTGGCATCTGTTATCATATTCTTTACCAGTATTCTTTGCTGCCTGTATCTGTCATATCTGAGTTCTGTTCTATTTGTTATATATTCTCTCCAAAACTTCTTTTTACTTGTACTTGCGTTTTTATTGTTTTGTTCCACCAGCTCGTTCTTTTTACTTGCCTATCTGTCTTGTATCTCTCGCCACATGAACTAACTGCTGCTTGTGTCAAAATTTTCTTGAATTTCTCCCATCTTTGTTCTATTGTCATGTGCTTCAGGTTTACTATTTCGTCTTTTATTTGTCTATCCACCAATTGTTCGTATTTTTTTGATATCTCTATATCTTGCAACTTGTAAGTTTTTATTGTTCTTTGCGCTACCAATTCCTTCTTTCCTTCCTCCTGGGCACTATCCTCCCTTGTTATTCTTATCTTTGCAACGACCAGAAAATGGTCACTATATAGTTCTGGTCCTCTTTTTACTCTTACATCCTTAATAAGCTTGCGGTTATCTCTATCTACCAATATATAGTCTATAATACTTTTCTCGCTTGTATTCGGTGTTTGTCTAGTAAACCTGTGTATGTCTTTATGTCTATAAAATGTATTGGAAATTACTAAATCATGTATCGTGCAGAAGTCCATAAGCCTGACCCCATTATTGTTTCTTTTATCTTCACCGAATTTTCCTATTACGATTTCTGAATCATTCCTTTTTACGCCAACTCTTCCATTAAAATCTCCTGCGATATATATTGATCCTTTACTGCTTTCTGTAATCAACGACAGCTCCTCCCAAAATCTATCTTTGGTGGCTTTTGATGCATCTTCGTTAGGACCGTAAATTCCTATTATTGTAATTTTATCTTCCCTAGTGAGTGCAATTTCAACTGTTATTATCCTTTCCGACCAAGCACTAGAATGATCATTCAGGCATATGTCAGCGGTTTTCTCAATTTTGCCTTTGACAATACTAATTTTAGCACACTTCTCTAAGCCAAATTGCATCCCAATATCATCAGAGAATTGTTGAACAATACTGAGGCTCTTCAACTGCACATCATTTTTGGCATAAAGTTTCAAGTCATCCATATAAAATGAATGACCAATTAACTTTTCGCCAGGTAATAACTGCACACCAACTTTATCCTCGTTCAATTCCCTAGAGTCCCTAGACAATGCAAACAGGCCTATGCAAAACAGCAATGGAGATAAACTATCACCTTGAAATATGCCACAATTAATATCAATCGGCTCTGAGAAAACACACGAGTCTTCTCCCCGCAAGCATAATTTAGTAGACCATAAAGACATACATGAGTTTACCAAAAAAATAATTTTTCGGTTTACCCTATATATCTCCAAGGCTTTTATAATCCATTCATGCGGGATACTATCGTACGCCTTCTTATAATCAATCCAGGCCATTGAACCCACTCCACGCCCAGCACAGACCTAACAGGTTTCGACGTGGTTCAATCTGTGCGTGAAGCACAGTTTCGTGGGTCGTGGGTATAGTTTTTGCAAACTCTAAACTGTTAAAATGGAAAAATTAATATAACTAGTTAGGGGATATCCCGTATTGTATGATACAAGTCATGAAGACTATGAAGATAGCAGGGGAACTAAATTATACCGAAGGTGCGTGATGTTATATGTGTATTTAGTACTAGCATTACATTTTGGTTAATATTTCAATAATATTAATTAAACGATTTTATACATTTGCTCAAAATTGCCCTCTTTCTACTGCTCTACGTTGCCAGTCAACAGAGCCGTCGGCAGAACCGGAACATTCCGTAAACTTTTGTCTAATCGAAAAAGCTTCAGTGGAACTTCTATTTCGATTTGGTGCTAAGGGAATAAGGTGACTTTCAGTACAATTGGTCAATGTTTCATTATCTTCTTCCTGGGTACTGGAATATGAGAGACTGTCATATCTCAAATAATTATGAAGTTAAAACTAAAACTAAAACTATTTTATCGATAGCATCCTATTTGCATTCAAAAGGTCTTTTGTATACTCGGAATATATAGCTGCTAATATTCCAAAGCCACTTTCTACTGTCAGTCTAGCTCGAGATAATCTATAATTAAAAACCCTGTTCTGATAATTACCGGTGACCCTCGCTTTATGGTATGGGCGCATTAAATTTGGCATTAGGGGAAATGCCTCATCTCCAATAAAAACATATGGGGTTGCTGTATTTTGTCCTGGTAATGGGTTTTGTTCGGGCAACTCCAGTGACCCAGTATATAAGGTTTTCCGAATGGACAATTGGTGAAAATATTTCTGTCACTGAACCTACCCATAGAACCAACATTTACAGTAGTAAAACGATAGTTTGCATCGACTTTAAAACAATGGAAAATATTGTTTATAGTTGAAGAAAGAGGAACCAGTCAAAAGTGATTATCGAATGGTGATAATCAATGGCACCTAAACAGCTATACAACTGCCACTTTCTTTCATAATCTACCGCAATGTTAGTCCACATTTCCACTGTTGGTTCAGGCATATGATATGGGCCGTAAACGTCGCGTCACATACTTGAGACACAACATTCGATACTGTTCTCTCCGCTATTCTGTAGCTTAGTGCTATGGTTTTAAACATGTCGCCAGTGGCCAGATACCTAAAAAAATACTTATTTTAATAACTTTAATTACTAGTTTTGGACAAACAAATTGTAGATTGATGAATTTGTTTTAATTGTTTATTTACGGATGTATATGTATTTTAGTTAGATACAGCTTCATTTTTCATCTATAGGTGTAGTAATTAAAATGCTGGGTTAGATGAAGTTGAATTAGTTTATTCAGGCAATATCTAGATTTCGAGCACGGCTCGTCTTCAGTTGCGCACGTCGGTTTAATGCAATCTTTCATACATTCGGTCAAGGTGGTCTTTTGTCAATACAATAAAACAATCAAGAGACGAGCTTAAAATGATCGACAACAGCACGCAAGTTAACGTGTTACTATTAATGAGTTAATGTGTTAATGTAACACAAGTTAATGTGTTACCATGCATGCTTGCGTGCTGTTCTCGATCATTTTAAGCTTGTCTCTTGATTGTGTTATTGTATTGACAAAAGACCACCGTTACCGAATGTATGTAAGATTGCATTAAATCGACGTGCGCAACTGAAGACGAGCCGTGCTCGAAATCTAGATATTGCCCGAATAAACTAATTCAACTTCATCTAACCCAGCATTTTAATGGTATGTATTTTAACTGCAGGTAAAATTGTCAAAGACGAGTGGCTAAAGCTGAGATAATGCCATCGTGAGGCATTACGAAGGCAGCAAAAAAAGCGGACAGCAGGCAACAACTTTTAGGCCATGGACGTACCAAAAACAAATGGAGTTTTTAAAGCCTTTCATGAAAAATAGGACACCCGTTGGATATCCCAGCACATCAGCTGGTCAAGAGAGTCTGGTAGCAGATGACAGTGCACAATCTGCTCCAATGGAGGAACCCATAATTAAATGGAAAAAAATACAGGAGTTAGTGATCCGGTTCAAAAATAGTTAGAAGACACCGAGAAGATAGCGAAGAAGAGGGATGAATTTCGGAGTAATTTAATGGCACAAGCGCAAACTGAAGCAAGCTTGCAAAATGACTCCTTGTATCAATTTTTGTGTAATACAACAAAGGGTCTACCCCCCAAGTACCAACGAGACCTTAAACGAAAACTGTTTGCTGCCGTGTCACAAGCGGAAGATGATGCTGAGCATGAGGCACAGAATCTGCAGATAAACTTAACCCTCTATTTACCTAATGGGGGTTATTTGTTGCCACAACGTTACCCTGAATTCTTTTCTCCATCTAATTCTACATTGAATGCAGTAGCAACAACAAACCACGATAATAGTCACTCACCTCAAGAAGAACGAACTATGCATTTGTTGTACTTTTCTGTCCTTTGTACTTTTCTGTCTTTTTATTAAGTAAATGCAATAAATTATATTTTTCTTCATTCTCGGATTCAGATTCTAAATCTAGAACCGCAGGTTCACAGTCATCGTGGAACTAGGTTGGAGCTGGGCTGTGTTCAATATGCCCTACCTGTACCTGGGCTGTGTCTCGGCCAAGCATGGGGCGTACGGGTGCTGCGAGTGGGCTGGGTTCAATTTGCGGCGGGCCGCAGTAAAATGGCATGTACATAACCTAAAAAACACAGCATGTGTCAGGCGAAATATTAAAATAATTTTAATTTAGCATTCGATAAATCATTTGATCAATACCAAAAATTTGTCAAATACAATAAATATCTGAGAAATGCAAAAAAATACTTGTGCATAAGTTTTACAAGACGTCAAATTGAAGCATGAGTTGTTTGGGATACGAGGAGCGCGAGCGACGATATAGGCAAAACTGGGAGAGCTGAAGATTACTCATAGATTTCAGCTGTTATTTTAGACATACGTTACAGAATATTTCTAGATATTGACGCGTGTTAAAACGAAATAGCATACTTTTCATACGTCTGGTGTATAATTGAAATGGGCAAGACAAAAAAGTACGTCTGTTCTTAGAACCATAAGAACGAATGACAGCGGTAGCAACTTAACCTCCAAATTCGAGCACGAACGTGTGATGTGAACAAGATGTTTTCGTTGGTATTTTTTCACTTTGCTTCTGTTAAACATGCTAATGATGGATATATAAATTAGATAGGACAATTATCACAATTAAATGACAGTATTTTTAATAATTAAATATTAATCTTGAACGAACTACCTAGTAGGCAACTTAATATACACAGCTAATAATCTATTCACGCGGTACGTTCATATCTTGGTTCATACGATTTTAAGCGATGAATCACCTTCAGCTCTCCCAGTTTTGCCTATATATAAAAATTATAATATAAAGCCATATACCATTTTTCTACTTTGCGTCATTAATTTTATAGCGTTTTCGACAGTTTTATGCACGCACTCCGTGCATAGAAAAAATATATACCGGTTGAAACCATGATTTGAACCGTCACCAGTGTCATCAGTCATCACGCAACGGTGTGGTCTAGACATGCCCCCACTCTATCTAAATTTTCGCAGTACGTCATACGTCGTTCTATGCTGTCGCCCGAGATTACTTAACTAACTAAGCGCTTTCGATTTATACAATTTTATGCACCACGCACTCGGTGCGGTGTGGTTCACTCGGTGCGAACCGCACCGAGAAAATGCGTAAAGCGCATTGGTTTTGGTGTAGTTCTTTAAAACCATTTTCACGGTGAACTAGTTCATAACCTAAAATAAGTAACTTTCAAGGGCTTTTGCGAAACTATTTATGATTACATTTAGCTTCCCGATTAAGCCTGTTAAGATATGTGCTCTGCGCGCGTGCAGTGCATAAGCTGAACACATGGCACGAAGCGAGTGGAAATGCCGAACATACAAACCCGCACCAGCATGGTGCTAGTGCAGCCGAGTGCAGTAAATCGAAAACGCTTTAAGGTTTCGCCAACGCCAACGCCTATACCGATAATGTAGAACAGCGCGCTAGGGGCGGTGACGTCAATGGAAGAGCTGCGATCCCAGTTAAATACTGCGAAAGCCGTTATATTAAGCCGGCAACGTACGGTACTGCGCCGGAGTACCGAATGAATGAATTTCGACGCGGACGAAACGAAGATGGAATGATAAAATTGTACTGCGGCGCAGTACCGTAAGTAGCGGGCCTGATATGTGTTATGTATGCACGCACGGTTGCTGCAACTGTTGCGGTAATTTAATAAACTCTACACTGTTTATTGTTAAACTTAGTTAGTGTAAAGTTAGTGTTCTAGTATTTAGGAACTCTACGCGTTGTTTTGAGTGTTTTTACCTATATTAACCTATATTAGAAGCGGGTATGTAAATCAGGCCCGGACTTAGAGACCCAGGGCCCCTAGGCACTTGACATTTGGACCCCCACCATCACGAAGCTATTTTGGAAATTTAGCAAATTAAATGCACTAGTACAGAACATATAATTTGTAATCGACTTTAATGACTTTAATAAACTTCAGAATAATACAGTCTATGTTACTATTTGCCGGGTGCGCAGACATTATGCGGATACCGTCCGAGAGGAGCGGCGCCTTGACCCAGGTTTCGCCATACAACTCTCCAATGTTTACCAGCCAGCAAAACCTGGCTGCTCCTAAGAGGCCGACACCAATGAGAGGGTACCGTGTAGCATGCATACACATACTACACCGATAGGGCTTCCCACTCCCCTTAGTACTTATGTAAGCTTGGCTCCCCAAGCAACGTTTGATGAGTCACCGTTCGGGGCACTTTCGTGACACCCTGCTCGTATCAGCCTGTTCCCATAGCTCCGGTTTGACGAGCGACCGTCCGGCTCGCTGTAGCTAAGCCGTGCTTAAGTTAACAAAGTTACCAATGCACCGTTGGTTAAGCATCCGGGCGAGGACGCTTTCGCGTGCCTCTAGAGATGTTAGCATGGATGCCATACCATCCATACTCCGTTTGATGTGTGACCGGTCGAAGGGTCCTCCGGTCCCCTTCTACGCCTGGAAACTACCCTTCATACGTTCCTACCAGAACCTCGAATCCGTCCGGGTAGGTACCTTCCACGGTGAGCGCCCGGCGTGTTGGCACCCACCGGGGGTGTGCATACAGCACGCCCATCGATCTTACCACGGGACATGTCTAATATCAACACGAAGTAGCGCTGTTTTATGCAGTTTCCTCGTTAGTAATCACCCACGTGGTAGTTCCCTGTAATGTGTCGACTAAAGTTGTTGTACGTAAATTGGTAGAAGCAAGTAGTGTGTTTGTTGTGGTTTGTAGTCAAATTAAACAGCGTTTTCTTTCGTTGTTCTGAAGAATTTGAATAAGAAATAACAACGTCTATCACAGCGCGTCTGCGTGCAAGTTCTCGCGGGATTCATAAACCGTCACGGGCATCCAAATCGTTTCTCAGTCCCCCCTCCGTACTGTGCACAGGGCCAATAGTTACGTTAATCTATAAATTTTATAGAATGATAGGACGAATTTTCTTCTGTGCAAAGGAACGAATGACGCCATCATAGTCAATTGACTTCATTATTTCTGACTCTATCTACATTACAGAGAGTGATAAAGTAAACATATTCATTATAATATTATTTTCGATAAGGCAAGCCAGGCTTTCGAGGTTATGTAAAGATTTTGTCACCGGGGCCCTTACGCTGGCTGGGCTCCCAGGGCCTTGTAGGCCTACTGATGTAAATTGTAAATGAATTCTTTAGTTAACTTATTGAAACAAAAATACTACCATCCAAAGGTAAAGTGCCGTACCTACAAAAACGATATTCATGGAACCATGTCTTTTTCTATTAAATGTAACATAAAAACAAGTCGTGGCTTACGTACAAATAGTTAGTAAACATGTTAGGTTAGGATAAATAGTTTAAAATGTAAAAGAGTGCGCGATTTTTTCGTCATTTTGCATACACGGATTCAGCTTGTTTCTTTGTTTAGAATGGTTCCATTTTTATTCTATTTCATAATGTAACGAATTTCATCAATTCGTATTGTAAATTAGTTTTCCGTCGATCGTTTATTTATGAGTCAGTTTAGTGAATACGAAATCGTTTATTAAAGTACTACATTAATGCACGATTTCTATTAATGCATGATTTGTTATAGCCAATCACAAGACGCAATGACGTCGTTTGATTGGCCAATCGAACATATGTGAAATGAAACCTTCCAATAAAAACATACCGCTCTCTAGAACTGTCAGTGTCAAATTACATAAATGGTCATATAACCTAAAAAGACATCGGCGAAGAAAAATCTATGTAGACGACGCTAGAAGAATACGATCGACGGAAAAATTTTGTAACCAACTCGAATATTAAACAGCGATTAATGATCTCGACAATTAACGCGCTCGCTTCGCTCGCGCGTTAAACAGTCTCGATCATTAATCGCTCTTTTTAATATACTTGTTGGTTAAATAACTATTAAATATTATAGTGGTTATCTTTCGTTGTATTTAAACCGTTTTTAAATCGAATTTACGCTGGACTGGAAGACCAGTATGTCCGTTCTATGTCTATGCGAGCCGCTATACGCGTATTTTTTTTAATAGCCAGTGTAGAGGTGTGCTGGTTTCCGGCACCAGTTATACGTGGAGAAGGGGGTAGGATTTCGGTATATAAGACCCAGCAAACCGCGACGAAGCAGGCAGAGTGGTGCTGGTTTTATATTGGCTGCCAGTTTCAGTAAGATTAGCGTTCATCGTTCCCGCCGGACCCGAGGCTGCCCGATAGAGTCCACGGCCGAACGTAGCGTCCGGTGTTAAAACTTAAAACGCGCCAGCCCGTCTAGACGACTCCGTACTCGACGACTCGACGAGACCGGTTTGTAGGTAGATATATTTTGACCAGTTATTTTTTTTCCGGAGAATGTTTTCTTTGTATATATTTCTACCGGTGCTATTTTTATCGACGAATGTTTATTTTCTTTCGTAAAACTTTTTCATATGCGAATGTTGCCGTTTATTTTCTTTAATGTATATTATTTCGTTTACGACAATAAAGCTTTTATTTGAATTGAACTCCGTATACCGTTTGATTTATTTCGAAGAACATTGGATCTCCAACTGAAGCAACCCGATGAGATAGGAGGAAGGGACTAATCGAACCGACGCGACGTCGTTACAATAACTATTGTCAGACACTTTGACTAGATTTGAAAAAGATATGTAAAAATTGTATTTTTTTAGAACGTTTTATGTTCTACAATTTTGAAAACTGTAATAATTTTTGCCATTTATAATTCTTTTCTGCAGCAGTAATATCGGTACTTGGTATATGGTTTAAAACGTCTTGTATATGGTTTAAAACGGCTTGTAAAAAAACTTAGGAAAAACCACTCACACTTAGGCAATACTTCAAGCCAATCGGATTGATCTCACAGGCGAAAAGATTTCATCAGCGTATGCCAGAACGGGACAGGTGAGTGAATCTATTAAGTCATCAATGTAGATATTAAAAAGAAGCGGACCGAGGTTTGAGCCCTGGGGAACACCAGAAGATGCGACGTAGTCATCTGACTCAAAGCCATTGTAGCAAACAGAACACACTCTATCTTGGAGGTAGGATGCCATCAGACGTAACGACGGCGCACACATGCCAAGCGCATCCAACTTTGTCAACAGAACTCAATGGTCAATCGTATCGAAGGCCCTTGCGAAATCGGTGTAGATGACATCTGCTTGATCACCACCATCGAGGGTCTCCGCGTGTGTGCCGTTCCAGATAAATGCATAGATCACCTGCTCAAAGACCTTTGAGAAGTTGGACAGTATGGCGATGGGCCTGTAATTTGTGATGAAGGATTTATCTCCCTTCTTAAAGACCGGCGTAATACGCGCCCGTTTCCATGCACTCGGGAACGTGTGTTTATCCCACAGTGGATAATAACCTTCAAAGGCCTTGCAAAAACACAGCTCACATCCCTCACCAAAAAGCTGGAATTTGGTCATCTCCAGCCGTGAGCCTGCTTGAACACTTCTTCATAATCTTCGCAAGAGTATCCTCGCCCACACAGCTCACAGTGAACGAAGGTAAGTAAAGTTGTCTCAGGGCCTTCAGGACTGGTGCTGGGTGAGGTGAACGTGCCGGAAAACGATTCAGCAAAAGCGGTCATCACGTCAGGTGGTTTTGTGAACTCTGTTGCTCCATCCCTCATAACAGCTGGAATTCTACTGGTCCCCTTCTTTAAGTTAACGAATGACCAAAATGCTTTTGGGTCAGTGCAGACGCTGGCCCGTGCTTGTGAAGTGAAGTTAGTGTAGGACACGTCAATTTGCATCTTAGTGAGTAGGCGTAGCCTCTTAAATTCAGCTTGGTGGTACTTATTATTGGTGACTGCATATCTTCGTCTATGATAACCTTTCATCTTTCCCCAATTTGTCTTGGGGAACACTTATCAGCTTTCTGTTTGAATGCAAAAATAAGTGGTTTATGATCTGTGTATATAGCAAATGTCTTTCCTTCTACCATATGACGAAAAAATCTAATGGCCTGATACATAGCTAACAACTCTCTTTCGTAAGCACCATACTTTTGTCCTGCAATACTCAACCTTCTTGAGCAGAACCCTAAAGGTTGCCAAGCAACGAGTAAACACTCGTTGTTGAAAGCTGCACCAATTTCGAAGTCTGATGCATCACAGAAAATAGCGAGAGGGGCCCTTGTTGACGGAAAAGCTAATTGAACAGCTTGTGCTAGGCTCTTCTTTGATTCCTTAAAGGCACTTACTGATTTCTCAGTCAAAATAAAAGGTGTATTGCCTTTTAGGTTACCATGAAGCATGTAATTCAACGGAGCTTGTAAATACGCAGCATGAGGTAAACAAATTTTATAGAAATTTAATGTACCAACAAATCGACGAAGTTCCTTAGCAGTCTTGGGTTGTGGTTAATTTAAAATAGCATCAAATTTTTCTTGGAGTGGTCTAACACCATTCACAGACACTTCAAATCCGAGAAAACTAATAATTTCGACCCCTCAAGTACATTTTGCTAAATATGTTAATACGCCATAAGACTTAAGTCGTTCAAATAGTTCATGAAGATGTTGTTCATGTTCTTGCTCATTGGTTGATGCTATGAGGATATCGTCAATATAACAATAAGTGAAATCAAGACCTCGAAGAACTTCATTCATAAAACGTTGACATGTCTGTGCAGCATTGCGAAGACCAAATGACATATACTGAAACTCATATAATCCAAATGGTGTCGTTATAGCTGTTTTATGATGTCTTCTTCAGTGACTGGAATTTGATTATAAGCTCTCACAAGGTCTATTTTAGAAAATACCTTTTTTCCATGTAAAGATTGAGCAGTCTCCGATGTGTGGAACAGGATACCTATCAGGAATTGTCCTTGCATTGAGTTTGCGGTAGTCTCCACACGGCCCCCACCCCCATTCGCCATTCTTTTTTGGAACCATTTGCAAACCAGTTGCTCTTGGCTTGGTTTAATTTATCTGGAGCAAGTCGTCGAGGTCCTTCAGAAACAGGTGGTCCCGGTGTCGTAGTAATGTGAAGTTTTGTTTTATGTTTTGGTTGTACATCTGATCCATTTGGTCGTCAAATTTCTGGATATTCCTGTAAAATGCGATGATAAGATGAAATAGAAGAATCAGAAATTACCCGTATGTGCAATGGACTCGCATCACACTCTGCAACTTTTCCATCTGTAGACATAGTTGTGAGACTATTCATTAGACGCTTATTACGAACGTCAACTAATAATGCATAGTGATGTAAAAAATCAACTCCAATTATTGGTTTGGCTACATCATCGATAAGATGGCGATAAAGTGTAAGGTGTGCTCGAGATCGATCACCGGTCGAGACGACTATTTAATCTGTAGCAAGTCATTATGCAAGTGCCAGTTTCGCATAATATGTGCATCATTAACGGAAGAATCCTTTCTGAAGATGAGAGAGTCAGGACAGCTTGAAACCTGGACATGTTCCTCGTGTACTAATCCAAGTGATACAACAACAATAGAACTGACAAAGGGCGAGTTGGTATCTGACTCGGGAAGCGATAAACAAGTGAGTAATCTCGATAAGCTGATTACAGAAAAAGTAACAAGTGCAATCAATCAAATAACACAAGAGATTACGAAAACATTAGAACTATAGGTTAGAGATAAAATAACGTATCGGAAAACAGCAAACTGAAAGAAGACGTTAAAGAGTTGAAGAATTCAGTGAAGCAGTTCGGCTGTCCTCCGCTGGATGGCGCAAACATGCGCTCATCGCACATAGCATCAACCGAGAAAAGGGGAGACAACACAACCAAGAGACATACTCGGAAATATTCTGAAGTCGTCAAACCAACTAACTCGGCGCTGAAGACTGCAGGAGTCACACCAAAACAACAGCAGAACAACACAAGCATGATGAAGATACGGTATTTACCACAGTGACATATAAAAAGAAGAGAAGCCAGGGACTGGTTAGAGGATCCGCCCAAAACACTACAATTAAAGGGGTAGCCAGGAGCGGGAGGGGTCACCTACATATTTCCTGCTTGGAGAGGGATACTAGTCCGGAAGACGTAATTCAACACTTGAAAATTAATAAAATCGAGTCATCTGAATGTGAAAAATTAACTTCTGTTATGTTTTCTATTTTAATAGTTAAAGTTCGTTATAAATTGTATTTTGTTTTACACACTGCGCATGTTCGTTTTCCGGCGCATGGTCTTCTTAACAGGAAATATATTTTATTAGACTATCGAATGGCATTGCGGTCAGTCGTAGTAACCAGCGAATGTAATAATTACTATAAAAGTTACGAATATAGTTTGAGTTGTACTTCACAAAACTTCTTTTATTTCAACGAAACTAAACAAGTCTAACCAACTTCTAAACACCCCGAAAACTCCTCCTTCAGAGTTTCCGTGCCGATAGACCAACTGGTCGCTGCGAAAGATCCGGCACTATGGCCTGAAAATGTAGGGATAAATCGTTTTTTCTGGAGGACTCCCGCAAGACACCAGAAACTATAACCATTTTTCATATTAACATACAATGCATCTCCAATAAAATCAACAAATTAGCACTTTTTACTGAAAAAGATAAAGTTGACATTGTTTGTGTGAACGAGCACTGGTTGCAGTCGGAGGAGCTTGTGGGTATGGGTGTTCCATGTTATAACCTTGCTAGCTTATTTTGTAGGTCTGACAGACGGCATGGCGGTGTCTGCATCTACGTTAGAGATGATATTGACTTCAAAACACTGGATGTGTGCGATGAGCCGGTGGAGTTGGACATCGAGGTAACGGGAGTGAAATGTAAAGAATTTATAATCCTGTCTATTTATAGATCACCAAATGGTAATTTTCAAAACTTTATTAATGTCTTGTCAAGTGTGCTTGACCGCTATCATAATAGCCATAAACTTATTATTTCAACGATTCAACGATTTTAGTTTAAAATTCAACACGCATGATGCAAGTGCGTTACTCTTATGCAACACTTGTAAAACATTTGGAGTCCACCCAACAAATAAACAAAATACAAGGCAATCAGCCTGCCTGGATAATATTTTTATTTCAAATTCAGTTCTCACCAGTATCAATCTTGATAATTCAATATCATCTGACCATTCTGGATTGTTTGCTGAAATTCAATGTCTACCTCAAAAATCACTGGTGAGAGAATATCGTATAGGCCGATGGCTGATCTTGGGATGTTTAATTTGTACAACGTCATGAAGAATGAAAATTGGGCATTTATTCGCGACAACTCAATGAACATAGATGTAAAAACCGATAAATTAATTAACGCCTTCTCTGATGCAATCGAATGTTGTTTTCCCATTAAAACTAAACTAGTATTCAAAAATAAACCGTTGGTCAACTGGTACACGGATGAATTGTTTGAAATGAGAGAACATATGTGCACAATGAATAGTTTTAACCACAAATACCCGGGTCTGATATTGACAAATCAACTAAAATTTTTTAAAAGGAACTATAGATCTAAACTACTTCATGCAAAAAGATCAGCGTTTGATGGTTATGTGGAGGGCAGTTCCAATAAGTCAACATCTTTATGGAAGTTAATAAAACATAACATTCCATCTAAGAAAACTAGTTTACAGGATGAACCAACAGCGGATGATTTTAATACCTTTTTTATCAATGTCCCTCAGGACATTATTAAGAATTTAAACTCTGACAAGAATCCGCTTCAATACATGAACGAACCAGAAACCGAACATTTCGAATTCAGTACTATTTCCTTTAATGATATGAGAGATACAATAAGCACACTAAAAAATTCTCCAGGCAAAGACTGCTACGGTATCAATGTAAAAATAATTAAAACACTAAAAAATGTCATTGTCTACCCACTTACGACAAACATAACAACAGTTGTCTTGGAGACACATTTTGTGGTTCGGGACAGCCTGCTACTCACTTCAGCGTCGGCGCTGGTTTTGGCGCGCTTTATGCACACAGGCTGTTGACATCGCCAGGTGTCCTGAAAGTGACAGTGAATTTTGCTCGCGATAAACTCGTGGCAGACAGTCCCGAAACCAATTCCAATGACTGCTTTGGATATCACTTATGTTTGCTAAATCACCAACTTGCTTTCTTCTCAATAACGTACAAATTGTAAGTAGACTTAATTATCTTAAAGCTTGTTTTTAATTGTTGTGTTTCTTCAGATGACCCTGAAGAAGCGTGTATCCACACGCGAAAATTTGGTGATATAATAAAGAACGTACTAATTATTTAAAACGTTTACTATTGCTGGATTCCCCAATAATTACTACCAATTTTATAATAATAATAATAATAATAATTTATTTGTCGTGGGATCTTACAAAGATATAGACAATAGTCAGTGGTACAGATAATTCAAATAGAAATAATTAAAACTATATATCTGGACAAAAATACATCTAAATGGATAAGGTTGTACAGTTTAAAGACCACGGAATCATAGTTTTTAATAGTTTTATTTTCAAATGTGACCGCCGAACCTATAATATATCAGCACAAACAATCACACATCGCTCGAGTTCACAAATTCACCGACTGAATAAAAGGAATGGGCAATTAAATATCTCTTAACCTCAGTACAGAACATCCTTAATCCGGTAACCGTCAGAATCTGGGAGGGCAACGCATTGTAGACCTTGATCATCATATAATGCGGCCCTCTTTCAAAGACCGACGAGGTGTGATGCGGAACCGCAAGACGCAAGGTGTTTCGCGTCTGCATGGATCGCGATAAATCACCATTCGTCTGAAACAAGTGTATGTTTCGTCTGCAGTAGGAAACCAACCTATAGATATATAGACATGGCAGAGTCAAAATATTTAATGTCTTGTAGAGCGGTCTGCATGTCTCCCTATACCCCTTCCGCAGCATACACCTCACAAACCTCTTTTGCAGCCGAAACAACACAACTAAATGGGGGGAAGAACCCCACAAAATGATCCCGTAGGACAGAATGGACTCCACGCAGGCAAAATAGTAGTTCCTCAAAACATTCAACTCCACAACATCCCTCAGCTTAAACAACGAGTAGTACAGACGGGACAGTTTAGAGTGGACATCCGAAGTATGTTTCTCCCAGCGCAAATCACCCTGCAGGTAAACCCCCAAAAACCGGACAGCGATGCTCAACGGCATAGAGCAACGAGGATTCCTCACAAGAACAGAACGGCTAGGGGAATCGAGTGAAAATTGCACGAGTGCGGTCTTGCTCGAGTTCAAAATCATGTGGTTTGACTTGCACCAACGAGTCATACGCTCCACCGCCTCAGTCGCAAGAGCCGACACACCGGCAATATCACGATGGCTAATAATTAACGTTGTGTCGTCGGCGAACTGATATAAATTACCCATGTTACCTAGCTGATCACACAAATCGTTGGTATAGATCAAAAACAATAGCGGACCCAGAATTGAACCCTGTGGCACCCCCGACCCTAAAACGCACGAAAGGGAAATCCGTGTACCGCCGACGGACACTGTCTGTTGTCTGCTCTCAAGATACGACTCCAAGAGACGCAGTGCAACGCCCCTTACCCCAGAATAACACAACTTGGACAATAAAATCTTGTGGTTCACGGTATCGAAGGCACTGGAAAGGTCGAAGAAGACTGTCGCAACGGAATGGCGCTGATCCATATAGCATAAAGTTTTGGTCATCGCATCGAACAGCGCACGCTCACAAGAGGACTTGGGCAAAAAACCATACTGACTGGATGATAAAACATCGTGAAGGGAGAAAAACGAATACAGCCTGTTATGAATGATCCTCTCAAATATCTTTGAGAATGCTGACAGAATTGAAATAGGACGATAGTTGTCGATGTTAGTTTTTGAGCCTTTCTTATGGACAGGGAGCACAATAGCAGGTTTGAGTTTCTCTGGAAAAATTCCTTCGGAAAACATCTGATTGATCAAGTATGTGAGAACCGGAACCATAAGTTCCCCCGATATTTTCATAATGTAGGTAGGCACACCATCGCTACCCGATGAGTACTTGGCCTGTATCGACGCCAGAATCCTTGTGATTCCATCACAGGTGGCCGGGAACAGAAAAATGCAAGACTCGACGCCCACACGCCCCACACCCGAGAAATCCAACGACTCACGATCACCCATCCCAGACGCATTGTGGCCAAAAAATTTAGTAACATACCGGAACATACCGGCCAGCTCCTGGGGATCGTCAACGCAAGCCCCATCCCCCGGACTAGTTAACCTAATTACACTACTGCTTTCTGCCGACGTTTGATCTTTTATGATGTTCCAGACGGTCTTTGACTTATTTCTGGATAAAAGAACTGTAGTATTATTGTGCTGTCGCTTAGCATCTCTTATAGTTTGCCCAAGTGTATGCTTCATCAAGCGGTAATCGTCCCATAGATGAGGTTGATCGATTAGTTTGCACATAGAATATTTATTTTTTAAGTCGACGGACATAGCACATATGGTTTCATTGTACCATGGATTTTTGGTAGGTCTACGAGCGCACACCTTTGTCATGGGAAAATTCTTCTCAAAATAGAAGTTAAAAATATTATAAAAAGTATCATATTTTTTGTTGACATCGCCCGCACAACAATACACGTCGTCCCATGTCTCCCGCGACAAATCATACCTGAAATCTCTAAAAAGTCGTTTATGCGCTTGGCCAATCGGGGCGGACGCAACGAGTTTAACACTGCATATCAGCGAAACATGGTCAGACAAATCCGGATCGTCAGTCCACACCTCCACCTCGTCAGGTCGCAAATTACAAAAAATATTGTCTATACAATTGCCCATTCGAGAATTCCCTTAAAAAGACCATATGACCTAAACAATGACACAAACGCTCGACTTTCTCGGTCATCACGGTTAAAATTAACATTAAAATCTCCACAGATAATCACATGTCGGAACTTAACACAGACAATATCCAATAAATTAGACATACAATTCAAAAATACATTGGTATCGCCGGTTGGCGATCTGTATACACAAATACATAAAGTACGCTTGGACTTATCATTAAAACTACTGCAACAATACTCAAAATGTTGTTCAATACACTCTACCAAGAAAGATTCAGATTTCATGTTCATTATGTTTTCACTATAAATAGCACAACCGCCACCTCGCTTATTACTGCGACAAAAAAAGCTTACCAAATGAAAGCCCGTAAGTTTTTCTAAATGAATTGTATCCGCTTTAAGCCAGTGCTCCGTTAAACATATAAATTTTAGCTGCTTGTCCCATAGAAATACCTCAGAGTTCTGTCTTATTATGAAGGCTTCTTATATTATAGGTCATAAAGGAGATCATATCCGATATATTGCTGCTAGGAGCACTGGCTTTCAGCACCACCGTCGGTATCTGTTACGGTAACGTAACGCAGGTTACTAAAATCTATATAGTCACCATCAGTCTCCACCCCCACGAAGGCAGAGATTGCGGTGGACACCAAACCAAAAAGTTTACGTTTCCCTTTGTATGTTAGGTGAACGCCACGCGGAAGAACATCAAATCGGGACATAATACCATTAAAATTGACAAAATGGACATCACTTGAAGCACTCTCAACAATGATATCATACATAAAACAATTAAAACCTGTAACTAAATTATTCCAACGGCAAAGACTACGTGTCCTAATATATATATATATATATATATATATATATATATATATATATATATATATATATATATATATATATATATATATATATATATATATATATATATATATATATATATATATATATATATATAAAAATTAAGGACGAGTCTTTGCCGTTGAAGATAAAAAGTGAAAAAACTTTTAAATTGGGGAATCCAGCAACCAATAATTGAAACGACTATATGTTTAGTACGTTCTTTATTATTTCACCAATATTTCGCATCAAATAGTATGCTTCATCAGGGTCATCTGAAGGACAAATATAATTAAGTAACCAATCTTAAAAGGTAACAAGTTACTTACAATAGAACGTTAAGTGGATGGCTGGTAAAGCGTTGAACAGGACTTTCACAAAATAAATTAACATTCACGGCTACACAGCTGAAGTCGAGTTTTCGGCCCGACAAGGTTAAATATAAAACATCAGCAACTGTCTACAGCCAACTGATACACTGCCTATGCGCTTCGGGGCCAGCCTTCAGCTATCAACAATAAAACGAAGAGACACGCCGACATAAGACGAGTAAACCGAACAAACATAAAGGGGGCAATTTGAGTGCTTTGAAAAACTAAAGTGGACGGATAAAAAGAAATTATAAAATTTTAAAAATGAAAGGATTACATTAACATAACAAGGGCAAAGAATCTATAACCAATTTAGAGAGAATTATACTGCTGAAGGCATCTAAACTACATTGCTTTTATTAGCACGATTCAAACTTAAGATGTATGAATAACCGACATTCAAGCTGTTGACATCTGATCTAAAATTCATGTTATTAGGTGTGTTATTGATTTCAACCATTTCCAAAAACTCTCTACTCTTACGGTTAGGCACCGTTCGTCTGACATCCACCCCGTCGAAATTAGGTTCATGATTATTATTGATCATGTGTGATGCCAACGCGCATCTGTGCTTTTTTGTTCGAATGTCACTTTTGTGTAAAGTTATCCTCTGTTTCAACCAGGTAGAAGTCTGACCCAGATACACTTGATCACAGTCCCTGCAAGGAATCGAATATACAACATTCGACCTGTAATCTAACTGTGTTTTGTCCTTAGTTCTCGTAAAATAATTTCTCAGTGGGTGATAGTTGTAAAAAGCTATTCTGAGCCTGTCATCAGCAAAAACGCCGGATATCCTCGGGGCAATCTGCGGCAAGTAAGGAAATTTAAAAAACTTTGTGTTGGAGGGAGGCTCGGTTCTCTCATTGTTGGCCAAATCCTGGGTATTGAATATGATCTTACTAATCAATGCCCTAGGGTATCCATTATTGAGGAATATGTTAGATAGAGTTAACAAATTCTTTTGTAGAAAAATGGGGTTGCTGATCCTTGTCACTCTGTGTTTCATGCCTCTAATTAAGTTGATCTTTTGGCTCATTTTGTGATTGGAAAAATAATTAAGGAGCCTTCCGGAATTAGATGGTTTTCTGTACCAGTCAATAGTGAGTTGGTTCTGGTCATTCCTGATGACCTTAGTGTCAAGGAAAGGCACCCCCCTTTCACGTTCTTCCTCAACAGTGAACTGGATATTAGGGTGAAAAGAGTTAAAAATCTCGATTACCGAGCCAATCTCCCGTTCAGGCAACCCTACGATTAAGTCATCAACATACTTTTTAATGAACGAAAACTCGTAAGGTAAGACTCTAATTATGTTATCTAAGCAAAAATCCATAACTATGTTCGCAAGGATTGGGCTGATCGGAGACCCCATAGCCATCCCATTTGTTTGAGAAAAGAATTGATTATTGAATGTGAAATAGCTGTGTTGAGTAATCAATTCTATGAGCTTGAAGAATGAAGTTTTGCTAAGCTGTGTGTGAAGTGCTATGAGATCCCAATCTCTATTTAAAATGTGAGAAACCAGATCCAATGGTATGTTCGTGAACAGCGAGACAACATCCAGCGATACTACTCGATGGTCACCAGGCAGCCGAAAATTCTGAAACTGTTCAACAAAATCGAACGAATCGCGAACATCGTAATTACTTCCATTGGCGTAAGCATCAGAAAGGATCCCCGCGACCAATGAGGAGATGGAATAAGTAGGTGAATTCACACTGGAGACAATAGGACGATAAGGCACGTCAGGTTTGTGGGTCTTTGGAAGGGAATACAGCTTAGGGCATGTGGAGCTGGTGTTATGTAGCTTATGATAAAGAATCATATCTATTTCTTTATTGTCTTTTAATTTTTTTATAAAAGAATTAATTTCCCTTTGTATTTTGAATGTGGGATCGTTTTCTATAGTTTTGTAAATGTTAGAGTCACTTAACAGTTCGAAAGTTTTAGCCAAATAATCATCCTTTTCCACAGCCACCGTAACTGCACCTTTATCAGCTTGTAAAATGTAAATATTGGGATTTTCTTTTAAGAATCTCTTACATTGTTTGATGGTCTCCTCCCAAACGCCCGGACCCTTTGAATTTTGTGTCAAATAGTTGGTCAACACATTAGTAAATTTAGCTCTACGTATGTTATTGTCATCACCATCCAAGAACCCCAGAATGAGCTCACCCTCAGCAAGAAGCTCGTCTGCTCGTACCATTTTTTCCGTTATAGGAATACTAAATTTAGGCCCTAAAGACAAAAAATCCTTTATTGCCCGAGGGACACCCACGCTAGTGCGATCAACAAACCAGGCCGAATTATCTTTAAAATATTGGACATTTTTTATGTTATTACACAGTAGGTTAAACTTATGTACATTCGACTCTCTAATCTTTTTGAAAATGGTTTCATGCTTATTGTTAACGGTTAATTCAAAATCTCTAAAAATGTGAACGGGTACCAATTCTCTAGCTTTTTTCTTAAGTGTATCTAATTGTAACTTGTGACATTTCAAATCGGACAATGTTATTGAAATCTCCAAATTTAAAATTCTTTGCCCTAACCTTTCATTAAGTGTCGTCGCCTTTCTTCTCAATGAGCTGTCGGTGGTGGCTAATAAGCCTGTGATGTTCTTAGTGCCCTGGGTTATGTGCTTTGGACTGATTCCGTGTTTTCTGCAACGTAAAAGGAAACTTCTCCTGTTCGTCAGCTTCGCCAACTTCTCCGATGTTTGTGACCACTTCTTGAAGGTGAGAGTGGTGTTCCTTCCGTAGTGATGTGTTATATTTTGAAAATACCCCATTATTAGAAAAATTAAGGACGAGTCTTTGCCGTTGAAGATAAAAAGTGAAAAAACTTTTAAATTGGGGAATCCAGCAACCAATAATTGAAACGACTATATGTTTAGTACGTTCTTTATTATTTCACCAATATTTCGCATCAAATAGTATGCTTCATCAGGGTCATCTGAAGGACAAATATAATTAAGTAAACAATCTTAAAAGGTAACAAGTTACTTACAATTGAACGTTAAGTGGATGGCTGGTAAAGCGTTGAACAGGACTTTCACAAAATAAATTAACATTCACGGCTACACAGCTGAAGTCGAGTTTTCGGCCCGACAAGGTTAAATATAAAACATCAGCAACTGTCGTCTACAGCCAACTGATACACTGCCTATGCGCTTCGGGGCCAGCCTTCAGCTATCAACAATAAAACGAAGAGACACGCCGACATAAGACGAGTAAACCGAACAAACATAAAGGGGGAAATTTGAGTGATTTGAAAAACTAAAGTGGACGGATAAAAAGAAATTATAAAATTTTAAAAATGAAAGGATTACATTAACATAACAAGGGCAAAGAATCTATAACCAATTTAGAGAGAATTATACTGCTGAAGGCATCTAAACTACATTGCTTTTATTAGCACGATTCAAACTTAAGATGTATGAATAACCGACATTCAAGCTGTTGACATCTGATCTAAAATTCATGTTATTAGGTGTGTTATTGATTTCAACCATTTCCAAAAACTCTCTACTCTTACGGTTAGGCACCGTTCGTCTGACATCCACCCCGTCGAAATTAGGTTCATGATTATTATTGATCATGTGTGATGCCAACGCGCATCTGTGCTTTTTTGTTCGAATGTCACTTTTGTGTAAAGTTATCCTCTGTTTCAACCAGGTAGAAGTCTGACCCAGATACACTTGATCACAGTCCCTGCAAGGAATCGAATATACAACATTCGACCTGTAATCTAACTGTGTTTTGTCCTTAGTTCTCGTAAAATAATTTCTCAGTGGGTGATAGTTGTAAAAAGCTATTCTGAGCCTGTCATCAGCAAAAACGCCGGATATCCTCGGGGCAATCTGCGGCAACTAAGGAAATTTAAAAAACTTTGTGTTGGAGGGAGGCTCGGTTCTCTCATTGTTGGCCAAATCCTGGGTATTGAATATGATCTTACTAATCAATGCCCTAGGGTATCCATTATTGAGGAATATGTTAGATAGAGTTAACAAATTCTTTTGTAGAAAAATGGGGTTGCTGATCCTTGTCACTCTGTGTTTCATGCCTCTAATTAAGTTGATCTTTTGGCTCATTTTGTGATTGGAAAAATAATTAAGGAGCCTTCCGGAAATTAGATGGTTTTCTGTACCAGTCAATAGTGAGTTGGTTCTGATCATTCCTGATGACCTTAGTGTCAAGGAAAGGCACCCCCCTTTCACGTTCTTCCTCAACAGTGAACTGGATATTAGGGTGAAAAGAGTTAAAAATCTCGATTACCGAGCCAATCTCCCGTTCAGGCAACCCTACGATTAAGTCATCAACATACTTTTTAATGAACGAAAACTCGTAAGGTAAGACTCTAATTATGTTATCTAAGCAAAAATCCATAACTATGTTCGCAAGGATTGGGCTGATCGGAGACCCCATAGCCATCCCATTTGTTTGAGAAAAGAATTGATTATTGAATGTGAAATAGCTGTGTTGAGTAATCAATTCTATGAGCTTGAAGAATGAAGTTTTGCTAAGCTGTGTGTGAAGTGCTATGAGATCCCAATCTCTATTTAAAATGTGAGAAACCAGATCCAATGGTATGTTCGTGAACAGCGAGACAACATCCAGCGATACTACTCGATGGTCACCAGGCAGCCGAAAATTCTGAAACTGTTCAACAAAATCGAACGAATCGCGAACATCGTAATTACTTCCAGTGGCGTAAGCATCAGAAAGGATCCCCGCGACCAATGAGGAGATGGAATAAGTAGGTGAATTCACACTGGAGACAATAGGACGATAAGGCACGTCAGGTTTGTGGATCTTTGGAAGGGAATACAGCTTAGGGCATGTGGAGCTGGTGTTATGTAGCTTATGATAAAGAATCATATCTATTTCTTTATTGTCTTTTAATTTTTTTATAAAAGAATTAATTTCCCTTTGTATTTTGAATGTGGGATCGTTTTCTATAGTTTTGTAAATGTTAGAGTCACTTAACAGTTCGAAAGTTTTAGCCAAATAATCATCCTTTTCCACAGCCACCGTAACTGCACCTTTATCAGCTTGTAAAATGTAAATATTGGGATTTTCTTTTAAGAATCTCTTACATTGTTTGATGGTCTCCTCCCAAACGCCCGGACCCTTTGAATTTTGTGTCAAATAGTTGGTCAACACATTAGTAAATTTAGCTCTACGTATGTTATTGTCATCACCATCCAAGAACCCCAGAATGAGCTCACCCTCAGCAAGAAGCTCGTCTGCTCGTACCATTTTTTCCGTTATAGGAATACTAAATTTAGGCCCTAAAGACAAAAAATCCTTTATTGCCCGAGGGACACCCACGCTAGTGCGATCAACAAACCAGGCCGAATTATCTTTAAAATATTGGACATTTTTTATGTTATTACACAGTAGGTTAAACTTATGTACATTCGACTCTCTAATCTTTTTGAAAATGGTTTCATGCTTATTGTTAACGGTTAATTCAAAATCTCTAAAAATGTGAACGGGTACCAATTCTCTAGCTTTTTTCTTAAGTGTATCTAATTGTAACTTGTGACATTTCAAATCGGACAATGTTATTGAAATCTCCAAATTTAAAATTCTTTGCCCTAACCTTTCATTAAGTGTCGTCGCCTTTCTTCTCAATGAGCTGTCGGTGGTGGCTAATAAGCCTGTGATGTTCTTAGTGCCCTGGGTTATGTGCTTTGGACTGATTCCGTGTTTTCTGCAACGTAAAAGGAAACTTCTCCTGTTCGTCAGCTTCGCCAACTTCTCCGATGTTTGTGACCACTTCTTGAAGGTGAGAGTGGTGTTCCTTCCGTAGTGATGTGTTATATTTTGAAAATACCCCATTATTAGAAAAATTAAGGACGAGTCTTTGCCGTTGAAGATAAAAAGTGAAAAAACTTTTAAATTGGGGAATCCAGCAACCAATAATTGAAACGACTATATGTTTAGTACGTTCTTTATTATTTCACCAATATTTCGCATCAAATAGTATGCTTCATCAGGGTCATCTGAAGGACAAATATAATTAAGTAAACAATCTTAAAAGGTAACAAGTTACTTACAATTGAACGTTAAGTGGATGGCTGGTAAAGCGTTGAACAGGACTTTCACAAAATAAATTAACATTCACGGCTACACAGCTGAAGTCGAGTTTTCGGCCCGACAAGGTTAAATATAAAACATCAGCAACTGTCGTCTACAGCCAACTGATACACTGCCTATGCGCTTCGGGGCCAGCCTTCAGTTATCAACAATAAAACGAAGAGACACGCCGACATAAGACGAGTAAACCGAACAAACATAAAGGGGGAAATTTGAGTGCTTTGAAAAACTAAAGTGGACGGATAAAAAGAAATTATAAAATTTTAAAAATGAAAGGATTACATTAACATAACAAGGGCAAAGAATCTATAACCAATTTAGAGAGAATTATACTGCTGAAGGCATCTAAACTACATTGCTTTTATTAGCACGATTCAAACTTAAGATGTATGAATAACCGACATTCAAGCTGTTGACATCTGATCTAAAATTCATGTTATTAGGTGTGTTATTGATTTCAACCATTTCCAAAAACTCTCTACTCTTACGGTTAGGCACCGTTCGTCTGACATCCACCCCGTCGAAATTAGGTTCATGATTATTATTGATCATGTGTGATGCCAACGCGCATCTGTGCTTTTTTGTTCGAATGTCACTTTTGTGTAAAGTTATCCTCTGTTTCAACCAGGTAGAAGTCTGACCCAGATACACTTGATCACAGTCCCTGCAAGGAATCGAATATACAACATTCGACCTGTAATCTAACTGTGTTTTGTCCTTAGTTCTCGTAAAATAATTTCTCAGTGGGTGATAGTTGTAAAAAGCTATTCTGAGCCTGTCATCAGCAAAAACGCCGGATATCCTCGGGGCAATCTGCGGCAAGTAAGGAAATTTAAAAAACTTTGTGTTGGAGGGAGGCTCGGTTCTCTCATTGTTGGCCAAATCCTGGGTATTGAATATGATCTTACTAATCAATGCCCTAGGGTATCCATTATTGAGGAATATGTTAGATAGAGTTAACAAATTCTTTTGTAGAAAAATGGGGTTGCTGATCCTTGTCACTCTGTGTTTCATGCCTCTAATTAAGTTGATCTTTTGGCTCATTTTGTGATTGGAAAAATAATTAAGGAGCCTTCCGGAATTAGATGGTTTTCTGTACCAGTCAATAGTGAGTTGGTTCTGGTCATTCCTGATGACCTTAGTGTCAAGGAAAGGCACCCCCCTTTCACGTTCTTCCTCAACAGTGAACTGGATATTAGGGTGAAAAGAGTTAAAAATCTCGATTACCGAGCCAATCTCCCGTTCAGGCAACCCTACGATTAAGTCATCAACATACTTTTTAATGAACGAAAACTCGTAAGGTAAGACTCTAATTATGTTATCTAAGCAAAAATCCATAACTATGTTCGCAAGGATTGGGCTGATCGGAGACCCCATAGCCATCCCATTTGTTTGAGAAAACCTGACGTGCCTTATCGTCCTATTGTCTCCAGTGTGAATTCACCTACTTATTCCATCTCCTCATTGGTCGCGGGGATCCTTTCTGATGCTTACGCCAATGGAAGTAATTACGATGTTCGCGATTCGTTCGATTTTGTTGAACAGTTTCAGAATTTTCGGCTGCCTGGTGACCATCGAGTAGTATCGCTGGATGATGTCTCGCTGTTCACGAACATACCATTGGATCTGGTTTCTCACATTTTAAATAGAGATTGGGATCTCATAGCACTTCACACACAGCTTAGCAAAACTTCATTCTTCAAGCTCATAGAATTGATTACTCAACACAGCTATTTCACATTCAATAATCAATTCTTTTCTCAAACAAATGGGATGGCTATGGGGTCTCCGATCAGCCCAATCCTTGCGAACATAGTTATGGATTTTTGCTTAGATAACATAATTAGAGTCTTACCTTACGAGTTTTCGTTCATTAAAAAGTATGTTGATGACTTAATCGTAGG